>OZ035825.1:39605356-40005035 GCA_964034765.1 Knipowitschia caucasica
AAACACACTTTTGGCAAATGTAATCATTCAATTTGATTATAAACGTTTCACGGGTTCAACTACAGTAGCACAAGTCAATTAATTTCTGCAGCGCAATCAAATACAACAGTTTTACTGCTTTACATGTGTGGCCAGGGACAATGGACAAACTGAGTGAGTCACAAGTACAGTATGTGTCCAAATAAGATACACATTCATTCTTCCCTCAGTGGGGACATTTTCAAAGTACACAAGTGCAATTATAGATACACTTGTGGAGTATACAGATCGCTGATATTGTACTTTAGCAGCGTATAATATGTCCAGAATAAATAATAGTAATAATAGCAGCAGGTAAAGTGACTATATCGCTAATATTAACGTTTTTAAAATGCATCTGCTGGCCATGTCCCAGAAGGATCCGACATACATGGTTGTTTGTCAGCTTACAGTAAATGGAGTAGAAATGATTCAGTCCAGTTACGCCAACAGGACTGGGTTTACGTGTGTCTTGGTCAATCCACTTGGACTAGGGCAGTTATCTGTGTTTCACTTTAGTGCCACATACACACATAAGGCTCAGGGATGTCTTACCTCTGGCTGGATCTGCTGAGCGAGGATGCACCACTTCAGTGTACTCAACATCCGGCTCGTTGGACATTACGCTGTTCTCTTCACTACCTAAAATTGAAATAATTTAGTATTCAAAATATACTTGTCCATCGAACAAACAAGTACAGTATATGAGTTAGGTAGTCAAGTTACAGTTAATCGTTCCCGTGGGGATCTTTGTCCTCTGCATCCCCAACCCCAATGAAGCAGTGCTCACCATTGTTCAGGACTCGCGAATCATCTCAGCCTGGTCAGGACCAAAGCTGGAGGATCTGACCTACTGTACATGTTTTTAGTGGTATGATAACCCGGAGCACAGTCATATGGTTAATAATACAAAAGTAACATTATAATGCTGTTTTTGTTGTATGTGAATGAACAGGAACATACAGTTAAATCCTGAAATCACAAAGGCATAATGTGCTTCAGTGAAACAGTCTTTAACCGTTTAAATTAGCAACGGTAATGCCATGTTGAGAAAACGGTAAATCCCTGGAACCATATTTACCAGCTTTTTACCGTTTTTCTACAAGGACATTCTTTACAGTGCAGTAATTTTTTCTCCTCTATGTGAGACCGATGAGTCATTTCAAAGCACAGCAGTTTGAATGTTATTGTTGTAATAAGAAAATTAAGAAAATGGTGTCACAGAACGACTTGGAGCTCATAATTCATGCCTTTGTGTCTTCTCGTTTAGATTATTGTAATGGTTTGTTTTCATGTCTGAACAAGAAGGAGCTATCACGTCTGAAGTTAGTGCAAAACTCTGCAGCTCGGGTTCTCACGCGCACAAACAGGAGGTCGCACATCACTCCTGTCCTCAAAGCTCTCCACTGGCTGCCCGTGTCCTACAGGATACATTTTAAAATATTGGTGCTGACTTTCAGAGCTCTGCATGGTCAGGCTCCCCCTTATATCAGCGATCTGATTCAGCCTTACACCCCCACTCGTGCCCTGAGGTCTGTGGATCAGAATCTTTTGATGGTCCCACGCACACGCTTTCGGACCAGGGGAGACCGGTCCTTCCAGGCTGTTGCGCCTAAGCTCTGGAACAATCTTCCGCTCTTTCTGCGGCTGATGGAATCGGTTGATTCATTCAAAGGTCAGCTAAAAACCTATTTATTTGGGCAAGCTTTTACATAATTTTCTTGCGGCTGTTTTTTAAACCTGTCACTGAGGTGTCTTGGCCATTATATTGACTGTATATTTAGTATTATTTTTTGTATATGCACATTTTAAATTGTATTTTGTCTGTTTTTTACCTGTTTAAACTGTGAAGCGCTTTGTGGCCTTGGTCTGTGAAAGGCGCTGTATAAATAAAGCTTACTTACTTACTTACTTACTAATGTATTCATGAACGTTTCTGCAGCTCCAGTCAATATGAAAACAAAAGCAGACGAACATTGAGGTGTAATAATCACACTTGTAAAACCTCACCTTGTGGTGGTCTTTCTGTCCAGACACTGACTGTGGTTCTGTCCACTGCTCTGGTGGCTGTAAGACACAGAACACATCATACAGTTTTCAAGGCCATAAAGACAGAGAAAGTACAAATGAGAAAATAGACCATACAGAAAAAAGGTTTTAATAACAAGGATAAAAAAACTTGGGGTTCCTTTTCTAAATTGAGTTACATCTTGGTGTCTTCATCTAAATACTAGGAGATTTCCGTGGTCAAGCGCCTCAATCTGTAAATTTCTCCTGTGTGAGATTAATAAAGTATATCTTATTTTATCTTAATCTGTTATCAAAGAACTGGGGTACATTCAGTAACCTTACATTTTTTGAATTAAACCACTCTTAACAAAAACACTAAAAACCGTTCATACAACAATTATTTCTGAACACAGAATTCTTTCACTTTTACCATCAGATTTGTGGACGGAACATTTCCAAGACAAGTTGTTTTTTTGAGATTGCAAAATAAATGGGGAAATTACAATTTGCTGTAGATAAACACAGATTAGGTGGTCACTCCACAAATACTCAATTTGAACAGAGTTTTGTTTTGACAAATGTTGGCTTTAATTCTGTCCAACATGTATTTATATCATGTATTTGTCTTTTGACGAGAAACAGACCAAAAGTGTAGCACTGAAAAGAAATGGAGGACCAATAAACAAAAAAAGTATAAGTAAATGTAAGGAAAACATAGGGAATTATTTATGTGATGCCAGGTTACTATAAAATAAAGTGTCCTGGATTATACTACTTTGAACCCTAACAATAACACATGACAAAGTTGAAGCTGTATTTCTGTCAAGGTTCATTCCACATTCTTTTGCACAATATGCACTTAATATAGCCACTGTACGACAAAGCGTCCAGGCAAAACCACTTCCCACAAAGTTATGTTATCTCAATCATAGTTTCACCAAGTCCTATGTGAATAATTTCCTCCACCTGCACAGTGCTTTCAGACCCAGCCTCTAAGCCCCGCCCCCTTTTGCGTTCTCTCCATTGTTCCAAGGTTTGAAGGAAGTCTGTGTTGATGTTTTAGGAAATGGATCAGTTTCATGTACTTAAATGGTGGTCCTTGGGCCGATATCAGAGCACATGAACACAAAGAGCTGTGATAGAGTAGTTTTAGATTGTAGAACGGAAGAAAAGGCGATAAACAGTGCATACAAACTATAATCTTTATTATAAGAGCCTCTTCTGGACAGTGGATTCAAGCAACATATACAAACTCTTGTCTCAAAAATACAAAAAAGAGGGTTAAAAAAAAGGGAATAAATTATAATAGTGCAAATTGAAAAAGTGGCCCAATCTCTTACAGTTTACATCCTGAAATCATATTGTATTTTAGGCCAGTAGGTAATAAATATAAATATAGTAGTGATGTTTGAAAAGTGGGAAAGTGAGAAATGTCTCAAGACTTGGCCTCATTTATAAAACGTTTGGCAGATTTTTTTTTTTTTTTACAATCAAAACAAAAAGTTCCACACGGATTCACAAACTTGCCATTTCTTGTTTTTCTTGGCACAGATTGTGTTATGTCTTGTTTCAGAAAGCGTCAGCAAAATTACTCTATAAAACGGTCCTTTTGCAAATCACAAAGTAAAAGAAGAAACATTATGCATTATTTTTGCCCAAAAATTTACCCAAATATGTTGATATTCGAATATGTTTTTCTCTATGGGCCTTTAATGAAAATCCAGAGAAATAATTTAACTTGTAGGTGTTCCAAACTTCCAATCCAAGTCAAGTCCCAAGTCCTTCAAGCCCTAGTCTCTCACAAACAGCTGTGACTCTAGTCAGAGTTGAGTCTGGGTCTCCAGTTGAGTCCAAGTCCACATGAGTCAGAATAATACAACAGTGCATGAATTGAGATGCAACTGAAGGTGTGAGCAAAGCTAAGTCTTTGGCACATTTTCCCATTTGTAATATCGGAAATATGAACAAAGCACAGGGAAAAAAGAACAAAAATCCAATGGATCAAAGGTAATGTATTTATAAAAAGCCAGCGGAGGGGAGAGGGAACAACAGACTGCACAACACGCCGCTGCTGAGTGTCCAAAAGCCAAGTCCATGGGATCCCTTTAGTTCTCAGTCATTAAAAAAAGTTCAGATCCATCTTTATTGTGGAAAGTGTCTAAACGGCAGCAGAGACACTGTAGCTCATGTTAGCAGGAAGTGAAGCCGCACTAGCTCTCGTCCCATTGGTCACTCTCCCCTCTAGGCCTTCATAGCCTCGCACTGCGTCTGCAACGAGATCATAAGAGCCGTCTAAGAACTTTGACAAATTATTACACCACAAGCTGCTACTGCTACAATCCACACCACCAAGGTTTAGTACTACTGCTTTAGCCAACACGAAACTAGAGCATGCACAAGGTTAGTTAAAATTACCAAAGAAAAGATGGAGTAGGAGATGGGGTACATAACTTTTTCTATCATCAAGAATTCTAACTCTAACCCAATAGAAGTTGTCTTGTAAATGAAAATGTTGTGAACAAATCAGACCCCAACCTGCTGTCTTTATCTACTTAGAAACCATATAACCTTTTGGATGAGTCACAATCTGACTCATTGGGCTGAGAGCTGATTGGCTGAGTGAGGGCGGTCTTCTCCACTTCACTTTTCTGTATGAAAACGCTGATATAAAGATGGGACAGAGGCCAAAAATACATGCACATAAAACTAGGGATAAAACCAAGCTATTCTGAGATGGATTTTTTAGTTTTTGTAGTTTGAAAGATGGAAACCCCAGCTAAAAGTTGACAGTGTTGTTTGAAGAGCCAACGTTGCATAAAAGTGGGGATGGTATGATGTCAGAAGACAAAAAAAGTTATATTTTGTTGATGTTGCCATTTCTCAATAGTCTCAAAGGTTGTGATTTACACATATCTCTATTCATACCACATCCCAACGTTTTTCCAACTGGGTGAGTAGAAAGTCTTGCATGCGTGTTAGAAAAGAGCCGTGATTGAGTCCCACATGGTGTTTGTTAATGTGGACGTGAACAGTAAACGGCGGGCACCTGGGGGCGTGTCATAAACTGGAGTCTCGTGGGTTATATTCAATGTTAGAGCCTCATCTGATTTAGGTTGTGCAGGCTTTCTAGAATCATAATAAGAAAATCACATTCTGCAACAGAGAAGCCCTTTTCATACAAATCACAACAAAAGTAGCACGTTTCAAAATCCAATTCTTATTAAAAATTTAAATACAAACAATAAATATGCACTATAAAGGCAATTTTTCTGAAGGCATTTCTTAAACACAAAATATTCCATCTACTTGAGTGAAAGGCATACAGGCAACTGCAACTGTACAAGCGTTCAACATTTAACATCTACCTCATTTTGGTCTATATTAGTAACGCTATGATATAACCACATATAGTGAATTACTCCATAAAAACCAATCAAACATACAAGTAGACAACTCTACGCTTTAACTAAAAGTCATTGGGAAATAGGCATGACGTTGACTTTTCTTTAATTCAACCTCTTGTCATCTTGTTATAAGCATTTAAATGTACATATATATGACTTAGCAGATGGCCCCACCCACAACAGAGAACACACTCTAGACCTGCTTCTACTAAGGGGGTTAATAACATAAAAAATATAAATGTGTTTGACAAATCGTTTGCTAGTAAACCACAAGTTGACTCTGGATTCAGGTGGCACTGGCTTCCTATGGCTCAAAGAATAGACTTTAAAGTAGCTTGTGTATAGTCTGTTATTGTCCTGTTTTGTTTCCATTTACTATACAAATATGCTTGACGTAAAGTTATAAAAAGCATGGTTAGAATCAAATATTTTGCAGTGAAGCAGGATCGGACCAAGCCACCAGAAAAGTTACACTTATATTTCACGTCAACAAACTGTCTAGAGAATACATCAAAAACAAATACGGATGCCAACTCACACTGACAGTTCAGAGGCTCCTTGCTTTTTACCTACAATAAAGAGACAGAGATGAGAAGGGGGGAGAGAGGAGAGAGGAGAGAGAGGAGGAAGAGGAAGAGGAACAAGGAGGGTTGGTGTCTGTTCGTACATGAGGTTAAGAAGGCGCGGTTGGGGGGCTGTAGGTCTGTCTACCTCTGTGAGACTTGAAGCAGAGGACACACACTAGCACCAGGACGGAGGCCGCGAGCAGACAGAAGCTGCCGATCACAATCTTCTTCCACAACGCCAACCGCACTGTGAGGAAGAAGAGGACATTGTTGTTTATATAAAGCAAAACAAACGAGTCGGATGCAGTTTTCTCTTCCTGTTGTAGAGGAACGACAACAAAAGAAAATCTAAATCTTATTTAATCCATTTCTTTGTCCAATAAATAGTTAGGTTGCCCAATTTTTTCAGAAAATGGGAAATGGGACAAGGAACAGATCTTCACCGAAATAGTGGTATCATGAAGTAAATATTGTTACATCCGTAGCTATTTTAATAACACCCCTTGTACATTTCTACATTGTCAGATAATTTAAGTTTATCTTATCTTCTGTTAAATACCTTTTATTTTGACTAATTTAGGTGCTACATGAATAAACTTGAAAAGTATATGAGCGACCTCTGCCAAGGGGGGTAATTTCCATTCCTCAAGAAAATTCCCGTTTCCATATGGTGAATCCGAAATGGAATAATAATATTATATAGGATAATACAGTTGACATATATAAATACAAAATGGCCTCACCCTGTATGTTGACTGGCTCACTGGAGACTATGTTGTTTGCGTGGTTGAAGGCCTCAAAGTAGTACATCCCGCTGTGATCCTTGACAACCTCGTCGATCTCAAAGCTAGTGTTGTTTTCGGCAGAAGTTTTGGTGAACAGGGGCAGGTCGTAGCCAAGGCGATAGACTTTGAAGGTGATGGGAGGCGTGCCTCTGATGCTGCAGATGAAGAGGAGGCTCGAGCCCTCTGAGATCTCAGGCAGAGGAGGGATCAGCGTCAGCAGCGGCTGAGACACCGGCTCTGGGGAGGACACACACATAATGCTATAGTCTGCAGTCTATATGTTGTAGCATATAGACTGCGTGTGTGTGTAAATTTACACACACACACAGACAGGAATAGGTTTTTTTCCCATATTTCTGGGAGACAATAATATGTCGTCAACAAAATGAATACTGCTTAACACAACCACTAGCGACAAGTTAAACAAAAATGTCAATGAGCACAACTGTAACTGTTGGGGTTCTGTACCTATGACGGTGGCGTTCAGTTTGAGGCTGAGCAGGCCTTCTCTGCGGCTGTTCGAGGCCTCGCAGATGAACTTTTGGACGTCTTTGGGGTTGTGCACCGTCACGTTGAACACAGCGTCCTCAGATGGGAGCCTCACAGTCACCGTGGAAACAGGGGCGTAGTCCTCCAGCAGGGTGTAGTTGATGGGCAGGCTGCCGTTGTCCGACTTACAGCGAATCTTAAAGGGCTTGTCGACAATTGCCCGATCCACCACTGAGATCTTTGGAATGGAGACTGAGACTGTGAATGAGAAAACAGATTTATTACAGTTCAATTCAATTTAGTTGTGTATTGCCCTAAATCACACACAAAAATGTCCTTTATCTCGGAGGACTTTACAGACTCAAAATCCCCAACATAGATCAGAGACTCAAACTGTTCAAACAGCGGAATGATAAAAATACATAGAGCCTTTGGCCCATAAGGGGCAGATGCTAAATTTGAGAATTTGGTGTTGCCCTGTGTATTGTGGCCCAACTACAGATGAAAATTAGCTAGTATCTATGTCCGGTCTGTTTCATTATCTCTACGCGGTGATGATGAACCAACACCATCCATTCACTCACTCATTACATTCAGACCTATTGTACATGCTTTTAGTGGTAGGGGAAACATGAGGAGAACATGCAAACTCCACACAGAAAGGCCTGGAGGTGGATATGAACCCAGCTCGAAGCTCTAACCGCTGCTCTATCATGTCCATGCCATGATGATATAAAAGATTGCATGTAATAAATGGTTAGGGTCACCTTTTGGGCGAACGGTGAGTATCCTGCTGTGCTTCTCGATGCCTTTGGCCTTGGCGATGCAGCTGTAGTTGAAGTCCACACTCAGAGATTTCCCAGAGAACTCTCCGCTGCTACGCTCCTGCAGGTGGATCTGAGACGGCTCTATGGAGTACGTCAGGTCCTCTCTGGACAAACGCTCCGACGCAAACTCCTCACTTTTACAAATCAGTTTAAAGAGCTCCTTTTGGAAAACCTCAGCTGGAGACATGGCCAGAGTCGGCACTGAAAACAGTTCTGCACAAACACAAAAAAACCAAAACATCGACATTATAAATATTTCTATGAGGAATTTGTGTAAGATCTCAGTCGTACAGGTTTTATCCAATCTCACTCATCATCTGTGCTTCAGTTAGCAGGAGAACGAAACGTCAGAAAACCTGCTAACTAAAGTACAGATGATGGATGAGCAGTCTTCCTTTACTTTATTTCTATGGCAATAAACACACATACATACAAAGCCTTGAAAAAGTATTTCTTCCCCATGGAGATTTTGCCTCTATGACCACAACAAACTTTTTTGTTGTCGTTGTGAAAGACCAAAACAAATTTTACGATACATTTTATGCTGTAATGTAGCAGACATGTAGCAACACGATTTAAGGATGAGGTGTTTAAAAGCGTGACCGTTTCCAGCTTCCATGACTCAATTAAAATCAATTCAATTAATTCTTGTATAGCCCTAAATCACAAAAGTAGTTCTCTCATTGGCCATTCCATTGTCCGTGCCCGTCGACTTTGGAACGACCTGCTCGAGGAGATAAGACTAGCATCATCAGTGTCCTCTTTTTAATCACTTCTTAAAACCCACTTTCATCAAACAGCTTTTCACTCTTAATCTTAAACTTCACGTTGTATTTTACTGTTTCACTTTGTCTTGTCTTTCTTCACGTGTTTGTTTCTCTGCTTTGTCTTCCCGTATCTACCGTTAACTATTTTGACTTTGTATTATCATGACTGTTTTTAGTGATTATTATTATTATTATTATTGACTAATTCAGCGCTTTGTAAACATTGTTGTTGAAAAGTGCTTTACAACTAAAGATGTATTATTACTATTATTGTTATTATTATTATCATCATTCATATTATCATTATCATTATTATTACTTGATGGAGGCAAAATAATGAACTCTGCTCTGACAAATCTAGTACAATAAAAATACATATATTAGCTGCATCGCTATAAATTCCTGTATTTGACTTTTTTTGTTTTTTATGGAAGCCCGTTTCTTTGGAAGCCCGTTTCTTTGGAAGCCCGTTTCCGCCATGTAAAAAAAAAGCATAGAGAAAGTCAAAATTTTGAGTTTAAAACTCAAAATTACGACTTTTAAAAGTCTAAATTTCGACTTTAAAAGTCAACATTTCGACTTTAAAAGTCTAAATTTTGACTTTAAAAGTCTAAATTACGAGTTTTCAACTGCGCATGTGCAGTTGAAAACTCGTATGTGTTGTTGTCTGGAACGGTCTCTGGACGTCCTTCACCTGCAGATTATGTGAAGATATTGCCTACAGTGACCACTGCATCCTTGAAGTAGCCAGAAATAATGTTGTTTGATTGATTCTGTAAAACTTTCCTGTTTAAGCCCCAGACCGCGGCCGTAGGGAGGAGCTGTCTTTTTATTTATTTATGTTAAATTCAATTTACATATATACAACATTTAAATCAAACGACTTCTTTTTTCCTCCTGTGGACTCACCACCTGCAGAGGGTCAGTGAGGGGCTGGTGCTATGAGACTTGGGTGGCATCTCTGACTGCCACCCCCCTGACCCAGAAATGGATTAAAGGGTAGAAAATGGATGGATGGATGGATGGACTTCTTTTTTCGACATAGTAACAAATAATGTGAGCAATATGTTTTTATAATAAATCAAAGGAAAATGAGCCATTGAGACATTCCAATCCAATCTGCTATAGACCACTCTGACCAGACGATGGCGCTGAGAGGGGTCCACACGGAGCGAGTCTTTCCACGGCTGAAATGATGCGCTTTCTACGTGTTGAGTACGGGGTTTTATTCATGCATCTATAATGGGTTTAACTCCCTTTTCAAAGACCCTCAGTTATCTGCGGAGTTATTTCTCCGGATTGTTGCTTAAAGAGTTGTGGGCTTTATTTTGTCACAATAAAATAATCAGACAAGGCACTTATTCCCTGTATGTCTCTGTGTTCTACGTCATGGTGCTACGTCCCTTAGGACTTCGCTAGTGGGATATCACTCGTGACCCCCAGGTCAAACGCCAGAGAGATCAAAATAATTTGCTCCAATCACCAGCCACCTTCCTCTATAAATGCCCCTGCACAAGGCCGCACCCCCTCTTTCACTCTGGCGCCGATTGAGATCTACCGTTCAATTTTACCAGAGAAAAAGATGTCTTCTGATGCTCGTCCGAGTTCCCCTTCGCCATCCGGCGTCGGACGTCGTCGTTGCTCGACTTGTCGGGTCAAGCTCCAGCGCAAGGACCAGCACTCCAGCTGCTTCGTGTGCCTGGGTTTGGGCCATGCGGCGTTGAGCGCCACCTGCGCCTCGTGTCTCGCTCTCCCCAGGGAGGAGAGTGAACGCAGGCGCGCGTTCTTCGCCGCTACAGCGCCCCGTTCGGACTCCTCTCAGGACGAGGAGTCTGTGATTGACTGGGCCCCTCTCGACCTTCCACCCGTGCCCGCGGAGTGGGGTGACTGCGAGGACGGAGAGGTTTCGGAGGTCGGCTCTCTCCTCACGCTGGACGAGGTGATGTCGAACCCGGAGCCGGACCGCTTCCCGCTGGACCACATGCCTGGGCTCTACTCCACGGCGGCGGCCATCATGGATGCCCCCCTGCCACCGCAACCGAACCAGAGGGTGGAGGACTTCACCTCTGGTTACGCCACCACTCGAGGGAGGAGGAGGAGGACGCAGCCCACGTTGTGCCCGCGGATGGACCCGATCGTCCATTACGCGACACGTGAGTGGCCAAAGCCCCTAGCGGCCAAGAGGCCCGCTTTGGGGTACGGCATGTACTGCAACGTGCAGGACTGGTCCTGGACCGGCGGGGTCCCGGACATCGAGGATTCGGTTCGAGTGGCCCTGCACCCCTCCGCATCCGTGTGGCCCGGCACCAGACCTCTCCTTCCCTCCGAGCAGGACAGGATGTCTTTGGCGATGCACGACAGATGTTACGCCAATGCGGCACAGGTCGTCGCTGTGGCGAACAACATGGCCTTCATCACCGGGGCCCTGGATAGGTCGCTCTCTTCTGGCCAGGCGCTCAGTGGAGACACCTTATCTCAGGCGAGGACCACTTCAGCGGCGATCCTGCGCATGTGCCAGGCGCTAGCTGTCGATGGCGGCCGCACCATGGCAGCAGCACAAGTCGGGGCCAGGCACCTCTGGCTGGGGCTGGCGAACATCAGGGAGGCGGAGAAGAGGCAGCTGCTGGACCTGCCCATCTCCCAGACGTCGCTCTTCGGTCCGGAGATGCAGACCCTGGTGGCTAGGCTGGACACCGCAACTAAGGACTCTGCTAGCCTAGCCAGGCATCTAGCTGCGAGACGCGAGGCCCGCCCTCCAGCGCGGAGCCGAGACAGAGGCAGGGAGCGCTCGCCCGGCAGGCGCCCCGGGCCATATCCACGCTCCGTGGCTCATCGTCCCCCAGCGACGAGGCCCCCAGGTCCAGACAGACACACGGGAGGCTCGCGGGACCAACGTACCCACCGCCGACCTCCCTATGGCAGAGGAGGTCGGGGCGGTAAGAATTCGTTCAATAAAAGCCGACCGGCATTTCATCAGTACTCGCAGTCTGAGTCTCATTTGGGGGTATGTAACATCTCAAATGATCTGAAATCTGTTTGTGGTACTTCTCGAGCACATAACGTGGCGCCGCTAGGCCTGCAGCCCCCAGAGAAGGGCGTGCAGCGCGCTACGCGGGCCACGAGCTCCGATTCTCGGGTTCATGCTAGGCCCTCCCAGAGAGGCAGGCGGAGGGATCTGGTGAGTAATAAGGTGTGTGCTTCGGCCGAACGCGTGTTAGCATCTCCGAGCTACGAGGCTAACACGGGGTTTCCCACTCCAGGGGCTCGCCCCCCCCTCCATGAGGCAAGAGCCAGGGGGGGGCACAGCAGCCGAGTCACGTGTGGTGAGCAGTCCCGTACTTATGACGTCGGGCCTGCAGAACACGTGACCGCCCCCGGCGCTCACGGTGTGACGCAGGGGCCCCCCCGGCTCTTTCAGCCACCCCCCCTCCCTGCTAGGAACACCAGGAGAGGGCGGGGCCGTAACGTCTCGTGTTCCAGCTCCCGTTCCGCCCCTCACAGACTTCTACAGCATCTGGAGGGAGCAGGGCTTACTGACAGATATTTGGCTGGAGAAAACTTTGCGCAGGGGTTACGCACTGCAATTTTTCCGAAAGCCACCACCATCCCGAGGCGTACGGGCAGTACGCTCTCAGGTACGGGGATCGATAGAGGCACTACAAGCGGAGGTCTCCTCTCTGCTGAGTTGAGGCGCAGCAGTGGAGGTAGACCCGCAGGACGCCACCAGGGGGCTGTACTCCCCTTACTTCTTAGTGCCAAAGAAGTCAGGCGGGGTGCGTCCCATTCTGGATCTGCGCGTGTTAAACGAGTGCATTTCCAAACGGCAGTTTCGGATGCTGTCCACAAGGCAGCTCCTCGAGTGTGTCAGGGAGGGAGACTGGATGACATCCATAGACCTGACAGATGCGTACTTCCACGTGCCCATAGTGCCAGAACACAGGAGGTTTCTGCGCTTCGCAGTGGGAGAGAGGAATTACGAGTACTGCCGTCTACCCTTCGGGTACGCATTCGCGCCTCGGACTTTTTCCAAATGTGTGGAAGCAGCTCTGGAGCCGCTCAGACGCGCGGGGGTAAGAATATTAACCTATATAGACGACTGATTAATTCTGGCCTCATCCAGAGAAGTGGCCGTGAGCCACACGCACTGGGTCCTGTCCCACATACAGCGTCTGGGCTTTGTGGTGAACAGGGAGAAAAGCAAGCTGCAGCCAGCCCAACGCATGGTTTATCTCTGTCTGCAGCTAGACCCTGTGACATTCCGTGCTGCATTGTCCGTGGACAGATGGATGAACATT
Organism: Knipowitschia caucasica; assembly: GCA_964034765.1. Taxonomy (NCBI): domain Eukaryota; kingdom Metazoa; phylum Chordata; class Actinopteri; order Gobiiformes; family Gobiidae; genus Knipowitschia; species Knipowitschia caucasica. The sequence goes on from OZ035825.1 coordinate 39,618,518, forward strand.
ACCCGTCTGGCCCGGGAGGTTCTGGCGGGCCCCAGAGTCCCCGCTCGGCGCCTCAGGTCCCTGCTGGGAATGATGGCGGCGGCTCATGCTGTGGTGCGGCTAGGCCTTCTCCACATGAGGAATTTTCAGAGGTGGTTCTCGCGCCTCAGGCTTCACCCCTCCCAGGACGGGGGGAGGCTGATCTGGGTTCCCCAAGTGGCAGCTTCGGACATCAGGTTCTGGCTCACTCCGGGTCTATTGCGGGACGGAGTGACTCTGGCCTGCGCCGTGTCTCACGTGAAGGTGTTCACGGACGCGTCGCTCGAAGGATGGGGCGGGGTCCTCGGCCAGAGCTCTGTAGGAGGCTGCTGGTCGGACTCAACCCGTCACATCAACCTGCTGGAGATGGAGGCAGTGCACAGGGTACTGCTGCACTTTGCTCCTCAGCTGCAGGGGAGACACGTGATGGTTCGCTCAGACAACACCACAGTGGTCTCCTATCTGAACAGGCAGGGGGGCACCAGGTCCCCCGCTCTCCATCGCATGGCGACAGTGACGCTGCTGTGGGCGGCGCTTCACCTCCTGTCTCTCAGGGCGCGCCACGTCCCGGGGGTCCGGAACATGGGGGCCGACAGAATGTCCAGGGGGGGGCCCGCTCCAGGACGAGTGGGGCCTGGCCCCGCGGGTAGCTGCGGAGATCTGGCGGAGGTTCGGCCGTCCAGTGGTCGACCTTTTCGCCAGTGCAGAGAACGCACAGTGCCCGTCCTGGTTCGCCTTAAGGGCAGCGGACGAACCGCCCTTAGGCGTGGACGCTCTGGCTCATTACCCCTGGCCAGGCGGCCTGCTGTACGCTTTCCCACCGGTGCGTCTCCTGCCGGTCCTGCTGCGGAGGATCGAACAGGAGAGGAGGTCGGTGATCCTGGTGGCTCCGGACAGTCCGCATGCCCGGTGGTTCCCCTTCCTGAGGGGCATGGCGGTGATGGAGCCCTGGGCCCTCCCGGACGAGCCGGGGGCTCTAGTCCAGGGGGGAGGAGCCCTGTTTTCACGCCCGATAATCGGCCGCAGGCTCCGGGTTTGGAGGCTGAGAGGCGGAGCCTCGTAGACCTGGGTCTTCCCCCTGCGGTGGTGGAGACCATTCAGGGAGCGAGGGCGCCGTCCACTGTGAGGGCCTACGCCACGAGGTGGAGGCTATTCAGTGTCTGGTGCAATTCCCGTTCCTGGTGTTGCCCGCTGGAGGGGGTCCTGGGATTCCTACAGGAGCTCTTCGACAAGGGGAGGGCTGTCGCTACCTTGGCGGTGTTCGCGGCAGCCATTACTTTGGGTCACAACGGATTCGGGGGGTTCACAGCCCGTTCTCATCCGTTGGTTAAACGTTTTCTGCGGGGGGCGCGCAGGAGGAGGCCCCCGCTCCAGAGAACGCCTCCGATTTGGGACCTCAGGGTGGTCCTTAGGGGGCTTTCGGGTCCGCCTTTTGAACCGGCGGCGGAGGCGAGTCCCGAGTGTATCGCCTTTAAGACGGCCCTCTTGCTGGCGTTGGCGTCTGCTAAGAGGGCGGGTGACTTGTGTGCGCTCTCTGTCCATGCGTCTTGCCTGTCCTTTGGAGAGGGCGACGGCATGGTGGAATTGTGGCCCAATCCGGCTTTTCTCCCCAAGGTCATCACGTCGGCCTTTAGGTCGAGAGTCATCAGGATTAGGGCTTTCCATCCGCCGCCGCATGCCTCCCCCGAGGAGGAGCGGCAGCACCTTCTGTGTCCTGTCAGAATGCTGAGGCATTACCTGGCCATGACGTCGTCATTCAGGTTGGGTGGTCAGCTGTTTGTGTGTCTGGGCCCCAAGAACAGGGGCGCCCCGCTGTCGGCTCAGCGGCTGGCGCATTGGGTCGCCACGGCTGTGCGGCGGGCGTATCAATCGCAGGGTCTGGCCCCCCCGGTGGGTTTCAGGTCGCATTCCACGCGTGGGATGGCGGCCTCTACGGCCCTTCTCAGGGGGGCGTCGGTCGAGGACGTCTGCCGTGCGGCTTCTTGGGCGTCGTCCTCCTCTTTCGTCCGGTCTTATCTTTCGGATGTGCCGGACCGGTCGGTGGCCCATTCCGTGCTGAGTGCAGCGGACTGAGTTAGACCGTTGGGTCCCTCCCCTGAGGGGGCCTTCGGTTTATTTCCGCCCTGGTGCAGGAGCTCTTGGGAGAGGCATCCTACAGGTGCGGTACATTTTTGTGCGTTTGGTCGGTCTGGTAGTCCACGTCAGGAGCTCTTGGGAGAGATGTCCTGTGACTACGGATGACCTACGGCTTGTGTTACGTGGGGGTATCCTTGGTAGGAGTGGCCCGTAACACGCTTGTTTCTTCTGCCCTGAGTCCTCTCACGTTGTGAGGGTCTTGCTCGGGCGGAGCTCCAATCACCCTTTGCTGGCCTGCTGGGAGTACATTTTCCTACGGCCTCCGCGTTGTGTCCCACTAGCGAAGTCCTAAGGGACGTAGCACCATGACGTAGAATTAATAGTTACTTAATGTAACTTAAGTTCTACGAATAGGTGCGTAGTCCCTTAGCTACGAGCCCATCAGGCCAGCCCGGCTTGGCAGAGTTCAAGAGGGGGTGCGGCCTTGTGCAGGGGCATTTATAGAGGAAGGTGGCTGGTGATTGGAGCAAATTATTTTGATCTCTCTGGCGTTTGACCTGGGGGTCACGAGTGATATCCCACTAGCGAAGTCCTAAGGGACTACGCACCTATTCGTAGAACTTAAGTTACATTAAGTAACTATTAATTCTTGCTCATACGCCAACAACTTTACCACACGCTCGCTCCATCAGCTCACCCCCACGTGCACGCAAACACGTCACATACTCTTCAATGCACTGATCGCAATTCCAAAAGGTTTAATATTGTCAGTGCCCGTGACTGTGGTTCTCCTGCCTCTGTCTGTGGTTCTCCTGCCTCTGTCTGTGGTTCTCCTGCCTCTGTCTGTGGTTCTTCTGCCTCTGTCTGTGGTTGTCCTGCCTTTGTCTGCGGACCTCCCTCACTGTCCTGTCATCGCGAACGGTCTCTCTGTCAGTCACAATATCATTCAGTGCATTTCTGGTGCATCCATCGATAGCCGTGATACTGACCAGATGTCACCAGTTGATGCTCACTGACTTTGAACAGCCGCATGTGTTTTATTATTAATCTTCCACAGTCCGTTTAGGATAAATTAAATAGAGGCTTCTGAAGCGGATTCTAATCATAAACGGAGAGACCGTTTGCATTTTAACGCGATTACTACCACAACATTATTGCTGCTACTTCATGGATGTGGTCACTGTCTGTAGGCAAAATCTTCACATAATCTGTAGGTAGAGGATGACCCATGGTCATGGATCTATAACAGGGATGACCAGAGACCGTTCCAGACAACAACACATTTTGACTTTTAAAGTAGAAAATTTTAGTTTTAAAGTCGTAATTTTCTGTAGGCTTTTTTTTTTTTTTTAACATGGCGGAAATGGGCTTCCATATTGCACTAATGCTCTCACCGGTGACAGGGACGACTTTAGTCATGGCCTTCACCACATTCCCCGTCTCCAAGCGACACTCGAACTCGGCCGAGTCTTTGGCGGTGACCTTCATGGTGTGGTTGACTTCTGTGTGTCCGCTCTTCAGCAGCTGCGTGCCCTGACTCAGATACACGTGCACTGAGTCAAAAAACGTGTACACGCCTTTCACGCTGCACGCTATGGTCAGCTGGTCCCCTTCAAACACTTTGTACTGAGGGAAGATGTGCAGGACGGGCGAGATGGACAACTCTGTGGGGAGAAAGAACGAGAAGAAGTTTACTGCACAAGGAACAGTTAGAATAGAAAAGAACTTTATGGTCTGTTCAAATTGAGCAGAGATTTGTCTTTCAATACGGCACATTTAAAAATCATTCACAGTTATTCACACGTTTACAGTGTATTACATTTATAATACACCGTAGAATGTGTTGGTTATCCATCCCCACTGGTGCTTTGGCAAATTAAGCTCCTCATGGATAAATAAAGTTAATTGAATTTGAAAAAAACAACAAAAGTTTTACACACTCAACAACAACTACTGATTTTTTTAGGTACATGTCATACCCAGTTGTTTTTTTCCCAAATGTTATATTTTGGATATTTTTATTGTAGTGTTATTTTTTCCGAACAATACAAGTTCAGTTATAGTTGGATTGAACCAAAAGGACCAAAGATAAAGAAGGATTGTAATTGCAGACTGATAGTATTGGTTTAATCATACATAAAATGGGTTCAATGTGCAGAAAATAAATAAATTATGTGGTCGTTTCTTAGAGAAAATAAGCCTTAAAATGATGTGTAACATGCCATAGTCGCTTTAAAATCTCCTACAATCAATGTTTGAAAGTGAACGGTAACTGAAAACATTTAGGGGCTGCATGTTGGACACCCCAGACTTAAACTACACTTTTCAGTTATACATAATTTATTTTCTATTTCTTCTCAAGCTGAGACTGTATTAGTGTAAAATTAGAATACATTTTTTTCTGACATGAATTTCAACAAATTTGGAAACTGAATAATTGGTATCTAAACTATGCATACAACAGACCCACTGGTGAAGATAATGGGAGTTTAAGAACAAAAAGTCAAATTTTTCTCTAAATACACTGGATAGAAGAAGTCAGGTTCAGCTTCACCTGTCACTGGCCTTTACACCAATCAGTACAAAGTTCTTCATGTAGCAGGACATGTAGAATTGTTTAAGTGCTGATATCTGTGGTCGCTGTTGGAGAAGACTACATTGTTCATGTTTATCTGTTATGTCCGAAGATAAGAAGTTGACCTCTTGTTCTTTTGAAAAATGTGCGTTTGTTGCCAAGTCCCACAAAGCAGTTGTGATGGTAGAAAAATCATGACAACTAAAATGTATGGGAGCTGACACCATCTTACATCACCAGCTGCCATTGAAATGACTAATATTACTTGTAACCCATTTGCATGTTCTCCCCGTGTCTGCGTCGGTTTTCTCCGGGTGCTCCGGGTTTCACTTAAAACAGGGTGAATGAGTGTGTGTTTGTGAGTGCGAGTGCGGAACAACGGATGCAAACAAGCCCAAAGCTACAATCCGGACAGGTGCATTCATTAGCATAACCTGTCCCAACAAATAAGTCTGTGATCCGGGTTGCCAGAACTCACCACGTCAAGCTAATCTCACTGGTAAAGTAACATGTGGCCGCAGAACTAAAAATGGTCTTATGATTCTCAAAACATTCATGACAAAACAAGGAATAAAACAAGGATTTCCACTTCCAAAAAAGTGTTTTTTATAGATTTACTGTTGACAAAACTCTTGTCCATTCAGATATCATGTTCCAAGCTGGATTCGTCTGCATATCTGGCAACCCAAATCAGGGATTGTGCTCTACCCGTTTTGTTCAGATTTTTACATACTGCTCCTTTAAAGTTGTGACTTTGTTATTGTTGATATTGATATTGTTAGCTTTGCAGTGTCTGGTCACCTCTGACTGACACGTGCACAGAGCTGCTCTTCTCCGAGGCGATGGAGTCAGGAGGGATGAGGACCGTGTAGGAGCAGTCGATGGTGTGGTGTCCCGGGCCGCTCAGGGGGAAGGTCACGTCCACCTGCTCGGAGTTCACCCGCTCGTCACGTTTCTCCTTCAGATCCTCATAAAAGTAGAAAATAATGGAGCCGGTTTCTCCAGGAGCAGAGCAGCTGGCCGTGAGCTCCTCCCCTTCATTCAGCATGGTCTGCTCCACACGCAGGACCGGAGTGGACAGGCCTGCACCAGCAAAGCACAATATGTCATTAATAATGTCAATGTCAGATTTATTTGTATAGCACATTTACAACAACACCAGCTGCCCAAAGTGATTCACAGGCACAAAAGATAAAAGAAAAGAGAACAGCATAAAATAACTTTAGCTGGTTGTGATTGAATTAATTAAGACCAAGACAAAGAATTTTGGAATAAGAAAAATAATGCCGCTTTACTTGAACGATTAAAGCGGCTGGTTCCATAGATCACTCTTTGTTTTAAGTAAAATTATGCATCATTTCTGACCATAAACTATAAGAGATTTTTTTAATTTTACCATTTGATTGTAGAGCATAAAATAATATTCTAAGCGAAAAATACTTGGTGAAACAAGTGTGAAGGGTAAATAATGCTTTCTGGCTGTAACTTCACAGTTGAAGTGTACCTATGATGAAAATGACAGACAATCGGTGGCTGACTAAATACTTTTTTGCCCCACTGTATGAGGCAATTACACTCACCCTGAAGAAATCTCTCCAAAACGATCACGTGTGCAGTCATTAATCAGATATAAATAAGTGTGTGTTGTATATATTATGTCTTTTTCAAGTACATTAGTGACATGTTAGTCCCATATGAACCAGCCCGGACTCTGAGGAGCACAGGGACTGGACTCCTGTTAGTGCTCAGAGTCAGAACTAAACATGGGGAGGCTGCTTTTCAGATTCATGCTGCTAAAATCTGGAACAATCTTCCTGAAGATGTGAGACAGGCCTCCTCTCTGACTATGTTTAAAACCAGGTTAAAAACAGTTCTGTTTAGCTGTGCATACAACTGAGGGATTTTATATTTTTATCTTTCTTTTTAATGTTCTGTGATTATTTATGATTCTAATGTTATTGTACTTTGCCTTGCCTTGCCTTTCTGGTTAGAGGTGTTGCATTTTACCTGCATTTTAAATGCTATTTAGGCAATTTTGTTTATCAATTTTTTGCACACTGTAACTTGTCATCCCTTTGCCTCTGCACAGGGACTTTGGATAGAAATGCTTGTAGTAAATGAGGTGAACACTAGATTTATTGTGCAATGTCCCTGTCAAATAAATAAATAGTTACACCAGCAGAGGAGGGGGCGGTCGTACCAGTGACGGTGAGCCTGCGGGCCTCACTGATGGCGCTCTTGTCCTCGATGCTGATCTTGCACTTGTACTTCCCCGTGTGCGAGACCCGGGCGTGGGACAGGGCGTAGAGCAGGTCCTCTGTGCTGCTGGTGGTTTTGGAGTAGACCGTGATGCCGTCTTTGTAAATGGTGTATTCTCGACTCAGAGGCTGGATCCCGGAGCTGCTGACCTTGGCGTGACACCGCACCGTGACGTTGGTGTCGCGGGCCACGTCCTCACGAGGCTCCAAGGTCAGAGACACGGAGCGGATGGTGAACGCTGAGGACCAGATGTACACCATCAATACAGATATAGGACATTTACAGTCTATGGGAGAAACAGAGGGACACCAGAGAGGGCTGGACTCACAGGAATGCTGGCTTGCATCTGGGTGTCTATACATGTGCAACACTTTAAATAAGTCAGTCATCTTTATTTATATAGCGCCTTTCAGAGTCACAAAGCGCTTTACAATTGTGGTGGACATTTGGAGCTGGCTCGCCAAACAGGAGGCGTATGCCAGACCTATTGTACATGTTTTTAGTGATAGGGGAAACCGGAGCACCCGGAGGAAGCTTACATAAAGGGGAGAACATGCAAACTCCACACAGAAAGGTCCTGGAGGGGGAATCAAACCCAGGACCTTCAGCCTGTGAAGCACAAGCACTAACCACTGACCCACCGTACCGCCCACTTTTTACAACATTGAAAAATTACACATTTATTATTATACATTGCTAAATAACTGAATACATGAATAAATAAATACAAATTGTGTTCTTGGGGTGGGAGTAAAAGGAACTATGTAAGAACATTCTCAAAACAGTTTTGGTTCTATGCTGTCCAACTGCCGTCTACTCAAGACCAATCAGATCGCTGCTTTGACAAAGCGTATAAACGCCAGAGGTTTTTCCCGTACAAACGCTGTCACCGCCGCCTCGACTACTGCCAGTAACACGGATACAACATGGATGTTTACCACTCATAATTTACTTCAAAATACTTTAAAGCTAGAGTAACATTCAACACAGAAAATATACCATGTCATGAAATCCATCCAACTCGCTCTCAAAATGATTTGGTTTTATCACACGTGACATTGTAGATTTGTTTTAAGAAAAAGATAGGACCAACCTCTGTTAGCTACAAAAGTTAACATTATCTAATAGATGAAGCTAGCATGTTGTGTTCTGATTTGTCTGACTGTAGGGACAAAAAAAATGTATTATCTCTTCAAAAATATAGTTAGGTACCGCAGCTTTAAATTCTCAACTTTTGTGTATTTTATGTGATCATTGACGAATATTCACAAAATGCTGCACATCAGACAAAGGAATATGCACTCAGGAATCATAGAGATGACCAGCTTACAAAACCAGACAATTATTGACTCCAAGAATAAACAAATGCTCTCTCCCACTCTCGACGAGGGCAAAAGTCCAACACAATCAGGCGCCCAGTGGTGGGGGGCATTGTTTGCTCAGGTGGAGATGGAAGACCGGGTCCAGACCAGGACCAGGGGCCAGACCAGTCCCACAAGTGACGTCATCAGACGTCTTGATAAAACTGTTGGTTTGAGTTCTGGGGGGAGGTTAGCGCAGGGGAAGAGGAGAGGGACATATTAGTTGTAGGAGCACTTTTCTGTTGAATATTCTGTATCTGATTGTAAAGATAATTAAATGCAGATGTTAAACTTGGATATCTTCGTCTGATTTCTGTACCAAATTGTGGACACGTCAGCCAAAGGGAATTATTGGCTACATCATACTTATAAAATTGAGCGCATGTTTGAACCCACAGTCACCGCTCTGACTCATGCAGAGAATGAGAATCAGGAAGTTTCCCCATCAGCCTCTGTTGTACTTGCGAGACCTGGCATTTCCTTTTCCCACTTCACCACTTGCACAAAAAGTTGGAACGTCAGCCTCCGTTAGCCGTGTGTGGCAAAACGTTTTTCCATGGTGTGGGCAGCAGGTGCAGCCGATATGTTTTTGTAAGGCCCCTGTCGTCATCTGGGCGTGAGACGGAGCAAAACAATACGTACGGAAGAGGATTCGTCACTCAGCCGTGTGATTTTCCACCATTTTGGGTCATAGAAAACACTATTCTTGGGTAACTATTAGCATGAAAGGCTAGACTGTGGATTTACTTGAACATTTTTGTGTCTTTAACTATTGTTTTTAGGATTTATTACTATTATTATTATTTACAGGTTTTTTTGGCACAAGGGTAAGATAGTGGGGAAAAAAAGGATAAAATAAAATGTGTCTGGCTAGGCTGTATGAGACATGAAAATATAGTGTGAACTAATGAAGATGACACAATAGAGTAAGAAAAAATAAACAACAATAAACAGGTATCATGTGTGTGTGTGTGTGTGTGTATTCTAAAGCCTAATTATTATTCAATGTAACTCTAGACATACAATGACTGGAAAGCAGACGTCATGTAGTAAGTAAGTAAGTAAGTAATATTTTATTTATATACCGCCTTTTCACTGCACATCGGAGTCTCAAAGCGGTTTACAATTGTTATTTTTTTTTTGGGAGTGGGGGTGCCAGTACAGGAGGCACATGCCAGACCTATTGTACATATTTTTAGTGGTAGGGGAAACCGGAGCACCCGGAGGAAACCTACGCAGACACGGGGAGAACATGCAAACTCCACTCAGAAAGGCCCTGGTCCAACCGGGATTCGAACCCAGGACCTTCTTGCTGAGAGGCGAGAGTGCTATCCACTCAGCCACCGTGTAGAAAGAGCGATGTATCAGAATAGATTATTAATATTCAACAGCTTCAGTTTTGACCCCGCAACTCCAACCAAACTGACTCATATGTAAATAGCAATATAACACAACAGCCTGTTGACATGCGTTGATAAAAACAACATCAAAAATACAACTTAAAAACTGGAACAGGATCATGCTGAAGATACGGTTACTAACTTTCAAAACACAACAATGGAAATACTTGGAAACATTTGTATAACTACCGAGCTCTATAAGAGTTTGGTTCTATCACTAGTTTTCACATGCATATGTTTTTGGCCCCTGTCACATCTTTAGATCAGCTTTTTCAGACAAAAAAAGAGCAAAAGACAGGACGGACTACCCTTACTCAGCCAATCAGCTCTGGAGGGTTAAGGCCTAAAAAAGGCTTGTTCCAGTTCTGTGGAAATGAGGACAACCACCTATTGCCATCACCTCCAAATACATTACCCATAAAGCATCCCTCCTGTATGGTAAGTGACCCAGGACATTAGTATATAACAATGTAATGGTGATAATTATATAAATCTGACTTGTATGTGCATTTTTATCTGTATGTTTTTAATGTGATTCGCTTTGTGATCCTGGTCTGTCTGCTTACTTATTTACTTACTGAATAAAACAGATTGGACAACCACAATATTGCAAGGATAGAAGAGGACAACTTGAAATGCAAGAAGAAGAACAAGATGCAACATTCTGAAAGCACGTGGAAAATGGAAGAACTCAAAGAGAAAGATGCTGAGCCAGGAGTCGGACTTCAAGAGGATGATGAGCGGGTAAAGAACCAGCAGGCGGAAAACCAGTGCATGAAACAGACCTGGAATACCCTCTGAGGAGGCAACGGCAGAGCGTTCACAGAGAGGCCATGAATGAGAAAGAAGCTCTTAAGAATGAACTGATGCAGGACAAGGAGGAAGCAGATTCAGAACTGGGCAGAGGACCTCACTCCACACATCTGTCCTCCCCTCCCCTCAGGTCAAGAGTCTGGGTGTCATTCTCGACAGTTCACTCTCCTTCCAATCTCACATCAATAACATCACTCGGTCCGCCTACTTCCACCTGCGCAATATCTCTCGTCTCCGCCCCTCTTTCACCCCCCACACCACAGCCTTGTCACCTCAAGGATTAACTACTGCAACTCTCTTCTTTTCGGCCTCCCCAACAAATCCCTCCAGAAACTGCAGCTCCTCCAAAACTCTGCAGCTCGCATCATCACCCGGACCCCCACAACTGACCACATCACCCCCGTACTCCGACAACTCCACTGGCTCCCTATTAAACAGCGCATCAACTTCAAAATACTCCTCACCACTTTCAAAGCACTTCACAACCTGGCCCCTCCGTACTTATCTGACCTCCTCCACCCCGCCACTCCTGTCCGCACACTCCGCTCCTCCTCCACTCTCACACTCTCCGTCCCCCCAGCCAGACTCATCACCCTGGGACACAGAGCCTTCAGCCACTCTGCCCCCCCGCTCCGGAGCTCTCCCCCCTGACCTCCGTACCATCGACTCTCTCCCACTCTTCAAATCCAGACTCAAAACCCATCTGTTCAGACTGTCCTTCCCCACCTAACACACACGCACCCACCATTCCATATTGTACTGCTGTTTTATTCTGTTGCTCCTGTTTTTAATGTTCATGTTTTTATTATGCTCTGTACTGTGTCCTTGGGTGTTTAGAAAGGCGCTTTTAAATAAAATGTATTATTATTATTATTATTATTATTATTATATTCCAAAGAGAAAACAAAGCAAGGTTGTCTTCAGACCAAACCAGCCTGCATAGTTTACAATCACTTGGGACTAAAACTTCTAGACCGGTCCTCTGATATTTTGGCCTTTTTAAATCCAGGCTCAAAACTCATTTATCCAGACTGGCGTTTAACACTTTTAACACTCATTAGAGTAATATTATAATAATGCGTTTTATCTTTTGCTTTTTGATTGCATGATTTTTTTTATTGATTTTGTGATTTTATTATTGTAAAGCACTTTGGTCGCATTGAGTGTTATAAAGGGCTCTATTAATAAAATGTGATTGATTGATTTTCCAGAGGTTAAGACGACAAAACAGCTTCCTCACTCCTTGCTCCTAACCCCAAACTTCCCAGCTCTCCTCATATCAAAAATGAAGTTCACCCTTTTCAAAACTTTTGCATTTTTGTTTTACCTGATATGTCTTATATGTTTTCTATCTATCTAAAAGATCTGCTTGGACTGATTGTATTCATTGGACTGCATTGTCGATTCCTATTTCTTTTCATATTTAATTTGAGTCTGAAAAAAGATGAATCATTATAATGCTTGTAAAGGTGAATGATTTTATGTCTTTGTAAAGCACTGCATGAACTGCGCTTTATAAATAAACTTGACTGAACTACATCAGAGACGGCACATTTGAATCCTGTCTCACCTCTGCTTCTTCCAGATACAGATAAAAAATAACAATCACAGCGTCACAGCGTGTGAAAACTAGTGATAATACCAAGCTGTTTTTAGAGCGAGGAACTAGTGGTCTGGATTAGAAGCGTGCGACACGGTTTTAAGACAGTTTCCCACTCACTATTCCAAAAGGTCACCTCAGTAGCACAGCACCAAACACAGACTGTTGGATAGGAAGTGCCCATACACACGATACATGGGAACGTTTACATCTAATTCTTTTTCCTAGTCCTCAAAATCCATGGACTTCAAAGCCTGAAATACTACCTTGAATATCATAACAGTATATCAAAATAACGCTTTGTAATTCCCATGAGGTAACTGTTCAGAGTAAACCTTAAATTGTTTCCTCGACCATTTGGTAGATCATCTTTTGAGTCAATATATCTCCTTTAAGCATGTTTGGAACTGAAATATACCTTTTTGGGGCATCGCACTTGGTTTAAGACACCTTTATCAGAAATCAATAACCTCAACCATTTGGTAAAAGCCTATCAAAAAAGAAAAAGAAACAAAAGAAACCGTAAAATCTATATATTTGTGTTATTTGTGCACCTACGGCTTAAAAAACCCAAACAAGAAAAAAATACTTTGCTTTCTTCAAGGAGTGAACATTAAAGGGTTAATGAGCAACTTCACCAATTTGTCGATATTTACAATACGTCATGTTTTTCCTTCTGTCCTCGCTCAAAGCACTGACTATTTCAAATTAATATATACAAAGCAGGTTTATATGAGGTAAAAGTATTTTGTTTTCTTGCTGTACTCAGCCTGAGAAACCCGTGCTGCTGTCAGCGCATTCCCAACATAAAATATTAACTGATTTTTAGTCCAGTGGAAGCTCCAAGTTCAACCAAAAACGATGAATGAAGGTAATAACAATTTTCTGGTATGTAGAGAATCCTTTCCTATTATTGTCCATTAAAGCTGGGGTACCAAACTTTCACATAACATTAACTATGTGGTACAAGCCATGTGATGAGCTTCATTCAAATACAATTCAATTTCTTTTTGGATATCACTAAAATACAATGGCAGTCATCTGGAAAGACTTTACAAAGTTGTCGATTCAGCGACAGATCCGAGAATCAAACCGTTACAGCACAGTTCCTCACTCTCAAAACATCTGTCTTCTGTATCTTTTGTTTTCCCGTGCCTGTATTGTTGGTTCCATCACTCGTTTTCACATGTACAGCGTGTATTTTTGGCCTCGGACAAACATTTTAAAAAAGAGAACCACTCACTCAGCCCTCAGTGTCAAATATTTTTTTAGAATGCCACAAAATAAAAGTTTGATACCCGAGCTTTAAGTTTCCGTGTGATTTCTTTCTGACTTGAATGCGTCTGTTCATGATGAGATGGTTTGACTGTAGTGCAGTGTACAGTGGATTAACGGCTTATTAAACGAGCGCGAGGTCTGTACAGAGAAATGTCTGTGCAAAAAGACCAAGGTCTGATATTTCTCTGTACAGACCGAGCAAGCGAGGTTAATAAATGTTTTATTATATGACTATTTTTAATCTGTGCAAATATTGATCGGTTTCAGCGAGCAAAAACACATGCAACCAAACTGTCAAATGGTGACATGGAGAACTTATCAGATGATTGAGGTCTCCCGCTGGTAAGATCTCAATCTCTTCTGTGGCTTTACCAAAGCTTTTTGTGAAGTATGTTCATGTCCGACTTGGTTTTCCTAATCGTGTTTTTACCTTTCTGGTCTGTAACGAAGTTGTCAATCTCTTCTTGACTATTAGGAGTTGTGTATTCGTCGTTATTTGCTGTTATTACTTCCTCTGGCTCTTCGAAGTCGTCCGGATAATAGAATTCAATGAAGAATGCTCCCAGTCGTCGCCCATTATTTCTTTTTTACAGAGGAAAGATATCAAATCTGATATGCGCTGCGGACCAATTGTCATGGTAACGGTCCGAGATGGGAAAATATCAGACCGCAAATCAACCAATCAGAGCGCGCGTACGATCAAATCTTTGTGTAACTAATACTGAAGGACTTTACACATTCACAATATGAGACTGTTATGGAATTTTCTGAAAATGTAAAACAGTCCAAATAAATCATAAATGTGAATGTTTAAAACCAAATTTCGGTCAGTTTAATAATTCGATTTTTCATTTGCCGAAAAGTATGTCAGGTAAGGCTAAGAAAAATGAATCATTTCTAGCTTCCCTACACTTTTGTCTCATTAAGAATCTTCTAAGCCTTGAATATACGGAGACATAATGAACTTTACACATTTAGGTAAGTAAAGTAAGAATTAAATTGACCTTAGCCTTCAACCACAAGCGACATTCATCCCAAAAGAGCAACAATTTGAGTACTTACAGCTCTGAGCGTCCACTCCTCTCAAAAACCCCACATCTTTGAACAAGAAAAACAACAAAATTAGTCAAATACAAAATTCAAAATCCTCATTTAGGCAACATTTTTGATTGAGAGGCCTTACAGCTGTTCAGTAGCAAAGAGGTGAGCAGCAACACGACCACCATCCTGACCCAGAGTGTGTGTGTGTGTGCGCCCTGTCCGATCACTGTCCAGGGCAGGAATGGCAGCAGTGTGGACGTAGATTTGGGTTTCGTGGGCGGGACGGGGGCATCCTGAGGTGGTACTTCAGTGGAGACAGTTAACACAAGCAGCACAGAGTTGGTTTTAATTTGAGAGGAAGTGAGTGTTGTTTCCTGAGGATGTCCCGGCTGCCCGCGTCTCTCCCGTTCAGGAATGCGCTCCCCTGGACTCCGCGGCGGCTTACTGTGCTATGTGTATGTGTGTGTGTGGGGCATCTTTAACTAGTCTTATGGGGACTTCCCTTATGCCCAGACTGTCACTCACTGCTGCTATGGCCTCGGGACGTGACAAATAATAAGCCTCTTGTTGAAATGGTGTAGACAGGTTGAATCAGTACGGAGTGACATTATTCATATTTTGTTGTTGTGAGACTAAGTAATTGCCCCATTAGTATTTTTTTACTCGACTGAATGGCCTCACAGCGACGAAGTTGGGGCGGGGGCTTTCTGGTGTAAGATTTCTCTTCATGTTTGGAGGCCTCATTCCTATTCTCACTTTTGTGTTTTTCCTTGCTGATTCAGGAGGGTCTAAGGACAGTGGAGATGGACGACTTTTCTATTCTATATCTATAAACATCTATTGACATTCATGGACATTGGTCATCTGCCCCTTATGGACCAATGGCTCTATGTGTCTACAGTTGCATTTCCTGAATTTTAACTTTTTGATTCTCTGATCTGTGTTGGAAAATTCACTATTTTGTAAAGATTTTAGATTTGCTTACTTATTACGCTAAAGCTAGAGATTGTATACGTGTTTCTCAATTATGCTAAAGTAAGAGCTTGTTTTATCTTGTGCTGTGTGCTCCTCATTCCTACTGTTCTGTCACTGGTGATGCAACACTGACATTTCCTCACTGTGGGACGAATACAGGATCTGCTTATCTTAAAAAACGACTGTTGTGATTTAAGGCTAGACAAAAACAAATAGATTTCTTTTTATTTCCTTTGTTAAATGTACATATCTAAACATTTGTACCATATAACAAAGTCTATTTATTGTCTCCCATAGAGTACCTCTTGGGAAATTTTCCTCATTTGAGTATGTCTCTTTTAAAATAGAACAAAAACAATCTTCTATTCTTATTATTGTTGTGTACAAGCCGCCACAATCATGTCATAGTTTCACTGATCATTTCACCGAGTTGCTTTCAGTTGTGTGCACAGACTTTGATAGTTTAGTCGTCATAGGTGATTTTAATATACATGTAGATAACGTTAATGATAGATACGCGAAAGAGCTGAGCTCTGTGCTGGAAACCTTTGGTCTCACTCAGCATGTGAGTGGCCCCACCCACAGCAGAGGACACACTCTCGATCTGCTAATTACTAAAGGGGTTAATATCTCAAATGTAAATGTGGCCAATGTTGCTCTGTCGGATCATTTCTGTGTATTTTTTGATATGTGTCTCAATAGTAAAGCACGAGCTGAATCCTCAATTGTTAGAAGAAGAAGACACATAAACGAAAATACAGGTGAACTTTTCATGGGGATGATAAACTTTGATAACAGGTTGTGTTCTACTGTGGATGAATTACTTAACTCTGTCACCTCTAGTGTTTTGGATGTTCTGGACACGATTGCTCCTGTAAAGGTCAAAATTGTTACAAATAAGCAAAAGGCGCCATGGACAAAAGCAGACTCTGTCAGGGCACAGAAGAGAGAGTGCCGGAGAGCCGAGCGGAAGTGGCGAAAGTCAAATCTCCAAGTTGACCATGAGATCTTCAAAGATGCATTGTGCAAGTTCAACAGTGTGCTACGTAGAACGAGGGAAACTTATTTTTCCGAAACAATCGAAGGTTGCAGTAACAATCTACGCGTTCTGTTCTCAACAGTAAATAAATTGACAAATCCCTCTGTTAAGATGCCATCAGAGCTTACCTCCAAAACCAAATGTAATGAGTTTGCAGAGTTTTTTAATGACAAAGTCCAAGGAATCAAAAATGCCATCACCTCCACAGTAGAATTTACAATCCAACAGCCAGTGAAGCTTTTTGGGCTGACACACTTTACACCAGTACAAAATGAAACTGTCCGAATGATTATTACAAGTCTGAGTTCTTCCACATGCAGCCTGGATGTATTACCTCCTAGATTTCTTAAATCTGTTCTGAGCAGTCTTTTACCTTCACTCACGCATATAGTAAATATGTCTCTTGAATCTGGAACATTCCCAATGGCCCTTAAAACGGCAGTCGTCAGACCCCTCCTAAAAAAGAGGAGTCTGGATGCCTTGGCACTTAAAAGTTATCGGCCCATTTCAAATCTGCCTTTCATGGGTAAAATTCTAGAAAAAGTTGTCTATCAACAACTTACAGAATTTTTAATAATCAATCACTCTTTTGATATGTTCCAGTCTGGTTTTAGACCCCACCACAGCACAGAGACCGCTCTAGTGAAGGTAACAAATGACATCAGACTTAACACTGACGCAGGAAAAGTCTCAGTTCTTATCCTGTTAGATTTAAGTGCTGCTTTCGACACTGTCGATCATGGTATCCTCATTCAGAGACTTGAGGACTGGGTTGGTGTTTCTGGTACAGCCGTAAGCTGGTTTATGTCCTACCTACAGGACAGAAAGTATTTTGTGGAGATCGGAAACTGTATCTCAGACCATCTGGCCCTAACCTGCGGAGTGCCAAAGGGATCAATCCTGGGGCCTCTCCTGTTTAATATTTACATGCTGCCTCTGGGTAGGTTAATACACAGTAATAACGTGTCCTATCACAATTATGCTGACGATACTCAGGTCTATGTGTCCCTGACAGCAAGAGAACATGGACCAGTGGACTCGCTCCTTCACTGTATCCAACAAATCAGTGATTGGATGTAAAATAACTTTCTCCAGCTAAACACAGAAAAAACTGAAATTATTGTTTTTGGACCTCAAAAACAAAGAGAGAGCGTTATCTGCCACCTCCAGTCTCTCTCCCTAAAACCCTCAACTCAGGTCAGAAATCTAGGAGTAATAATGGACTCAGACTTAAATTTCAATAGCCACATATCATCTGTGACATCATCAGCTTACTTCCACCTAAGAAACATTGCTAAAATTAAAAACATAGTGTCTAAAGCAGACTTAGAGATTCTCATCCACGCATTTGTCTCCAGTCGATTGGACTACTGCAATGGCTTGTTCACAGGTCTCTCTAAACAAGCGGTAAAGCAGCTGCAGTACATCCAAAATGCAGCAGCTCGAGTCCTGACTAGAACCAGGAAGTACGACCACATTAGTCCGGTCCTCAGGTCTCTGCTCTGGCTTCCTGTGGCTCAGAGAATAGACTTTAAAGCAGCTTTACTTGTGTACAAGTCTCTCCATGGCCTCGCACCAGGGTACATCCGCGACATGTTGGTGCCATATGAACCAACTCGGACTCTGAGGAGCACAGGGACTGGACTTCTGTTAGTGCCAAGAGTCGGAACTAGACATGGGGAGGCTGCGTTTCAGATTCATGCAGAGTCTGGAACAGTCTTCCCGAGAATGTGAGACAGGCGTCTACTCTAGCAGTTTTTAAAACTGAACTGAAAACAGTTCTTTTTAGCTGTGCATACAAGTGAATGATTTTATATTTGTTTTTATCTTTAATCTTTTTAATGCGCTATGACTATTTATGATTGTAATCCCTTGTGTGATTTTAATGTTTTACGGTTTTTAACTACTTGTGTGATTTTATATATCTTGTGCTCTTAATCTGTCTTTTTATGTTTACTTAAATTCTAATGTTTGATGATTTATGCATGATGTTATATGGGTTGTGAGGCGCTTTGCGTTGCCTTGTGTAGGAAAGGCGCTCTACAAATAAACGTTGATTGATTGATTGATTGATATACAGTTTCTCCCATTGCCTTAAAACAGTAGATTCCTTACCAGCGGAGACTGGAAAATTGAGAGGGAGCTACTTTAAAAAAGGAAAATTCTTGTCTGGCTACAAATAATATTCCGGCTTCACTGTTATAACAAGTCACGATCAATTTTTTTCCTGAGAAGTTTGCTTATTGTGCATCTTTTTCGTCATAAGGCACTTTGCTTTCCATCCGTTCTTAACCACTGATGGCTCTGACAGAGTGGGACATCTGATAATTCTGGGTGAAGATGTCAAAAATAATGAGGCTGTTGAACTGTTCTGGTTTTTAAGTTTAAATGTCGGCAGCCGAAGGGATTGGAAATGTGACTGAATTGGTGAGTGAAGTCATCTGTTCTCTCTGTGGGTGGGACAATAGCAATACAAGTCTTTGCTGTGTCCCCATAGAACATTTGAACCTGACAACAGTGTGTGTGTGTGTGCTTTTGCTATGTACACTGTGTCGAGGCCCTTGAGCTTTGACCCGGGTTCCCAAATATTGTCAGACACTTCCCACCACTACCATTCACTGGAACATGTGGTGATGGAGAAACAATCTAAAAAAAAAATCTACATAATTGATTAATTCTATCGTCTATTGTGGAAATAAGTTTAGCTTTCCACCAAATTGTAGAGACTAATACTTTCATAATGACATTCACATTCAACTTAGACAGCAGATCCATCTCTTAAAACATTTCAGTGCTCCATCTTTTATCTGTTTCAAAAAATGTCTGCCACCTTCACTCATTGACTGCCAGCAGTTTTTGAGCATTTCACTGACATTCAAGACCCACAGATTATTTGATGCTATGACTATGTGAAAAATGAAACCAGATCTACTTTCATCAGCAAAAATGTTGGTTTCTAGCTAGTTTTTTCTCCTGTAATACGCAATCGGAAGTTTGACAGAAATCACCAGTCTCAGACAAATACGTCTATGGCAGTCAATGGGTTAAGGGTAAATACAGTATTTTCCCCACTGTAGGACTAAAAAAGGTTTCATTCATTCATTTATCAAAAAAAATCACTTTAATGCCAGAAAGTGGGACATTTTAAGCCACACATAAGTTTTCATCTGAATAATAAATCATTTCTTTTTTGGGGCTTAAAAGAGAAAGCCCCAAATTCTAATTGGCTGTTTAGAAGAGGTTTTTTCATTTTTACTCTGAAAGGGCTGCTCACAGACAGCTCAGAGGAGTAACCATAGCAACACATCCAAACGGGACCTTTTGAGATCCTCGAAGAGATACGTCTCCATTGAACTAAACACCTACACGTTTTTATTGTTTTTGTTAATAACTTTTAGAATCGTTGAAACGTGTGAATCTGACGGAAGTTTTTACTGCCGACAGAGAAGCCCAAAGTACTAGTCTTGGGTATTTAGAAAAGCATAGGCAAGTAAACTATGGCAAACATAAAAGTACTTCAATCATTCCCGTCCCAAAGTAGTTTTGTGTTGAAAAATTGACAGACAGCATTTGCCCTTTTAACGCTGGAGTCACTTTTCCATTTGGTTTTGTAAGTCAGGCACTACAACTTTAAGCACTGCCTACAAAAGACACATCCATTTGAGGAATTGTCACATTCTCTGCTAGCATGAAACTTAACATGTAAAACTTACGCCAAATAGCTTACCACAAGGAGTTATATAAAGTAGAAGCATAGCTAACCTCTTCAAACCTGTTTATGACGCTGCGTTGCCATCTGCAAAGTAACTAGTCATTTTTAAACCTAAGGAGAAGAAAGTCAGACATAGTAAAGAACTAATACCAGGAAGTAAAGTATCCAAATCCAAACCCAAATTGTAGTAATTGTGAGAAAGACAGAGAGAACGTGGCTCTGGTGTTGTATTTGGTTTATTTCATCTCCTATCTCATAACAAAGCAGCCACAGACAAACCTGATTGTTTTAACATTTCCTGCGCAACACAACTCCCAAGTCTTTTCTTTCTGTTCTCCAAATCCTAAATCGTGCAGCTGTTGTGGTGTTTTATTTTCTGAGAGACATCTGTGACGTTTTAGTGAGGTGTAGAGAATGGGATCAGTGTCAGCGTGGACTAACCTTGTTCGAATTGTAAAAAAATCTTGGGAGGAACAACCCAAAGAGAGCGGAAGATAGCGATGCCAAATGAAGTGGCACATACTTTTGTACAAGTTTGCCTGTCCTGCTGCCTCAGTCTTACTCAAGTCAAGGCCTAACGACGGAAAAGCAGAGTTAAAAACACAAAATTACAAAACAGAACAATTAAAAACAAAACAAACAAATGTACAGAAGCAAAGCTCAAGGAGAGAGGCACGTTATTTTTGAGATAATAATTGAAAACAGCACCACAGAGACGATAGCAACGGGACAAAACCGCTCTGGGCCGAGTACGCAACCGTTCCCGATGAACTCATTTTTGAATCCAGTATTGCTTGACCCAGATCGGACGCCACCTTTGTCGTCGTCATTTTTTCAAACAAAACTCAAAAGCCAAAAACGATAAAACCGAAAAAATAAAAGACTAAATATTTCACAGCTGAAAGATCAATTATGGCATTATTACTTATTAAAATTAAACTAAACTAAGTGGCACACACAAAATACACCGTTTTTTAGTCGTATTGCTTTATGGCTGCTTGGATTGAACATGTGTTGAGGGTACATTTTATATTCAAGTGCTGTGTTTCCAGACATGAAGGAAGGGGTTTCTTTTTTTTTTTGTTTTTTTTGGAGGCTAGGTCCTATATAGAAAATCATGATTATTGCTTTTGCAGACGTACCGTTCGAGGCTCTTTCTGTTGTTGGCTATAAAACAACACGTTTTCGGTCTCTGCTGTAGCGAACCCTAATATACCCTGGGATATATACTTTCCCATATAACAGGTAGAAACATCTCAAAGCAAACCGTGTGGGGTGGGGCAAGCCATGGATCCGGGAAGGGAAAAAAACGAAAAATTTGGCACGCTGGCAACAAAGAACTGTGCTAATGTCCGCTGTAACACACACACACACACACACACACACACACACACACACACACACACACACACACACACACACACACACACACACACACACACACACACACACACACACACACACACACACACACACACACACAAGGATGACATGCTGCACTCAAGGCAAAATCATGTTGCGTTTTTGCTTCTTCGAGTTTGAAGATACGGCGAAGGCTTAATCAGTGTGCGTTTTGCAGCCGCCGCTCGCACACGGTGAGGTCCAGCTGAGATGTGCGACGTGTAAAAACGGGGGAGGAAATATTTCTTAAAGTCCGAGCAAAGCAACAGTCCGCTCCTCTAGTTTTCTGTTAAAATAAATCCTTTCTCTCTTTTACTTTTTTATCACCCTCCGTATAAGCCTATTTAAATATACACAGCCCGCAGCATGGCCAAGTCTACAATCATTTAGCTTCATAATAATTATATGAATAAACAAACGTAAAGATAATTATATATAGTATGTATATATAGAGTCTTTTGTAGTTTTGTGTTGTGTCAGCAGCCTTCACTTGAACATTCAGGTATTGGTGGTAGGAGGGGTGGGTGGAGGGGGTAATTGCTTATGTACAAAAATAACATTTACATCCGGAAAGCGAGGCCCGGTGTCCAGTCACGGTGTGGGAGGGGAAGGGGGAAGGGGGGGTGGTATTGGGTGGGGGGTTTAATGCTGGTATGTGTTATCTCCGCTCCAGTCTCTTCTCTGCGGAGTAGATGGACATGTAGAAGTCGTTGCTGCCGACCGCCAGGTGAGGCTGAGGAGAGACGGGAGAGAGAGTCAAGAGGAAGAATATAATGACAGTGAATCCTAGCATAGCCGCTTTGTACAGTCTCGCATATATGCATTCATGTTTATCTGGGTAGGAAATTGTATTATTTTAAAATTGTATTTATTTTATTTATTATTATTTTTCATTTTATTTATTTTATAATTATTTATTTTTTATTTCCTCTATTTTGTTATATTTATTTTATAATTATTTATTTTTTATTTCCTCTATTTTGTTATATTTATTTTAATATTTTATTTACATTATTATTTATTTTATGAATTCATTTTGTAACTATTTGTTTTTTATTTATCCATTTTATTTGATAGGGATGTACAGAATCAATATATGTATACCTGCGCTACTGCACGACCGGTTAGACAGTAAAGCGCATTTCGTTGCATTGTTCTGACTTTGTAATGACAAACAAGTTGAATCTAAGATAATCTAAAGTGAATAAGACTTTTACTAAAAAGACATATTTGATAAATTGAAACTAATCAAATATTAAAATAGTCATTAATTCGTTTTTATCCTCTTTATTAGTCCAATTCTGTCGGAACTGCCACTCAATCACCCTGGCCCTCGCCCCACACTGATCCTCCTGCAGGTCGTGCGTTTGCGGGAGAATGGCAGCTCAGCGGGGGTTTCAGGCAAAGTGGGATTAAATGTCTTGCTTAGGGACACAACAACCGCAGACTCCAGTGGGATGGGTGACATGTGTAGTGGGGGGGGATCGAACCCACAACCATTAGGTACAAGGACCAAATGTTGAAACAGTAATGTCAACGTGAATCATATGCACTGATTAAGAACAGTCAGTGTATATAGTTTTACAGTGTATGCACGGCTTTTGACAGCTGCAGCAGCGCTCAGACCTACAAGGAACAGGTCTAGTGGTTAGCAAAGAGTCTGAAGTGTGTGATGGGGGGTTTTACAGCCAGGATTTGGCTCATTCCGGGTCATTTTGAGACGTATTGTTACATCTGGAAAATGGTTAGAGTTCTATCCAGCGGAAAAACTGGAACTAAAGCATATTTTTTGACTATTTAACAAGATTTTTTGGATATATCCAGCTCATTTGTAGTTGTCCTACTTCCCTCACATGCATTCATCACAAACACAGGATTCATTTCACATTCCCTCTCATATTTATTTGTCAGATGTAATTTAATGTAATTCGAAACCCGGCGCTTGCTAATGCTGCAATATAGAAATCAGCTAATGCTATCGCCGCAGCAATAAGCCCAAATGAGGAACATTAGGAGAGCTAATGTGTTTTCTGCATTCAGCGTCAGGAAAGCCCAGTAAATCCAAATCACACTCCACATATTACGGCATTCACGGGCTTTTGCGGTCACTGTAGATTTGTGTGGAAAAGATAAATGGTGCCATGATTACAAAATTGTCATTGTTCAATATATTTCATTATAGCATTAAGTTCACCTGCTCAAAGGCTAAAACTATTCGACCAATCACACGGCAGCAGCTGAATGGATTTAGGCAAGTAGATGTGGTGATGGCAAATTGCTCAAAATCCAAAAGTTTTAAGTGACTTTGAACATAGTGTGGTTATCATTTCTAAAACTAAATGATTGACCGGCATCTGCAAAAAAAGTGGCTTGAATTTGGTCACAACGGTCCTAATTATGGTACATTTTTATGCCTTGAAATCAATGGGACAAGCCAAAATATCCCTTTAATAGTTTCCTCAACCATTCGGTGGATCACGTTTTCAGTCTCTGTATCGACTTGAAGCCTGGAACTGAAATCTACCTTATTGGGGCACCGCTATCACTTGGTTTTAGGCAATTTCACCATTAAGCTGCAGCGTAATAATTTGGTAACAATCTAGGTGTTCCTAAAGCTCCTACAGTTTAGAAAATCAAAAAAAGAAGAACAAATTAAAAAATTACAATTTTCAAAGAGAGAACATGTTTTGGCTTATTCCATTGGTAAATCTTGTATTAAACTCTAATCACTTGAATGAAGATAAAAACGCCTTGATTCAAGCATTTCACTTCCTTATATCAATTCATTTTTGCACTGCTGCTATCTCTACAGTTTATGAAGAATGGTCAGAAAAATGGTCTCAGGAGAATGGGTCCGACTGGTGTATGTGTATTGTATACTGTAATGGAGTACTGTTTGCTAGCATTGCCTCAGGACTACAGATAGAAACTACAGCTGTTTACATAATACTGGCAAATTTACGGTTATGTGGATTAATATGTATTTTCCCAATTCAAATAAATTAAAAGAAAAATGTTTTTGTAACTACACTAGTTGTGAGGCTGCTTCCAAAACAACACCACACCATAACACTTCTCAGATAGTGATGATAGATTGTCAGCCACATAGACAACAGTTTACCCAGTACGGATGGAAGGCTAAGCAGCTGATGGCGCCGATCCTCTGTCCCATGAAGCCGTCGTAGTATTTGATATTGCTGATGACGTCTCCATTGGAGTTGTGAACGGCGATGAACTGGTTCATTGAGCCACTGCACAACGACACAAAATGACAGACAGATGAGCGCTGAGTACTTGCATAATAATATCCTCCACAGTCATCTTATTCGGTGCACACTTAAATCCAGAGCTTTGCCGAGAAACTAGAGGCACACATTTGGCAAAACATCCAGATATATACGGATAAGACACTCGACATTACACAATAACATTTATGGACATTGGTCATATGTGTTTTTGTGTGTGTTTGATTCTTTGATCTGTGTTGGCGAAATTGATTTGAAGTCCTCTGAGATAACTACTGTTGTGATTTAGGGCTATACAAGAATACATTGAATTGAATACATATACAATTTACAACTCGCAGATAGCTCCATCAATAGCCTTCTCTATACTATAATTATATTTCAGATAAACATCCAACCTAACAGCAGAATTCTTGAAGCATTGATAACATATTAGGGCCAAATTTGTGAGTAAAAGAATCAAATGTTGCAGAATCTGACAGTGTATAGCTGTGTTCCCCAAACTTTTTCAGTTGTGGCATTGAATTGCATTGACGTTATTCATTGCCCCATTTCCCCGTTCGAGTTTACGAGTACTGGCTTCTTTTGGTCCCAGTTTATGGACTCACCAGGCGAAGAGGTTTGCTTGAGGGTGGATGTCCAGTGCCGTCAGCCCTTTCACAGTCTGAAGCACGTTTACCGAGTCTGGACTTCGGGGGTCAAAGAAACGTACGTCTCCGTTAACACTAAGAAGCAGAAATTCCCCAGTCAAATACAAACAGATCCTTAGAAACAATTATAATATGTGTATATAATATGACATGACATCACCTGACACTGATTATGTGACCGTCTGTCTCCTTCTGCAGATGAGCTTTGACCACCCAGGCGCCATGCTCTCTGTACGTCATTACACGACTGAAAAAGACAATCACAATCCATTTAAAAAAAACATGTATTATAATGTACTAAAGTGCATTCTCTCCAAGATCTGGCAACCCTTCTGTGGCTATATTCAGACTTTCTGGTCTCGTAGAATTCACACTTAGGTTTCCTCCGGGTACTCCGGTTTCCCCTACCACTAAAAAATATGTACAATAGATCTGGCATCCGCCTCTTGTACTGGCGACCCTGCTCCCATCTCTGTGTGGAGGGAGAGGACAAATGCCCACAATTGTAAACCGCTTTGTGACTCTGGTCTGTGAAAGGCGCTATATAAGAAAGAAAAAAAAGAAAGTACTGTAGATGGCTTTGATGTGGCTGATGTGTGTGTATATGTAAATTGGTATGATATATATTTTTGTTGAGTAGCAGTGTGTATATTAATGTGTGTGTACTAGGTGTATTGTCATGGCCCAGTCTTGGCTGCCCTCTAGTGGCCATCTGCATATTTGCTGTTCTCTGCAGGTGTTGCTGGGGAGTGGCATTGGCTGTGACTGCATCTAGGTCCGACGCACATAAAAGACATCCATGGGCTCCGACTGGCTCACTTCACCCACACCTTTCTGGCATTAGTTTGGCTTCCATTTCATAATAAACTATTTTATTATTGACCTCCATTTGTTTGGTGTATCCTCGGTTATAGCCCTGTAAATTTCTCCAGTCTGAAGTCTATCTTATCTTATCGCTGGGTAACAGTATGCAAATCTATATATGTATACATTTCTTCTGTTGCTGCTGCTGACAGATTGCTTGTGGCTATTACAGCATTTATAAATAATTTTCTTTTTGTTTTGTATGTCAAAAACTTGCAAAACTTGTTGTAAAATATTGGTGTGGAAAGCCCAATAAAATATGTTTTGAAAAAATAAAAAAATGCATTCTCTGGTGTAAAAATATTAAAAACTTAAGCTTGAACAATTTATATAAAATCTACAAGGGAATTAATATATTTTATGGTATTGAAATGGGAACATTCTACACAAAATATCTTCCTATGCTGCTGGCTACGAAATGTTGCAAGTGCAGTTGTTGTACATGAAAGTGAACACCAGGTAGCACTGTGAGATCGTGGAAGAAAGACCTGTGCCTGAAACGGTCACCACTGGAAGATTTTGACCGCAGAAAGAAATCCTTTTTCTCACATTCAGAGATGAGAACCAATTAGCAGCAATTAGATATTTGCCAGCAAGAGTACAACCTTTCAGTCTCAGAATGTTACTATCCATGTAGTGTGGTCCAGTAATAGATTATACAATATCTTTGGTCAGACAAAGTACATAGAAAGAAGCTCAAGACATTATGTAAGGTTTTCCATTAGGTTTCCATAATTGGCGCAGCAGAGTCTCACTTCGCTCACTATAATTGGCTATTAAGGTCTTTATACTTCACAAATTGTATAAAAAAAACTAAATACAGAGATATGTTTAAAAGAATCCATGCATTTAAAGAGTGTGGTTTGTAATTATACTGTGATTGACTGAACTCGATTATCAAGTCCAACAGAGACCGATACAGGACCATTTCTCACTGAGACACAAAATAAATATCATACAACTTTTCTGTGTGTGTAAGAAAAGTGGATTGGTTTCCATAATGCCAGTGAACGCCACATAAACGCCTGGTGTCCACTCAGAGTGCGGAGTCCTGGTGATTACAAGAGTGTTCTCTTATTGTTTTAAGGGATAGGGGAAACTGGAGCACCTGGAGGAAACCCATGCAGATGTACTGTATAACAATTAAATATACTGGAACTAGAATTGCCTTTTCTTTATGCAGGCTTATTCTAAACCAGATTACAATACAGTTTATCAACCAGGTGCCACCATGTGAATGAATAATGACATGTGAAGTGTTTTTGAGTGTCCAGAAAAGCACTATATAAAACCGATGCATACATTTTTCTGTGCAAATTAGATCAAATCTCACTTTTGAACCTAAACCGTCTGTGTGGCGCCCTCCCTACATTTCCGGTGGCACTACATTTGAATTTTGTGCCAATTGGCTCTGGAGTTTGGTGTGACGTGCGTCTCTCTGCGCCAGTGGTAAGAAAGCAGCTGAGTCTCACACACACCCCATAGCGAGTTGGAGTATTCTGCCGAAGTCTAGCCGTTTAAAATTAAACTACATCATTTGACAGCCACTACTATTGAGATAATTCTGGCTTAGGTTCAGCTAACTAGCTATACAATTATCTTAGTGTGTAAGCAAGGGTGGAATGAGAATTTGTCGGGCCCTTTTTAGAGAGAATTTTCAAATGTTCATATGGGCAGAGTAATCTTTAAATTATCTAAGAAACCTTTAAAACACTCACCATTCATTTGGGCCCATCCTTCTATCGAACACCCTGACAGACCCATCGCCGAGGCCAGCAACGATGAGAGAGCGCTGAGAGTCACTGGACAGACTGGTCACGCAGCTGTCGGCTCCGGTCGGGATGTCCTGTCCAAAAGAAACGCACAAAAACACAGCTTTACATATATCCCGACTCTTGAAACCCTTGGAGGACTAATCGCTGCTGTAGTTTGTAGACTATGGGCTCATTTAGACCAGAAACCAGCGTCGATAAGTCGCCACAGGCCGGGCGCATTTGTCGACAAGTTTGCTCCATCCATCAAGGCGCTGATTAGCACAGACGAGCATTAGGCAAAAAGAAAAAGAAAGACACAAAACCGCACTAATGGGCAGCATCACTTCACCTAACACTAAAAGTCAGTTGTTAAAGCAGCACAGTGGGGAACAGGGCAAATTTAGAAAGATAGTAGTGTCACAGAAAGAAGAAAGTGATACCAAATGGATGAATATGTACTGATTCAGCACAGTATTGAAGGAGAGGTGTAGGGTCGGAGAGTGTTTGGACCAGTGTGTGAGTGTGGGTGTTTTTCCTATAGTATCCGTACGTTTTCACTTCTGTATACTGTTCTGTATACCGCAAGTTTTCTGTTGAATTGACGATGGGGTTTGGGAATTTATAAGGTTTTGCTTCATCCAATCCCTTTTTGAACCATGTATTTGTTCATATGGATGTATGTTAAAATGTGATGCAGGGTCAAAATAAACAATTGCTACATTATAGTTACAAACTCTAACAATTGTTACTGTTATTCTATTGTCCGAGAGGTCTTTGATAATGTCTTTTTTAGGTATTTTTATTGTTTATCGTCTACTGTGGTGTATGCAAATGTATATGGATGTAAGGCATGGTAATCCCTGTCCCAAGACAAATTTCTTCTTATATCATCTAATCCTATCTTCTAAGGCGAAAGAAAAGGTTTTCTTGGCGGGGCTCACAGCGGCTAAGGAGATGGTCATGACATTGGTTTGACAGTGACATTGCCAATTTGGAGAGCTCCATTTACAATCTGGACCAATACAATTGGCAATATCTAGTCCTGGACTTAAATATATATATATATATATATCTGGCATTATGTCTGGCATGCTGTGACAAGTAAATGGAATTCTTTCAGCAAAAAAGTCTTTGCAGATATCATTATATTGTTGAAATTATATTTATAAAATGAAATTTTTTCAAAATGTGCGATTCAGCAAAAGAAAACTTTTTCACAGAGGGACAAATAACTGTTCTTTCTCTAATCTCATCTTAAAAGCGCTTTGACTTTATACCATCTAAATGTGACTGAGAAAAGCTGTGGATTCCATCTTCAGAGTTATTGAAGCCCTGTTAATGCTAATGTGTTGAAACTTTGTGAATCTAAAACTTTGACTACAACTTACTGCAGCTCATTTGTCTTAAAACCAGAGTGGCCTGCAGTGGCACCCTGGGGCCTTGCCCTTTAGACCAAATCCATGGTGTTAACGTTAATTCGCAACTTTAAAATGCAGGACGACGGCTCGAAGGCGTGATGTTTTCCACCAAAGTTACAGCTTTAAATGGTTTTTCCTAAATGTTAATGCGTCGTTACCTGGACTTTCATCTCCCGGTCCGTGTCCCAAATCCTGACGACTCTCACATCTCCAGACGTCATGAGAAGACCCGTGTCCTGCTCCCAGTCCACCACCATCCCTGCACCTGCAACAATCAACAATTATAATTCATCAAAAACCATGATCTCCAGAGGCCCCCCTCATGCAAATCACACACTTTATTGCAAATATACTTAGTCTTTTATCACTCATTTCTCGAATATAAAACTAGATGTTTTCCCCCTGCCTGGACTCCTGGCCTCAGTCCTGCACCCTGTGGTCTCTGTCCTCGTGCTACAGCCCAAGTCCTGGATCTATAGCTTATCCTTCTGTAAGTGCAGATCCCTCTCTCGGGGGAGGGATCTGCACTTACAGAGTGTTTCTCACTTTTTTCCCCACTGGGTTTTTGAGTTGTTCCTTGCCGATGTAGGAGGGTCTACGGACACTAATGATCGGGGACATTTAAGGACATTTATGGACATTGGTCACCCGCTTCATATGGACCAATGGCTCCTATGTGTTTGTTATTATTGCACTTCCAATGTTTGATTCTCAGATCTGTTTCAGCGAATGAACAACTTTGATGACTGCTGCTGTTACTGAGGAAATTAAATTGAATTAAACCAACGTTGATTCACAACACAAACTCAATGCTTCAAAAAGGCCTGCAGGTTTAGAGCAACTCATCAAATCTTCAGGTTAAGAACTGGACACACTTTAAAGAGTGACTAAACACCAAATCAAATTTTTTTAACTCATAAACTGCATAAATATGTTAATTGTAGTACTCTCTACATATCCTGGTAATTTCTTTGACATTTTAGTTCAAATTAGATAAAATCTCACTTTTGAGCCAAAAAACGTTTGTGTGGCGCCCTCTCAACCTTTTTGGTGGGACTACATTTGAATTTGGTTCTGGCCTCTCCATTGACTCTGTAATTCTCTATGACGTCAGTTGGTATGTGTGACGTCAGTCTGTCTGCACCAGTGATATAAACCCATTCAACTCTCACACACCCCAGGAGCAGGTTGGAGTATTCTGGCGCCATCTAGTGGTTTAAAATGAAATTACATGAGTAATTCTGAGATAATAACGGCTTATTATGATAGCAAGGTTAATAAATGTTTTATTATATGACTCTCGTCTGTGTCTTTACCAATGCTTTTGAGATTTTTGTGAAGTACGTTCATGTCCGACTTGGTTTTGTGTGATACGCGCTGTTCGGACCAATTGTCATGGTAACGGTCCGAGATGGGAAAATATCAAACCGGTAATCAGCCAATCAGAGCGCGCGTACGGTCCAAGTCATATAATAATTGTATTAGATTCAGGTGTGTAGCTACACAATAATCTTAGTGTGTGAACAAGGGTGGAATGAGACTTTCTGGTGTGTAAGTGAGCGGTCAATCACAGCCCAGACCACGCCCTCGAAGCCCCCCTTCGAGTCCTTTGGTCAACCAGGCAACGCCCTTTGAAGAGAACTTTTTCAAATCTTCATGTGGGCGGAGTAAGGGCGGAGTAAGTAAGTTAGTCGCTCTTTAAGAAATGGTCTGAGTCTGCTGTGCACGGCTAGGTTGGAATGAAAATCGGCAACCGCACTGGCACTTTGAGGACCGGTTTGACACCAGCTGATCACTGACATTGAGAAATGACTGTCACCTCACTCCTTGCCGATGCAGGAGAGCCTAAGGACAGTGATGATCCGGGATATTTATGAACATTGACAGGCATTGGTCATCCCACTAGCCATTAGATAGACCAATGGCTCCTATGTGTTTGTTTAATCAATTCGAATGGTTTGATTTCCGACTGCTGTTGTGAGTTAGGGCTATACAGATATAAATTGAATGGAATAGAACAAACAAACGCAGTGAAAGAGATTTAGCATATTGTATAGTCAGGTGGGACAAAGCATAAATATCTCTTCATATTCAAGGCTTTTTGCTTTGTTTACAATGTTTTCAATTGGTTAGAATAACATTTATTTGCTTGAAATGCTTAAGCTACAATCTCCCCTTACAAATGCTGCTGGGGCTTATGAATATTTAGTAAGTACAAATGAGTACAATTAATCATAAATAGGATGTGTTCGTGTTATAGAATGAATTTCAGTTCAGGGCAGGTGCCAATCCAACTCTGTGGGACTTATTTAAAGAAATGCTGAAAAAGAAAAGGTCTGAATGTTTTCCCAGATCATTATTTCATTTCATTTCATTTCATTTTCAACCCCTTTATTTGTCCATTTCTGGGTCGGGGGGGGTGGCAATGAGAGCTGCCACCCAATGCTCATAGCACCAGTCCCTCACTGATCCTCTGCAGGGGGTGAGTCCACAGGAAGATGGCTGCTCCATCAGTTGTGATACAGCCTTGATCTTTCAGCGGGGGGCTTCAGGCAACGTGGGGTTAAGTGTCTTGCCCAAGGACACAACGACAGCAGTCATCAGTGGGAGCAGTTGGAGTAAGTCCCATGGTGGGATTCGAACTCACAACCTCCAGGCCCAAAGGCCAATGCTCTACCAACTGAGCTACTGTCGCCCCTATATTATTTGAAGCCGATTTCATTTTTTTCATATTATCACCACTTCTAGACGTCATTCTGAGAAAATAATTAGACCATAGACCGTTTCTGTTTCATGTGGATCGGCTCAGGAATGAGAGAAATTAGCTCTATACAAAGACTAGAGGTCTGATTTTTGACAGTTACCATAGTTACCGGGACAGATACTTAATCTACCCTCCACCAGAATGATGAACTACAGGCATATATTTTTGTATAGCCTTTAATCAAAACAGCGAACATCTGGGAGGACTTCGAACAGTTGCAGATTCCTCAACAACAGATCAGAGAAACACAGGCACTGATGCATAGGAAGCGGGATGACCACTGTCCATAAATGTCCTGAAAGGTCTGGGATCATCACTGTCCTTAGAACTCCCTGCATCGGCATGGGTCAAAAAAAAAAGAAAAAAAGTGGGATATTTTTTGAGAAACTTTAAGGAAGCCCTTTATGAGAGAGAAATCCACTCACACATAGATCCGCAATAGATCAGGATATTGGGAAGATATGATTGGCTGAGTGAGGGCGGTCTACAGATGTGAAAAAGGCCAAAAAATACATGCATGTATAACTAGGTATAACTCAAAAAACAAGAAAAACAGTGAGAAAAAGATCTCCAAAGGACAAACAGGCTATAGATCCAGAACTCAAGTCTGTAGTCCGAGTCTCCATTCTGTAGTAGTACTCTGTGGTTTCAGGAGTGGATGTTTGGGACTAAGCCGTGCAGTGGTCTTGTACTATTAACATTGTGCCGAGGACCTGCAGTGGCTTTAGATCTTGTACGAACAAACCAGTAGAGGCCTTTTAACCACTGTTTGTATATCTAATGCCTCAGCGGTGCCTCAATCCTACCGGTGACGAAAATAAAAAAATCAGCAAAAGTAGTGAGTGCACATGGATTCAGGGCTTTGATCACGGTCCTGAAGCGACACAGCAGCTGCCGCCCAGAGCCCTGTGTCTGGGCACGACGCTCACTCATCAGTCCAACCTGTGGAGAGGCCAGCTCCGCCTTCTGCGCCCGTCAAACCAAAGATTAGTGCAACAGCTGACTACACCGCGGAGCGCAGTTCAATTATGCATGCAATGTTTTCACACGCTGATTATGATAAATTAGTGTGAAATATGCCTGTACAATAAGGCGGAACGATTCTGTGTGCTTCTGTGTATAATATGTTGAGGAAAAAACCCCACAAAAACAGACGCAAAACAGTCCAGGAAAACAAAGAAATTCAAGTGAAAAATAAAAAAAACACAAATCTGTAGTGACGGTTTTTTCGCAAATCAAAAGGAAAAGTTCTGAAACGTCATAAGAAATAGGGTAGATCAATATGAGATGAATAATTACAATATAAAGATGTAGGTAAATCTAATCTTATAAACTAGTCTCTCTGCTGTTGATTGTGATAGTTTTGAGTTAGCTTTACGTGAGAAATACAAGATGGGGTGATTGACAATGAGGGTTGGACAAGTTTGGAGAGGAATATGCCTGACATTATGTCCAGGTTTGGTTTTGACGGGTTGGGGGAGTTAGTTTTAAAAGTTCTTCTACTGTGACATCTGAAAATCTAAGTACATACGTTTGGCATTAAGAGCAGGAGCAGAGAGAGCGAGAGAGACAGAGACAGAAACTGAGAGAGACAGACGAAGACAGAGACAGAGAGACAGAAACAGAAACAGAGAGACAAACGAAGACAGAGACAGAGAGACAGAAACAGAGAGAGACAGACGGAGACAGAGACAGAGAGACAGAAACAGAGAGAGACAGACGGAGACAGAGATAGACAGAAACAGAGAGAGACAGACGGAGACAGAGATAGACAGAAACAGAGACAGAAACAGAGAGAGACAGAAACAGAGAGAGACAGACGGAGACAGAGATAGACAGAAACAGAGAGAGACAGACGGAGACAGAGATAGACAGAAACAGAGAGAGACAGAAGGAGACAGACACACTGACAGGAAGAGACTGATGTAGATGGAGCTAATGCACTCCATCAAGACCAGAGTCCAGAGACCAATATTTCATCTGCACATGTTTGTCTCAGATTTGGCTCCTGATTATATTAAGGGGGACTAAACGTAGCCTCAAAAGCAGCAGTCAAACACGCAAAAGAAAAATCAAATCTATTGCTTGAAACATAAGATTGAAAAAAACAAAAAAAACTGTATGAACAAGCTCATAAAAGTAAAAATGTGAGTTAATATGTTAAGATGAATAGAAATAGTACTTTTCAATAAGCCAACAGATACAAGCTTGAAAAATGACTTTGTGTAAAGAAAGAAAGGGCATGTTTATCCATTTGGGTATGTACCTAGCAAGTTTAGTTAGTTTTTTGGATTTTTAGTTTTAAGAGGACAGTAGAAAAGTACAAAGGAGAAGCACAAACATGATACAAGATAAGAGCCACTTATTTAAGATATTAAATAATAACTAGATAATAAACCAGCCTCTCAATCTAAACATCAAATCTTACACTATCTTGGTTTTAATGAGAAAAACAACTCTCTGAATTATTTAATTTGCAGAAAAGTTCCAGTCAAAATTGCATTTCAGGAAATTCAAATTTTTCAAAGTGAAAAATCAAACTCAGAAACTAATTTGATCACGAGATTTCGCACTGGTAAATTGTCATTGGTCAAAAGTAGCAACAAGGCACCATCACACAAACTCCCAAACACTGGAGCTAAAGCCCAGGCAGAGCTGGTAGAATATTTCAAAGGAATCTGAGCCTTTCAAGTCTTGTTAATGATGTTTTGCCCAAACCTCTGAGCTTGTCCATCAGTGGAGGAGGAAGCTGACGGGACAGGGCATAATATTTTGGTAATGGACGTTTCGGAGATGGATGAGGACACACAACAAAAGCTCACGAGTCTTCCACCTTGTTGTGTTGTTTTTCAAGAGAGCAGGCAGCATTCTCAGCGTGCATCACTTCCATTCTTTCCTCCATCTCTTAGTCACTTCCTCCTTCAGTTTTTACAATCGATACCCATCTCTGCTCACCCACATGTGCCACCGCTGTTTTCCATTTTCTGAATGCTTTAAGCTGGAGTACCTAATTTTGAAACCCCAAACACGTATCTATGTAATATATTCCAGACTTGTTAGTGCCATATGGACCAGCTTGGACACTGAGGAGCAGAGGGACTGGCCTCCTTCACTTCTTTAGGTCAGCTTTATCAGTAAAAAGACTTCCAGCTAGTCTCTCAGCCAATCATCTCTTAGTATGCAAGTAAAAAAATGTTTGCCTATACAATTAACATACTGTAAAAAAAAATGTCATTACAGGGTACACTGTATAGTTTTTACCCCCATCTAGCATTGACATCATATATCGCAATTCTACAGTACTACGGTAGCTTCGAAGGACAACATGTCGTCTTTGACAGTGGTCCCCAACTCACGGTCAAACTCATTTTTGTCCCTTATCAACCACTGTATTTCAAGATGGCGCAATGACATGTAGAGTCCTCCAGCCTCATGAACATTTATAAGTAAAATTCAAAGCCCATGACAACAATTCAAAAACATGATGGAGGTAAATATTTTTTAAAAAGTCACATTTGTTTTTGGTTTACATGTTTTTTAACTTGGAGCAACTGTAAAAATTACACAGAGTACCTTCAAGACTTTTTTTTCATGACAATCAAAACTTCAGCTTTAAAGCAGTATCTATATTCTTCATCATATATATAATCTTGGGAGGACTTGCACATTCGTTTTCACCTTTGACAGGACATTATGGAAAGTGTTTTATACAAGAATATTATCCAGGATTTGAAAAAGGGCCGACAATTCTCTTCAAAATAACGTCTTTTATTTGTAAAATCGTGACTGGTTTGAAGCTACTTTGAATGAACTGTGTGCGTCAATTCCTAGGCTCCGCTGGCAGGAAATAAATGCTACGGCCCCATGTGGCGTCTGCAAAACCTTCAATACCAAATGACGTCATGGAGCCGGCGAACGCACACTGTGAAGACACTTCAGAGCAAGAACGCATTGACAGACGGATGTACGCACGGCGCTGGCACCACTCAAAGACTCGGAGGGAAAACAAGGGGAAAAAGGGGGAAAAAAAGAGAAAAGCTAGAGGCTTCCCCTTCCGAGACTGTTTGAAGCTGCTGTTTTTCCAAATTGAGTGAAAATCTGGGTTACACTAAGATGGGAGGGGCCGAGACGGAGGTTTCCTAATATTCATACACAACAGAATGATGCGTCACTGTCCTCACGAAAGCATCACAAATTCAGGAATATACATTTTAGCTAGGTTAAAGAAGGTAGTTATTATCTGGTGGAATGTTTTATAAATAAAGTTTTAGACTGAAGAAACCATAGATATAATGTTATCGCTTATTTTCCAAAGCCGAGCTGGAAATCGCCCGTGTATGGCATCAAGGGAAACTAGATATATTCTTAAGATAAAAATAAATCAACAATGCATGGAAGGAATGTTTAAGGATGAGGTTTATTCAGTTTTGTCTCATGTGTTGTAAAAGGTTTTTACACTGTATGTTTGAAATGTTTAGTGGACCCCAGGAAGAAGCACTAGTTGAAGCTAATGGGGATCCATATAAATAAATAAATACATAGTTATTGAGTTGACCATTTCCTGTGTTTAAACTGTTTGATTCTCTGATCTGTTGTTGTTGAGATATTCCCAATTTTGTAAAGTCCTCTGAGAAGACTACATTAGGGATTTAGGGCTATACACAAATTATTTAAATTGAAATGAATTAGGTTATTTTGGCAATTAAAGCTGGGCTATTTTTTTCGTAAAAACTTTGGGAGTTTACGAATAGAAAGAGTATAGTATATAGTATAGTGTATTTTAAACCACAAGAAGAAAACCATATGTTTTTTAATTATATATATAGAATATATAATAACTTAATATAATATCACAATCACAAAAAAAGATAAATGAAAAATTTATTATAGATAATCATATAGTATTATATGAATTTATGTATACAAATTCCAAATCAAAAATCACATATTAGTAATATGAAATTACTATTTAAGTCATAGTAATAGTCTACCCGAATATATAAAATTGAAAACCTTGCATTTTTAGTAACTCATCAAAAATATACAAAAAATATATTAATTACAACTATCATCAATACAATTCAAATAAATATAATTTACATCATATTATCATATATCAAAATATTAGAAAAATTCCATCATAATATTTACAATCAATAATTTGTCATATAATATAAATTTATATTCAATATTTAAAAAGATTACAATAACTATATATATAATAATAAAACAATTAATATACAATTATCACCATTCATAGTTCAAAGCTATTTATTGATGGGTCCACGACATGTCTCGCACCACATACTATACAGTCACCACGCAAGCACACTCCAGATCGCGACCACCCCGCGTCCCCTCCTCCTAACACTACACTACCCTCACCACCCCCCACGACCCACACCACTGTCCCCCACAGTAGCGAAATCACCCCTACAACCGGACATCCCATCCCAACCAAACCCGACATCCTCCCTCAACGACCACCGGCCGTGGGGGGGAACACCGCTCCACCGACACACCACGCCTCCCACCATCTAACATAGTCAGAACCCCCACCCTCTTTACCTGCACCAACCACTACAACTCAGCCTAACCATACGACACAGTCTATACATTACACTCTAAAATCATCACATTCCAAAAACATTCAAATACACATATGTAACCACCCCTATTCACTATTAAGTCACCATATCACTGATACATCAAAATAATACACATACATATAAGCACTAATCCATAGCTACATCATAAATACCACATCCATATCTTTTTATACAGATCTTATAAAAGGCCAAATATTCAAACATACCACACAACTATATCTCATACAACTATACCCGTCATTATTTATAAATAAAATCTATAGGTTAATATTCATGCAATTCAAAAACAAACATTATTTCTCAACATAATAATAAAAAAGGATACCAATAAATAATTCATAAAAACAAATTCAATAAAGAATAATACGTCTAAATATCATAATTAAACTCATGGATTGTCAGATTTAAACAAATATACCATCATATAAACATCAATCAAAAGTTACCACATTCCCATATCATATAAATTATAAGACTTAATATTTATACATACAAATTAATTAAAATGTCAAAAATTCTCCCATATAATATAAATCATTATTAAATAAATTCCACAAAATATTCCTAATATAAAAAATATATAATGTATCATAAGCAATAATAACTCAATATAATAAATTTATCAAATTCAAAAAGTATAATATTAGTCATAATATATCATAATATTATAATCAATAATATTATCAGAATATTTCCAATATAATTACAGTTAAATAAAAATTTACAAAATAACACAATATCTTCCCATATGCAATACGCAAAATATTATTAAAATATAAATTTCATAATTCATAATACACATATAGAAATATATCAAAAATTAATTTAGTACAAGCAGATAAAAATACTATAATCAATATATAAAATAATTAGATCAACAACATTATCATAAATTAAAAACTTAACAATCTATTCATATAATCATTTTAAAATATTATATATAAAAATATATAATAATATACAATAATTAATTTTCCACACAGTTATCAACCATATATTAGATACCAAATTAATAAATTTCATAAGACAAATTTCTCAATGATAAATGCATATATAATAAACCTCATATTATAAAATTAAAACTATAAGAATTAATCATTCAAATATTAATTATTATATAATGAATCATTAACAAGAGCTCATTCACATCTATATAAAATTAAAATAAAAAAATAAGTTAATTAATAAATAAATAAATAAAGAGGTGCACATATAAATATCAAAAAACACATCTATATTATGCAGATATATACACATTATTACTTATCAATAACAAATAAAATTAACAAAAACATATAAATCCCATATATTTTAATCATAAATTCAATTATTAAAATCAATATCAAAAATAAAAACATATATAAACATCAATATAATAATTGATATCAACCTAATCAACAAAATCATATTATTGCAACTATATTTATCCAGAATTTATCATTTTTCCCCCTCATTAATAATAAAATAATAAAACTAAACATTATAAAGTAAAATAATTTATTATAAAACATTAATTATTCAAATCAAATCATCTTATACAAGAAGAATTAAGAATTAAATTATATAATATAAAACATAAAATAAATAAAATCAGACAAATAATTTATAATCAATCATTCATAATTATATTTTTTATATACGCATAATAAAACATAAAGTTATATAATCATAAAAATCCATAAAAAATATATTACCATATATAATGCAATTCATATTTATAAAAAACAAAACAAAATATTAAATTTGCAATACAAGATTTCATTATAATATATAGAATAATCATAATTCAATAATTTAATCCAATAATATATCATTTTATATATAACGATATCAATCATAATCATATTAAAAACAAACAAAAGTACACACTAATCATCATTATTTACCAATATTAACTCATCAATATATATATATTACCATAATAATTATCTATTATTTTAATTTAATTTATATTTTATTTTATTATAAGAGTTATAAATATAATTAGTAATACAATATAAATAATGTATTATACAGGAATATCTTAATCAATAAATAAATATAATCTATATAAATTTTAATATATAAACATTTATTACAATATATTATTTTTAAATTTTGAAATATATTCATGTGATATAATTATAATGGTATATAATTAAAATAATTATACTATTAAATAAAAAAAAAATTAATATTCCATATTAAATAATTTATACTATGATTTAATTTATAAAAATTCTAAATATATTCATATATATATTATGAAATACAATATTATGATCCAATGTCTAATATTAATTTATCATGTTACAAATTATATCATCAAATAAATTTCATATTATTCATAAAATTTAATTTTCAGATTATACAATTAATATTTATATTTATATTACATATTATATTTTAATATAAATAATAAATAATTAATAATATAATTACACATAATAATAATCATCTGAAAAAATTTATCAATTTTCATACATCACAATATACACTAAAATTACAAATCAATAAAGAAATCATTATTAATATCATGATATTAACAATATTATTAATATATAAATATATAAATATACAATCATCATTAACAAAAGATTTTACATCATTTTATGCAAAAATAAATTCAACATATATTAATAATAATATCATATAAACAAATATTTATATATATAATTACTCACCATCATATGCCATATATATATATGTATAATTCATTCATAGTAATAATAATAAAATAAATAATATAAATATTAATATGTATTATCAATATAATTAATTATATAAATTCATATAAATCTTTAAATTATAGATTTATTTAAGGAATAAATAAATAATGTAAAAAATATATTAAAATAATATCATATTATTAATATAAATTTTATATATAATTTATTCATAAATTTATAAATATTAATTCAATTCAATGATATTATAAATGCCAACGTAATTTATTAAAATAAATACTACAATAATCAAAATTATTATATCATATAATCAATAATATAATATATATATCAATATTTTCAAATGAAAAATTAATTAATATATTCAATACATATATTAAAAGTAATATGAAATTAACAAACACATATTTCATATTTCTTTAATATATTAATAAAATAATATTTGACTAAAATTCAATCTATACAAATACCAAAAGTATTATTTATAAGATAAAAACACATTTATTAAAACATAGAATATAAATTTATATCATTTATTAACTTAAGGTTAAAAAAAATATACAAAACAATATAATATAAATCAAAAAAATATTTATAATTAATTCACTTATAATTCAATTATAAAATCATATTATAACAGTATAAGCATATATAATAGTAACTATTAAAATTTTCATTATATAATATATTATAATTAGTTATCAAAAATAATTATAATAATTTATTCCAATTATTCAAATATATTACATAAATAATGAAAGTATACAATTTAAAGTATAATTATAATTATTACAATTTTAAATTACACATCTAAATAAATAAAATAATCTAATAACTAATTCACATATGAGCAATTATAATATAAAAAAAATTCAATACAAACATATTACCCGATTTTATTCATAAAATCAAAAAATAATTAACACATTATAAATAATAATTATTTAAATACTGAATATAAATTATCAAAACAAAACTATAATAAAGTCCATATATTATTAGCAAACAAATAAAAATAATTATCAAATAATCATATTAAATAATAAATATTAATAAATATAATAAGTCGACATACAATTCATATAATATATAAATCAACAATCAAAAAAATTAATATCAATATAATCAATATTAATGAATAATAATAGTTATAAATTATGAAAAAAACAAAAATTATTAATATATAAATAATAAAGAAGTAATTATTATATAAATAAATCATTAATACTTAATTTTCATATGTTCAAAATAATGCAAAAGTTTATACATAATTAAAGATTTTCATAATTATTTAATAATTATATTAATATTCATAGTACATAATAATATTGAATTTATACAAAAAACCCAACAGGAAATCAATCATATATATAATATAAATAAATAGTAAAATATTACGTTCATTTTTATAAAATTAAATTTCATTTTTAAAAAAGTATAATAACATATATTCAATTATATTAAACAGTAATTATATATATCAAAAAAATATCAAGAATACATTTCAAATATATCATAAGTTTACATCAAAAATGTAAAAAAATAATATCAATTAATATATTAAAAAACAATAATTAATATTTATATTAATAAAATAATATATAAGAATTTTTATTAATAAATCAATAAAATATGTATAAGCATATCAAAGTATTTACAAAAGTTTTTTACATCAATATGATAAAATTATAAGTAAAAATATAATACAAGGTTACAAATATATTAAATATCAATAATATATAATTTCAACGAATAATTTATAAACATAAATAAAATATTAACAAATAGTAATAATATTAAGAATCATAAAAACAGTCATATATAATAAATATTAACATAATTCTAAAAATATTATAAATAAAATTTATCTAAATTATAATATTATATAAAAATTTCAATTGTAATCCAATTAACACAAATAAAAGTATAGAACAATATACGTAAATAATTTAAGTTATAAAGTCAAATATTTAAATTGTAAAAATATAATACAAAATGGAATCCATATTAAAAAAAAAAAAACATATATAATACATTAAATTAATATATTATAAAATATAAAAGAGAATTAAAATTATAAAATATTAAAATTAAATTATAACAAAACCATAAATAATTTTAATAAAATAATAATCATTCATCATATATTATAATTACATTTTTAGATATATTCATATCATAATTAATTAAAAAATCATTTTACAAAAATCCATAATTTCATTTCATTTTTCAAATATATATATATTTATATATATAAAAATATAATTAAATTTATCAATAAATCAAAACGATATCACATTATATATATTATATATCAAATATAGATAATATAAAACATATAAATCTCAAATCAATTCAATCATATCAAAATAATTTAATATTTATATATACACAAATATTAAAAAAAAATATATCAATAATAATATTATATATCATTTAATACAAAAAAATCATATAATCATAATTAATTTATCATATAAATATATCAAAAAATCATTGTAATTTTATTATGATCAATAGTTCACAAGAAACATATGTACAGTTACATTATTATTAATAAAATTAAACAAAATTAATAATTTAAAAAATTAATATTATTATCATATTAATAATCCAATATAAATTGTTAAATCTTATATTAATTATATTCAGTATTTCATATAATAGTTAATAAATCAGAAGTAAAATATATATAATTAAAATTTACCATATATCATAGTAATTATAATATTATCATTTTTTAATATATATATATAATAGATAATTCTAAATCCATTTTATCATAAATAATTAATTATTTACTTCATAATTATTAAAATATATTAATACTACAATCTTAAAATATCCATAATTTAAAATATTTTCATTAGTCAATATAATATTCAAAATATATTATCATACAGTACAAGATGATATTAATACACTATTCATATAACATTAATTTATAATTATAAATCAATATAATATTAAAAAATTAAATTATATCATAAAATATATAAAATTTTATAAATTTAATATAAATATTAATATAGAAATAAATTTAATTAATAATGTTAAAAGTATCAATAATTATATATCATTATAAATATTTAAATCAAAAGAATATAATAAAGTCATTTTAAATAGAAATGATAAATATGAATACAGTATCAAAATTATATAATAAAAGTAATAATAAAAAAAAGAAAGATAAAATTCATAATACATATATAATTTATTATTTATATATATTGAATAGAATCATATATATAATATATTATATTATAGTAAATTTAAATCATTATAATAGAGAATTATAATACATCAATACAGATAACATATATAAATAGATAATTTATTATTATCATTTCATGTATATCACATATCTCAAATTATATAATCATTAAAAAAATATATATAAATACATTATTAAAACATGCAAATAAAAAATCTCATAAAAATTATTCATAAATATAAAATTATTAAATTATTCTTATAATAAATAATTAATTTTGAATATATTACAAAATATTTATATTATATGAGTAATCATCAAATATAGATATTAAACATATTATACTAATAATTCAAAATATAAGTAAATAAATTAAATAATTAAATTATAGTATTAATCATATATTAGCAATTTTAGTGTCATAATATGTTATCATATAATAACAAACCATATTAATATACTAACTTATTTATTTCAATATAATCAAAAAAGATTAATTATATGTACATTAAAATATTATTTTCATAAATAATAATAAAAATGATATATAT
This sequence comes from Knipowitschia caucasica, assembly GCA_964034765.1. Classification (NCBI taxonomy): domain Eukaryota; kingdom Metazoa; phylum Chordata; class Actinopteri; order Gobiiformes; family Gobiidae; genus Knipowitschia; species Knipowitschia caucasica. Next base: position 39,662,801 of record OZ035825.1, read on the forward strand.
AAATACACCACATAATATATTAACTATATATAATAATATGATCTCAATAATAATTACAATAATAATATCATAAATATATATTAACAAACAAAAATTATATCATAGTATATAATTTTTTTAATTTAAATAAATAAAAAAATTTATAATTATTCAATATAACACAAAATAATTAATAAGATCAAATATTTAAACCAAAATCAAATAAATAACAAAATAATAAGGTTAGATATAATAATAAAGTTTAATAATAAATCATATAATACTACAATCCAATCATATAATATTTTTCAAATATAAGTAATAGTATAAATCAATAAAAATAAAATAATTACTATATAAACCAATTTTTATATATATATAATATATAATACATATATAGATGGATTATCAAAATATGCTATATCCAGAATATGAATAAAATATTATATCATAGGATATTACATTCAATAATATAAAATATAAAATTAACATTATATAATTTATTATTACATATAATATAAAAAAATATATAATTCATGCATAAAAAAATATATGTATATAATATATAAATTTCAAAATAATTAATTAATATAAATAAATTATTAATATATAAACAATCCACAAGGAATATAAAATATATCAATTGTTATCAAACAAAAAAAAAGATGTACATTTCAATAATTTTATAAATAATTTAATTACATAACAATTCATTTAATTTATCATCAATAATATTTCATAAGATCTAATTATATATACACATCAAAAGTCAAATAATCAGATTCATTATTATTATATAATAAATACAAAGTAAATATAAATAATAAGTACACAATTATTAAAATTAATAATATAATATTTAATTAATTCATTAAAATCATAATATTAATAATTTCAATAATGAATAATCAACATATAATAATGCATCATTTTTTATTAAAATATAATTCGTCATTTTATCATCCATAAAGAAAACTATTAAATTTATAGTAATTAATCATAAATAATAAGTACAAATTAAACTAATAATTACAAACATTAATTATTCACACAGTCAATAATATATTTTTATAATAATATTCAATTAAACATATTATTTTAATTACATAAATATTCATTTTATATTCAATAATCATAAACCAAAAATAGCAATAATTCAATAATTAGGTAATATTTACAACTTCAATAAAATATAATATTTATGGGAATATAACAAATTTAAGCTAATATTATACAAAATATAATAATGAGCAATACACAAATATTAAAACATTAAAAAATTTATCTAATATATTAAATATCATCAATTAAACAAAACATAACAAAATAACCATAAAATATATAATCTTAACATTCATAACACCAGAGATTAAAAATAAATTTAAAAAATAAATAATTATATTATAAATCATATATCATATTGTATAAAAAAAACAAATTCAATATTCCTAATTAAAAATTATAATCATTCAAATAATATTATTAATATTAATTAATATACATAGATAAACAACTATATTATAATAAATAAATTCATCAATATATTAAATTATTATCAATATTTAATTTAATATATATAAATCATAATCCATGTAATAAAAATATATTAATAAGAAAAAAAAATATTCAAAATTTAAAATGAATCATTTAATAATAATATAATTAAGTATATATAACAAAATAATATACATATCATATATTTATTATTGTTTCAAACTACATAAATTAATAATATAGTATCAATAGCTATAAATAAAATATATAAATATAAAAATCAAAAAAAATTCAATTATAAAAATCAAACAAAAAACAAAAAAAAAAAATAACATAATATAAATAACAATAGATATTATTTAATCAATAATTAATATTCTCATAAAATTTTTTTATAAGATAATAATATAATAAAATATCATTATATACAAAAGGATTTTATTTATTTTATAAAATATTATCATACTAATTATGATTTATATAATTTATACCATCATAAATTTATTTAACATAATTAATCAATAATAATACATATACAGAATTTATAAAAATCTAATATCCAATTATCCTATAAAATAAAAAAGAATCATAGATTTATTCACATAATAGTATATGCAATATAAATTTTAGAAAAATCCACATATTCAATAAAAGAATTAATGTTCATATAATATAAGAATTATATTACACACATATTCAAAAAGTGTATTAAAATCATCGATCAACATGTATATCAAATGAATATTCAGTTTAAAGTCATCCACATATAATCAATATATAATTAATAGCAAATTATAATAAAAATCAATTACAAAAATCAATAAATAAGTTCAAATATTATTCAATTCTCAAGCAAATTTAGATATCAAACAAACAATTTCATAACCATAATATTTAATATAACATATCCAATATATTATTAATATAATTATCAAACACAAATTCAATATCTAAGAAAATATATATAACTACCATTTAGATTTTATATTAATAATATTCATAAAATAATAATTTAAAAATATTATACCAGAATCAATAGAAAAACTAAAAATATTATATTCAGAGGTCAAGTATTATCATTTAGTATATTTAATAATTCAAATCTTTATCTCAAATCAAACATAATAATAATATAAGGTGTAGTATACTAGACATCATCATATTAGAAATAATTACATTTTAAAATATACACATATAAAAAGATTAAATTTCATTAATTCAAATTGTACCCACAAATAATAAATTAAATACGTCAATATTTATATCAAAAAACAACCATACAATTAATATACACATCATTAATATATAAGTAATAATAATTAATATAGTTCAATTCATAATATGTTATAGCAGTATATTTATCTTAAATAAAAATAATTTATAAAATGCACTCATCAATATAGAAATTAACATAATAATAACTAATAACATTAAAACAATTTAATATATTAAATATAATCAATTCACATAACACTTTACAATATATAAGAATAATAAAAATACTTTAATATTAATTATATCATATTAATAAATATTTTAATCAAATCTAATATCACATAATATTAAATCATAACAAAAAAAGTAATATATCCATTATATCATAACAATAATTTAATACAATGTAATTAATATATATTATAATTAATAATAAAATAAAATCATTAAATAAATTAAATAATATATTTATTATAAAAAAAAAAAAAAAAAAAAACCAGCATATTAATCATCATTTAATTCAAATAAATAAATTAAATTATAAAGAATATATAATCAAAATAAAAAATTTATAATATAATAATATTTCAAATAATAAAAATAAAAATGGATCTATTTAGTTAATAATTAAAACAATTATAAATATAAAATTTGATTACTAATTTATTTTACATGGTAAAAACAAAAATAAAGTTCATTTATATCAATCACACAATATCATAATACATATTAATAAATAAAAAAATAATATATTATATTATATTATTAAATTTTATTATTTATATATCAAATTAAAAAAAGATAAATATAATAAAACATTACTCCAAAGTATCATATATATCAGTAATTTGTAATATAATATATTTAAAATCATCACTTTCAATTTATAAAAACATATATAATATTAAATTTCAAATAATAATAATTATTATGACTAAAAAAAAAATCAATTTTATTTTCATTCTATTTACAAAACATAACATAATATTATATATATCAACATTATATAAAATACAGATAATAACTTATAAAAAGTAATATTACATTTAAATTAATATGATTTTTCAAATTTTTTGTATCATATAATAAAATTTTAAAACAAAATATTACACATTAATAATAATATATGATAATCAGTATTTTTTAATCATATTACATAATATATAATATGATTTAATATACTAAACATATAGATATAAGAATAATATTATTAAATATATATTCCTTTCCGCGAATTATAAAAATTATTAATATTAATATACTTTTAGAATATAGCCAATTAATATTTAAATAATATTTCATTAAATTGAATAAAATCTTGATAATAATTTAATAATACAATAATTTTCATTAATATCATAAAATAAGTAATTGATAAATAGATGTCGAATTATCATTATATATATAATCAATTTCATAAGAACATAATATAATATCTAATCAATATATACAAAATTCACAAACAATAGTAAAATATAATCAAAAATATAATAAAAAATACATAAAATATAAATATACAATAATATTCCATATTAAAAGTCACAAATTTAATTAAATAATAACAATACATATCATTGTTTATCTTTTATTTAATTTTTTATTACTTTAAATAATAATAGTTATTACATAAAATCAAATAATATCATCAGTCAATACATATAAGATTCAATATATATATAATATAATGTTACAAGTTAATATATTAGATATATATATTTTTTAGGAACATAAAATACATTCATATAAAATATAAATTATCAATCACAATTAGTAAATTAAATTTCATAATAACACCACATAAATACATTATTAAAAAAAAACAATAAATATCATTTAAAACAAAATAGACATATCATAAATAAAATATTAATATAAATTCATTCATTTTTATATAATTTAAAACACATACAATTCATAAACATAAACAAAATCTCAATCAATAATCATATAGAAATTAAAAATTAAAAAATTCACAGTTATTAATAGCAATATATAATTCAAAAAGTATTTATATTTCACACAAAAATATTCAATATATTTCATAAAATGATAATCATTCATATTTCATAATATATATCATTCTATAATATAATTTTCAATGATAAAATATATATTAGTGATATAAACTAATAATCATAATCTCAATAATTAACAATAAATAATATCAAAAATATATAATAATTATAAGATAAAGAATATAATTTAATCAACCAATAAAAATTTTAAATAGATATCATAAAAAATATAAATTATTTATATTTTAATAGCCACCGGAATAAAATATTAGTTAAAAATTAAAAATTAAGCAATAAATAAAATATAAGTATAATATATATCAAAATAATTAATATTTCTCAAAATGATAAATAATATCAAATTCAATAAAATCCATATTCCATTCCCTAATTTAAATTAAATATATAAAATAACATAATCAATTAGAGTAAGATACTTAAAAAAAAATTATCAGTCACGAATTATACAACATTATAAACAATTAATAGACAATTAAGAAAGCGATAACAAGTTAGGTATATATAGATATCATATAATAAAATCAAAAATCAAGATATGTTAATGTAATATATAAAATTATATCATAGTAATTCAATAATCACAGTTATATACATTTAACTTTATTAAATTTTTATAAAATTACATAATATTTATTTAATTTAATTATTTAAATTAATATTTGATATAATTAGATAATCATACTTAAATCAATAATATCATATACTAATTACATTTATTATATTAAATCATAACAATCATCATATTTATATTTAAATATTTATCAGTATCAATATATCAGGATATTTACAACATAATATTATATTTATTATTTAAATCAATCAATAATTATATTTAAATTACAAAAGAAATCAAATAGTATCATTAATAACTAACAATAATCAATATTAGATGAAATTTTAATATACATATGATTAAAAATATGGTTACATTATAATTTATATGTTAATTCAAATTTAATTTTCATAAATATAATATAGAATATATAGATTAATACAAATACAGTATAACAAATTAATCATCATCAATATTTATAAATAGAATTAATAATATGTTACATGTGTTTCATAGTAAAAAAAATACCATCATATGTTTAAATATAAGATATGATATATTTTTCTTTACAAAAAAAATATAATAGAATATATAATATATATTAGTTAATTACATAAAAAATAATTATATTATTATAAAATTATATTATCAATAGAAATATAATTATCATAGATAATTAAATCATCATAGTAGTAATAATAATATTTTAATTAATCATCAATCATTATCAATAATATAAAAATAATATATAAATACAATATAAATTAGATTATATTTACAATAATATTACAATAATATATATAATATTAAAAATATCAAAATAATTAATATTAATAATATAAATTTATAATTTTTACCATATAAATAAGGAATTGATCAAAATTATTAATAATAAACATTATATAAAAAATATAATTTAATAACATTACAAGATAATATTATATTATAAAAATACTATCATTAAATAATACAAAAATCAGTAAATCATATAAAATTACATATATAATAAATAATGTATTATAAATAATAAAATTATCCACCAAAAAAAATACAAGAGAGTATAATTTAAATCAGTGATTTATATATAAATCCACCAATTAATTTCTACAAATTAAAACAACACATAAATATCAATAATATATGAATTATAAAATTAATCAATATTGTTAAATAATCAAATATAATTAATACACATTAATCAATCAGTATTATATATATTATTCATTAATATCAAATATAAATTTTCATCAAAAAGATATAATATAAATATATATACATCAATCATAACTAAAATATAAAACAATCAAAACTCATATATTATAAAATAATCATTAAAAAATTATAATAATAATCCAATAAATTAAATAAAATCAATATAAATAAATAATGTAATGAATACTCAATAAATCAATACATATATTGAATATAATATATATATAAATATACAATCATATATTTATATATTTAATTTAATAATATCATTATTTAACATTAATACATAAATTTATTTAAATTAAAAACTTTATAATCAAAATTAATTTTAGATACATAACTTATTCATTATAATCAGAAAATTAAATAATAATAAACAAAAATTTTTAGAACTTAAATAATATAAAATATCGTCATCAAACAATTTACATTTTTAATTTTTCATATCATCATTATTTTATCACATTTTTAATTAAGTTTAATTTTACATAAAATTTAAATATATATATTATTAAAAATATTAAATTTAATTCATAAGAAATGTCTATATGTCAATATCATATATTAATTTATAATAATAATATATATTTATAAAATACATCAATATTCCAATAACATTATATATAAATAAAATATATAATATTATAAATCCTAATATAATAAAAATTAATATGTATATCAATAAATATATTAATTACTTTCATAGTATATTCACATATTAAGTCAATATAATCATATAATAAATATTAATCATTAATTAATACTTAATCTTATAGATAACTTACCAATATTAATATCAAATTTCTAAATCAATAATAATCATATAAATATATATTTTCAATAATAAATAAGATATCATATAATATAACAAAATTCATAAAGTAATAATTACAAAAATATATATCTAGAGTTTAAATAAAAGAATTCAAACAAATAACAATACATATTAATAAATCATTAATAATAAATTAACAATAAAATTAAATATATATATATAAAAAACAGTATAGATGCATATAATATAGTCAATTATAATATTCACTTATTCGATAATAAATAATTTCATCATAAATATAATATATTATTATCATCATTTAATAAAAATAAATGAATTTGAAACACATATATATATAAAATGACAATTGAATATTATATAAAAGTATTATAGTTACATGAATATAACAAGAATAATCAATTAATCCCAAAAAGGTCATAATCATCAATAAATAAAGTATACAAACAATGAAAAATAATCAGATATCACATGAAAATAACAATAAATTTTAAAACAATATAATATAATCACCATGAATAAAATATCAGTACAATAAATTTTCCATAATAATCATCAATCAGATTGCAGTACATATATATTTCTAAATTATTTAATAATACAAAATAAGCCATTTATTATATATTAGAATAAATATTAAAAACAGAATTATAATAATCAAGGGTTATAGTAGATTCAATAAAATAATTATATTTAAAATTATAAAATCATCAATTATATAAATGATAATAATATATTTAAAAGATATATATATTAATCCTAATTAATCAAACAACTATATAAAAAAATATTAAATAAAAAATAAATGATTTCAATATTTTATTATTCATAAAAATATATCATAATATTGTCAAAATAATTTTATATAAAAGAATAATACAAACAATTCTAAGTAAAATTTATAATAAATTTAATCAAAAAATTAATATAAAATAAAAATAACATTTATTATTATAATAGAAAATAAAATTTCATAATCAATAAATATATCTAAGAAACATAAAAATATAAAAAACCCCCCACCCCCATTACAAACGCCAATCATATATATTCATATAAATTTAAAATAAAATAAAATACTCATTAGTAGAAAATGAAATAACAATATTTATTTATTTCGATGTAATGAATCATAATAAAAGTCTATTCATAATCAAATTAATAATTACAAATATTCATAATAATACAAACAATACATCAATTTTATATCGCAACAATATACGAACCATTCAATAATATATATAAACTCATAATATAATTACATAATATGCACATACTAATAGAATAAAATTTTCATCAATATAATTATATATTAAAATATCAATTAACATATTAAATAGTAAAAATTCATAATATAATATAAATATATATTTACATACAATATACAAATTTATTTAATAATGTAATTGTAACTCACCAATATATAAAATTATAACAATTATAGAACAATAGATTATAATATCATCTTTTAATGTAATCAATGTCAAGAATATTATAAAATCATAAAGAAATCAATTAATAATAATCATCATAAAAAATAATATTTATAAAATATCACATTTCAATCCACTTCAACAAGAAAACATAACATAAATAAGACAATAATTATTATAAATCAATGTAAAAAACAAAAAAAAAAAATCTTAAGAAAAATTCCATTAGTCAATTAATTAAGAAATGGTACATAATAAACAATAAAATTTTAAGTATAATTAATAACATAAATAAACGATCATAAAATATTTAGTATATATAAACATCAAATATTTAACATTAAACAAGATTCGTTATTTCAAATTATAAAAAACAAAAATATCATATTTTTATGCAAGATTCTTTTGTCATATTTAAATTTACTCAATTAATTGAATATATCAATATAAATATTAAAAAATCATATTAGATTAATAAATAAAAAAAATTCATCTTAAAATTCATATCCAAACATCAAAATATCCAAATTGTTAAAATAAATGACATATAATGTTATAAAATAAAAATCAAATAAGGAAACAATCCTAAAAAACCAAATTAACAATTTAAGTAATAATATTTTTAAATTTCAATTAATAAAATTAATTAATTAAAAATTTATAATAAAAAATCCCGATTATACAATAAAAACATATATATTTACAATATATATCTTAAAAATATTATTTAATAAATTAACTAGTTTCTAATTAATATATATATAAATAGTACATCAGTGTCAAAAAAATACATTATATAATCATGTTAAAGATGATAAAATTTTTATTAAATATTATTAAGTAAAATAATTCATATAATCTCAATAATACATCAAAATATTTAAATATAAAGGGAATAATTAAAACAAGTATTCATTTAATCATTTTAAAATATAAATCTATCAACCGATTACATAAAGAAAGATTAAAAAAATTATCAAATCAACCACCATAAATATATTATTATAAAAGTATATTCAACATATATAATCATATACATCCACAAATTACTAAGATCAAATAAACATTATATGTTCAGAATACAATCAAAATCCCATTATAGTCAATATACTAAATAAAACAATAACCACCTATATCTAAAGTATAATTGATATATATATTTATAATATCTTAAAATAAGAGAATCAGACAAATAATAAAATTAAAAAATATATGTATCTAACTTTAAATAGTATTAAACACAATTTAAATTATCACGACATATTATAATCTCATAATAATTTATCCAAGAACCATATAATATAAAATTATAAAAAAAAAACACACCAATCTAAATATAATCAATCCCATAGACATTCATATAAAAATAAACAAATGGTAACAACCAATAATATATATTCATTGAATATAAATAAAATTATCAATACATTATAAATATAAAAATATAATATAAAATAAATAAATATTTTCAATATTTAATTCATTTTCACCATTCACAATAATCATAACAAGAATAATTCATTACAATACATATTATTAGTCAGGAAATAAAAAATATATAATATAAAAGTTATAAATAACAATATTGCTAGTTATTAATTAAATAATATAATCGCATTAACAAATAATCATATAATACATAAATAAATAAATAATAATATTAATCAAAATAATATAACATATTATAAGTCAAAAAAATATAATACATTTTAAATATAATAAGTATTATAATTAATTTTCAACTAAAATTATTTGTCAAAAAAATTATAATATTAAATATAACATTAAATTCAACAATTATCATATCATTAATAATAAACATTAATTTATATAAATTTGCATATAAAACTACATCTATATTCATCATATAGTTAGTATTATAATTAAATAAAATATTTTAAAATATTTATACATATAAATTATAATACAATCATTAATAATCAAGTATATTATATAATAATAAATCAATTATACATCATTCTTATATATAATTAAATAAATATAGAAAAAATTATATATCAATAATTAATCATTTAAAACAATAAACAATAAGAATATAAGTAATATTTACATAATTAACATTCATTATTTAATAACATAAATAAAACAGTATCAGAAATAAATAATTACAAAAAAATTATCTAAATTCAATATAACATAAATAATATATCATATACAATACACAAAAATATAATAGTATTATATATTAAATAATTTATACATTATAATTAATTATAAAATTATTATTAATAGAAAAAGGAAAAAAACAATAATAATATTAATAATATTTTCCATTACAATAATTCAAATAAATCAAGATTAAATTAAATCAATATATATAAACAAAATAATTAATATATTATTATTTGAAATTAATATCAACATATATTAAATATAATTATAAAGTTATAAATTAGTTAACCAAAAAATTAACAAAATATATAATAAAATAAATCAATTTTATATTATCAAAAGCTAATATTAATTCAAATTCCATAAATAATTTAATATAGTTCATAATATTTAACATAAATAGATAAAAATTAAATCATATTTTTATAAAAATATCATTTATTAAATCATCATACAATATGTAATATAAAATTTTATATAATCATAATAATAACATATAATCAATTAATAATATAAAAATAGATATTATATAATAATAAGTTCATTATATATACTACAATAGACTATTAAGTAATAAATAATAAAGTAATTCATATAGTAATAATTATTAATCATTATAAATAATTCATTATAATTTTCATAAATAAATCTCAAAATATATCAAGTCATTTATCATAAATTATAAAATAATGAATTATAACAGTATTAATATATTATTATAATACTTATCATGAAAATTCATAATACATAAATTAAAATAAATAATAATAGAAAACAAATTTTTAATTAATACAATAATAAATATAAATAAACATAAAACATAAACATAAGGTAAAAAATAATAAATCAATCAAACATAAATACATTATCTATACCAGTTATCATATAAAAAAATCTATAATATTGCATATCACATATTTGTCTGCTAAATCCTGACAACATGTCCCCAACCCAAATAAAACCACAATTTGAGAAACACTCAGAGATTTGAAGCTGTTCTTGAGTAAAATCTTTATTGAGCGTTGAGAACAAAATCACAATCGATGTCTTGAATATACAACCCCACCGACATGCCAGCGCTTCATACAAACTGTACAAACGTGAGGAATGGAGCCGCAAACACAACACTGCAAAAGATACATCCACGCGTTCGGCTACAGTACGACATCTGAGACTTTTTAAGTGTTTTCAAACCCACTTCACTGTGACTTTCTTGGTCCAAAGAGGCAAAAGGTCAGTTTTTTCAGTCGTTGCAGACACTAAAAAGATCTTCAGCAGCAAATAGTGTCTTTCTATGTGCTTTCTCTGTGCTTTATCTTTCCAAACTTGACCGAACATCCATTTTATCAGCGACGCATCAGGGCGACAGATGCACTTCGATGTGAGAAAACCATGCGACAGGTCCATTCAGTTCAGAATGCAGTGGCAAATGTGAAATATTTTACACATTTTTACTTTTAGCGCTTATTTGATTACAGTTTTGAATACTGCTTTGAACTTGAGCATGGTCGCTTCTTTCAAGATACAAGAATTTATTTGCCATTTGCAGTAAAACCACATTGGAAAAACTGTACAATACTACCCCAGTGTGCACCAAACAGAGAAGACGGCACACACCGGAGCTCTTATTTGACCTAGGAATCTTGTTATTCTGCAATGCCAATCTGTGGAAGTGTACAGTATTAAAGGTGATGTCAACAACTTGTATTTCATGTTTAAACAAATGTATATGTCTGATCATCGGACACTACTGTAATGTACGGTAAGTGCATCTAAAACAATCCAGCCCCTTGGCATGACTTCAACCAGAAAGATTGGCGGGAGGAGAACAGTTGAACCAATGACAAGAGGCTTCAGGGACTTCAATTGAGTTCGACCAATCAGGAAGTAGTGGGGGAGAGAAAGGGGCGGGGCCAACTAGTGCTTGTCTTCAGCTGTAAAAAAGTAGTCAAAAGTAGCTGACATCCACTTTAAATCCCCACAGAGACTTAGCAGATCCTAAAGGCAGTCGAATTCAAATAGTCACAAATTATTGGATAAAAAATGCGAAATGTGACTTTAATCCCAATTGGTGCGCATAGATAAACATTTATGACAATGTAGGCTCAAGAGTTGAACTGCTTTGTGGTCACTTTCAAAGCAGGTCAAATCATTCACCCAACAAAATGCGTAAAAGATTTCACATGTTTTTTGTCTTTGAAATTTGACCAACAACAATTTGTCATTCAACAGAACTATTGCCACTTTTTTATTTTTTACAGTATTTCACTTCAGCGACCTGCACCTGTTTTGGGCAAACGATGTGCTTTAAGGCAAACATACACAATCTGTAAGAAAGAATATTATCGACCCAAATAAGAAGGCCTCACAAACTAACTAGTGACATTGGCTTATCGTTAGTTTTTCTAATGGAGCACATTCAGATTGCAGCTGCTGTAGGCGTCGCTCTGGTCCATCGGGAAACATGGGGCACGTTTTATTGGGAGAATTAACCCTTGCATTTACGGGCGACTTCAAAGCCTTTTTACGTACACACGAGAGCTGCCTGAAGTTAAGTGAAGGTGCGGATAAGACTGTTTAACCTCAACTATGAACGTGGCAACTAGTTCAAGTCTGATTCGAAAATTATCTGTTTTTTTCTGGCTTAGATTAGTTTTGGGTGGAGCACCTTTAATGCTGTAATAATAAAAACTCAGATCAGGGCAGTTGTTTGTTGCAGATATTGTGGTTATCTTGGTTTTTTTAATTAAATCTTCATCTCAGCCCTTTTGCCCCAGGCCACAAAAACTCTACTAGCGGACCTGGCTAGAATTCACATGTTTTAAACTCCACTCCAGTTACTTAAATAAATCAGGAACATTTGACCAAAACTCCTGCTTTATGAGTTTACGTTCCTACAATTTTGACGTCTGAAAAACCTGTAGCCATATTGATTTGGAAATTACTAGTATTCATGAAATCCCATTATATTTTTTATTATTTATTTGTCTACTTTTCAGTTCTGCATGACAATACAGCACTCAAAACAAGATGAATCAGAAAAACTCACAAATGCAATATATGGTTTTTGTTTTATAAGAATCCCTTTCTTGCGTTCAATAGTAGGAGTAGATTTCTGAACAAGCTAAGTTTGATCTCCGAAGGGAAGTGGTTTGGCCTGTCACATTTTCTGTCCAATAGCAAAAGAGATTTTTGACATATTCTTTGTAAATGAGCAACATTTTAGCATGGCTTTAGTTCTTTATGGCTAAATCTTTCTGTTGTTTTTTCATTTTTTATGAAATGGATAAGTGCTTTTCTGGGATTCTCCTCCTGTATTGTACTAGTTTTCATTTGATCCATCGCAATTCTGTTCTGAATTTATATATACTGTTAAAATTAGTTACTGTGACAGGCCTGGAAATGGTCAGACATGGACTCCACCGTTTTTGAAGGATGATTTTGGCTTTTGGCACGCTATCTCAAAAGTATGCATCCTAAATAGGTCGTGTTGTGTCGCTTGTAGATACTAGTGTGTCTTCAAAGTGTAGCTATTTTAAACCACAGCTCTCAGCACCTTGACTTGACCCGAGTGTGACAAGACAAGCTCTTTTTCCACAGAGCTCCCACCTACTTTTTAACACGAAGCATTAAAGGCAGCTTCACTCACATGTTATATAGCCCCTCATCAACTTTGGCTCTATTTGATTACTGAAAGATGTGAATATTGGGACAAAGGGGGCGCTATTGAGCACCTGTAAATAACTTATTTGAATACAAGGCAGATTTTGGTACTTCTGTAAATATCAAAAGTTAGCCGGCGAGTAGGCAAGCATGGAATAAGTAGTGAGGAGGGAATGCTTACATAGGTTGGGTTCAGGGTGTGGGGTTTTTCTAGACTTTTCTATGCTATATTTTTGACCGTTGAAAACACCACATATGACATTTCACTTTGTCATATATGGTGGTGGAACTAGTATCAAGGGTAAATAATGCTGTTAACCTGCCCTATCCCTATGCCACCACTAGAGGGAGATGTTGATTTTTATTTTTTTTTCCAAATAAAAAAATTACCAGTTGAAACCACAGCCATGAGACTGCAAAGTACATGATATAACTTGAAACATTGCCAAAACTAATTCATGGGCCATACTTTTGTTTTAAAAGGCAGAAAACCGCTCTGAGCGTGATGTCATAGTGGTACGGTGACATCAAACTATCACAGGACTGAGACAGGAACTTTTAGACAGAACCAATGAGGTGGATAATGTAGTAATATTGTTTGTCCATTTGTGTTTCTAATGAAGGAACAATGTGGTAACAAGGTTAAAAGCCCAAAGAAGTGGAATTTGCATAATATGTCTCTTTAAAAATCTGAAATTCAAGAAGGCTATTTCGATGGATAAGGCGGTTTATGTAATGGATTATATTTTGCTTTCATTAGGGGAATAGCAAAGAAGCCTTGAGGTTCCTTCCTTCCGTTATTTTGTAGATTCTTGTGATTGGCTGTAAATATATAGAGCTTAAAACTAAACACAAATGTTTCAATGGAATTCTGCCCCAAGTTCTGCTACATTTTAAAACAAACTCTTGAACCCAACCCATTAGCATCGTGAGGAGAAGTGGCTGTGGTGTGGTGTGGTGGGGTGAGCACGATAATAGTGGGATACAGTCACAAAATACAACCACAGTTACACGTATTATATAAAAAAGGCGAACAAAAGTTGATTGTACGCTTGCTTGTTCCACTGTACTTCATACGGAGAGGAAGACGAGACACTGGAAGGTGGGGTTAATCTCTTCAAGCCACAGAACAAAACATTAAAATATAAAATTGTGGTGGTGAAATCAAAGGGGAGACAACAACTTAAGGTGCTACATGATGGCGCTGCAGCTCAGTAGTGAAGGGCGGACGGAAAAAGCAGGGACGGAACTATTCACAGGCACATCACGATAAAGAATATTATAGAAATGTTATTGGAGCCGATCCAGGAAGTGGGTGGATTGTGTGTTGGTTGCATGAACTCGGTTAGGCTGATATCCTGATTGATATTTGGGCCTATAGTCTGATAATAAGCTAGCACGCCATAGTCTTAACTCATGCAGAAAAAAAATAACCATTAAATCCCACATTTGGATCCATTTTATAACATGTTGTGATTTGAGGAGAATAAAAAAAGCTATTTCCTTTACTAGTGTTGGATCAAAATATTGAGATTGGTTTTGGACATAAAAAAGCTGAATTAGTGCATTCCTACAGCACAATTGGAGGATCAAAGTGAGTTTTTGGCTAGTCCCACTCATTGTTATTAAAGGTGATGTCTGCACCTCAAATTGTATTTCATTTTTTTATATTGTATATTTCTGACCATGGGCAACGGTCAGTATTTTTTGACAATAATATATTTTTTCAAAGTTCCTCCTCTTGGCATATCTACAACCAGTAATATTTGCTTTGAATGAGTTAAGACCAATTAGGAAGCTTCGTGGACATATTAGCAAAAAGTTTAATTCTCTCTTTATGGTTTGAACTACAATTATGACAGCAAGACTATCCATCAATTGTAAACATTTTTTAAATTGCCAAAGTCACAGACAGATTTCAGTCTCTATCATCTTTGCCTTTCATTATGAGTTATGTAACCGCTATGACAGTACTATTTGTGATCCCCTAATATGCTATACATTTATTTTTGTTGCTGTGTGAACACTTTGCGTCAGGTAATTATGCTAAGAGGCTGACTTGAAACAAAAACATCTTAGGAATGTTATTTTGTATTTATTCAAGCTATACATAATTAAGTCAAATGTCATGGGGATGTTAAAATGCCACTCCAACAATAGGAATGCTTTGCTTAGTGTGTTTTTCAATCTCACTAGAAGACGGCAGAATCCACATTACATTCGAAATCCACAAATCCATCATTTCTATCTCCATTGAAGTAACGTGCCTGTGAAAGTGGGTATGATCGTGTGGTGTGTAAACTGCTGCTGCTACTGCTGCTGCTGCCGCCGCCGACAGAAGGGGCCCGTGCCGAGAGGTGAGACAGCGAGGCACAAAACCATAAGGCCAGGACTAATGCACAACCAGAAAGAAACCAAAAAAGAAGGCAAAATGGCCGACACTGCGCAGGCTTGTGGGTAGTGTTCAGTCAGTCCAGTCCTTCTTGATGACCAGGTTCCACTCCCAGGAGAGGTGGTCGTGTTTGTCGTCGTCGGTGAATTTGGACTTGATGTTGTAGGTTCCTCGAGCCAGGACGCCTTTGGGAGTCTCGTCCATCTTTGTCAGAAAGTCATATTCGTTTTCGCGAGGTCCGTAGCTGCCCACCATGTAGTCAGACTTGTCGACTGGGGAGAGAGTGAAGGCACAAACGCTTGATTTAGGTCATTTTTAGGGTTATTTTAATTTAAAAAGGCACAGTATGTATTTGCATTTACAATTCCATCTTCATCTTTTATATGTGTTCCCAAATAATAGGTCAATATACAAAAAACATACGGCCTTTTCTGAATAGAGAGTTTGTTATGTGAAATGTAGCTGGTTTTGGCTCTTTTTATAGTGTTTATAGTATTTTTTTTTTTTTTTTAAATGTTCATAATTAAATTCACAAACAAAAAATAGCACCACACTATCATTTATATGAGACAAGAAAAAAAATAAGTAGTCACACATAATATACAGAGTTTGTACTGTTTTTAGCTAAACTCCAGCAGGTAGATTGGAATAAATGCGTCTGGCAACAAACATTGGATTATAATTGTCATGAATTGCACTAATTGTGCATATTACATACAGACCCTTTAAATTAACAAGAAAATGACTCACTTTTGATTCCTTTCCTGAAGGTCTGCTGCACGTACTTGAGGCCTGACACAATCTCCTTGTTCACCTGCAAAAAACAATGATTATGGTCTTGTTTCTTTCTCTGTGCCTTCATTAGTAGTTAATCTGTGCATTAGAAATTATTAAACTATAAATCAGAATAGGGTTTTAGCCAGTCGCTGATACTAAACCAAATACAGAATTGTTTTTGAATAATTTTGACATTTGTAACGCACTAATGATACATCGGTGTGGTAGATGACTACAGCACAATATGTCTGATATATATAAACTGAGAACAAAATGAAAATTCAGCATTTTCCAGGCATTTTGGCACAATATAAACCTTGATAAACCCTCTGCGATCTGCTCCAATGTTGGCACTTTATTATGCTGACATTCCCACTGATGTGTTGCAATGCGGCAGTGGGAAAACAACACAGCAATCTTCAATACAGGAAGAGAGCAAACTGGCTCTTCCTCTTCTTTTCTTTTTTTTTCTTTTATTCAACGTCAAACATGTTTTCTGCCAAGTTCTAAGTTCTAATTCTACAGGGTCAATATTTATTATATTTACGAAGCACATGAAATATGCTTTAAACAGGTTATTCAGTGTTGCTCCCAAACCGGTCTGGTCATTCCGGTCCAACTCTGCAGACGGAGGATCAGAAGGAGCCCTGTGACGCTTTTATGGCCATCTTATCTTGCTTTATCTCTCAAACTTTGGAGCGGTAAATATTACCGACACCAAGATAGCGTCGCGTATGGTTGTCACGGCTCTTCGGTGCTCATCACCGTGTGGTTCGCTGGAGCCACAGTCAGGGACAAACAGAGACTACAGGGCATTGTGCGCTCTGCAGAGGAAGTGATCGGCCGCAGCCTTCCATCGCTGCAGGACCTCGCCCGAGCTCGAGCTCGAGGCCGGGCTGGTCGTATCACAGCCGACCCCTCTCACCCTGCACATGGACTATTCCAACCACTCCCCTCAGGCAGGAGGCTGCGGTCCATCAGGACTAGAACCTCCCGCCACAAGAACAGTTTCTTCCCCTCTGCTGTTGGACTCTCGAACACTTCATAATCCATCACTGATCTCTGACCTTTGACCTTATGACCGTCACTTTACTGGACTCTGCCGCACTCTTAAGGGTCTATTGTGTTCTAATTGCATAAATATACTTAATGGCAGTGTGCATATGCGTAAAAGTGTGTGTGTCTGTGTACCTTAAAGCTGATCTTGATCTGATACTCCATCCCTTCCTTCAGGACAAAGTGCTCCTTCTTGAAGGCCTCCAGGTCTCCTACAGAAACACAGTGTACGGAGCTCGGATTAGATTACTGCTCGTCTGTGTGAACGCACTGAAGAACTCTGGAAATAGACGCACCTCCACACTCTCCATATGCTCAACCCTTTGACCTCAATGTGTCTTTGCATGATGCACTATTGGGTCAAGTTGCATAACACAGATTTGTAGTCATAATTAAAAACTGAAGAAGGAATTTTTGTTACTTTATTGTGTCGTTATTTGAAAGGCCTAAATGTAACAATACGTAAGAATAGCATTAAGGCAAGGGTGTCCAAACTTTTAAAAGGGCCACTTTAGTTCACCAGGCTTGTCCAGGGGCAGACATCCCGGATTATAATACTGTTTTGACAGGGTTTGGGCTGTTCTGAGCTTTAAAACTAACTCAGAAGTTGGCTGAATGACATATGTTTACCATCTCACCAGCTACATTAGCGCAATTTACAAATATACACAAAGTCCAGTGGATTAAGAACAAAACAGCGGAAAACCTGACAACTGAAGTACAGATGATGGATGAGCTACCTCCATTTGTTTTATCGGTTCAGCATGTTTATTCATTGGCTGAGCTGAAGTTGGCTGCGCTGAAGTTGGCTGTTTATGATCCGCAGGACTCCTTAGTGTTAGCAAGGCAGAGGGCCACATATAAGGACACAGGGGGCAGGGTCATAGAGTTTGTTAGGATGATGTTATTGCACAATCAATTGTAAAGTCATATTATTCCTTCAGTTTCCAAGAAAACAAACCCGATCACTCACTACACACAGCTCTCAATTTGATTTAGTAGAAAGAACGAGTGAAAAATGTCATAAAAATGCACCCGGGTGTGATGTACCTGCCATGTGTTGTTACATAAGGCACTAGGCAGATTATTTTACTGTGCTGTCCGAGGTTTTGACAGAGGAAAAAAATAAAACGCGTGACGGCTTTATGAGATAGAGGGAAATGGGCGTTGTGATTTTCAACAGGACACAGTGTTCTGGAGCAGAGGAGCAGCCGAGGTTCAGAGAGAAAATATGTCTCACTTTTGTGCATTCGGAGCTGATCTGACCTCCTTCACCTTCCGCACAAAACACACAAACAAGAAACGCAGCAGGCGAGAAAAAGTTTAAGTATTGTAGTGTGGAATCTGACCTCTGTTTTGTGCCGCGGACCCCTGTCACATCTGTATCATCTGAAGAACTGAAAGTATTTTATCTCTACAACTCTTTTTAATGCACTGTGGCTATTTAGTATTTTAATCCTGTGTGTGATTTTTATGTTTTAAGGTTTTCAGTTACTTATTTATACAATGTTTTTAATATTCCTTGTGATCTTATTGTTTGTCTTTTAATTGTATTTTATAATGTATATATAAATTTGAATGTTTATGATTTGTGCCTGATGGGATATGGGTTGTGAGGCGCTTTGTGTTGCTTGTTTCACCCACATTGTTACTACTGGTTTTATATCTTAAAAGTATAAAGGAGGATTTGACAAAATTTTAGGAAAGAATCGCCACCAAGAAGTGTAGTTTCAGGACCTGGTTTAGACCCGGTTGAGTCCTGACCTGGTTTAGATCTGGTTCAGTCCTTATTTTGACCTGGTTTAGATGCGGTTCCGTCATGATTTGGACCTGGTTTAGACACGGTTCAGTCCCCACAGAGTTTGCGTGTAAATCTGACTCAATTTGATTCAATGTATTTTTGTAAAGCCCTAAATCACAACAGTAGTCATCTCGGAGAACTTTACCAAGTCACATGAAAAAATATTGCAAAGAATAAATGATGACATGATACTTTTATTGAATCTTGGAGGCAGATAGTTGAGTCATAAAAAAGGAAAGGAATTCAAGGTGCTCTTTGATTACACCTCAGTTATATTATTTTAATACAAATAATGTATATCATTTAATAAATAGTATACATGTTAAACTTTTTTTTTGTGGCTGTTTTCTTATATTGCTTGATTAGTGTGAATTATGTATTTGTTTAACTGCTTTCTTTAATTTTTATGGTTTCTTGAATTAGGTGTAGGGCCCCTATGTTGACTTCTGCTTAGGGCCCCAACAAGGAAAGCACCAGCTCTGATCATCCAATTAAAACCCAGTTCACACAGTGTGTGTGTGTGTGTTCGGGTCGAGCTTCAGACACACTAAAAAAAATCGTCATAAACTTTTATAAAATCTCGTGGACGATGAGTAAAGCCTGGTTCACACGAGACGATTTTAAAATTGTCGGCCGATTTTTCTCCGTGTTAGACCCCACACGGGGAGATTAAAAATCCTGCGTCTAACCACTTTGGTCGTGCAGTGTGTGGTGCGTAGCCACACGGCAAGATCACGCAAGCCACAAACATCACACACGAACCGACACCCCCCCCCCCCCCCCCCCCCCCCCCCGAGCATTCCCAGGTCAGACGGAAATCTCACAAAATCTCTCGAGATCAAGCGTGACTTCAGAGTAAACAGTCATGGCGGACGAAGAGGATGCAGTGGCGATAGTGTGCAGTTTGTTGTTAACAGAGAAGACACGTAATCCAAAGAAAAGGCAATGGTCAAAGCCATGCTGCTGTTTTGGTTTTTTTCCGGTGTTTCCTCACCGGCTTGTCACCTCGTCTTCTTATTGGCTACACGCCGTAGTCATGGCAACGCGCTCGCTTGTCCTCGGAGGACACCACACACGACCAGAAATCGGGCCAAAACAATCCAACATGTTGGATATCCCCGATTTGAGATCGGGAGCAGTCCCGATGTCCTTCCGAGCGACGAGTGCAGTCTTAACACACCACACACGGCAGGATAATCTGTAAGATTTTGTTACGGAAATCGGAGCGTTTCTTAAGATTGTCGTAAGGGGTAAATCGGGTCTAAATCGGCCTAAATATCCTGCCGTGTGAACCAGGCTTTATGAGTTACCTGTGAGATCCAGCACCAGGGGGTCCGGGGCTCCTTCACAGACCAAAGACATGCGTGTCACCACCACATTAGGACCAGGCGCATCTGAAATATCAACACAAAACAGAGGGAAATTGTTCTAGAGCTGAAATATTTTTGTGACGTTTACATAAATATAAACGTTTAGATCGATGTCTGTGTCTTTTCCTGTGAAGTGAGACCTCGGAGGAGTGAGGAACCAGGCCATCTGCGCCGGAGCCAGGACAGTTTTGCATTAATTATACACTGGTCTATTCTGAGGAGACAATTTCTCTGTC
The DNA here is from genome assembly GCA_964034765.1 of Knipowitschia caucasica. Taxonomy (NCBI): domain Eukaryota; kingdom Metazoa; phylum Chordata; class Actinopteri; order Gobiiformes; family Gobiidae; genus Knipowitschia; species Knipowitschia caucasica. Next base: position 39,684,944 of record OZ035825.1, read on the forward strand.
TGAAAAATCATTAGGGTTTCATTTCACTCCATTGCCTGCTATAGGGAGCGTAAAGGAGGTGAATAAGACTAAAACGGGAGCAGCACAATGACAACGATGGCAGCGATAATGATCTAAGTCTATAGAAGAGGGAAAGAAACTCAGAGGAGCACTTTGTAAAGGAGACACTTTGAATAGAACCTTATAATCAAGCGTTCTTTTCTCTTAATACGGCGATCATAATGGAACAAATGTTATTTCATTTATAACGCAAATCATTTTTTCTCCCAGCTCAGGGACCATGGATGAAAATTAGCTTGTCCGGTCTGAACAATACATTTATTGTGCAATGTCCCTGTCAAATTTGTTTTAAATATGGCACTAAAAACAAACAATTTTGCTGGGTATTTGGTATATGGCACTAAAAAACAAAACAGTGTGAATGTAAAAAGAGGCTGTTAGTCTATCAAAGAGAAAGCTATGAATAAAATAATAACAACAATAACATTTGCATCTGAAACCAGAAAGAAGGAAATCCGAAATGATGACAAATTCAGCCTAGATGCCTTCATGAACTTTTGTCCAGGTTTTGCCAGCATCTTTAATAACCTATCCAAGAAAGTGTTCTAATAATTTATGATTTCTTTAATGTGCAGCAGCAGATTTCTGTCCATGTAAAACTGCTGCATACACAGGAAGTGGCAGTTAGTGCGGAGGTTGTGGATAGAGATCGATCGATATGAGGTTTCTCAGACCTTTTCTAAGCCTGCAAACGATCATAGGGGTCTAAAGCTAATGCGCTAGTTAGCAACTAGGATATTTTTCAACGTTAATTCATCATGGCGTAATGACATGGCCGGATGGGAAGAAGTTTAGGCCGATATTCAAACAACAAACAAAATATAGAAACATTTCTCAACATGTATCTACAGCAGAGGTGTCAAAACTCATTTTGGTCCGAGGCCGAAGAAAAAACTGGTCGTGGGACAAAACATTAGAGGGGATTGCCTTTTTCTTATCCTTGTTTTTTACATTATGAAGGTTTTTTGACAGGACTTTTATGTGAGTTTCACTATTTTTCCTGGTTGTCGTCTGGCCGCTTACCCTTGGTGACGACGACCCCGGCCCCCAGCAGAGTCTCCTTGTACTTGCGCAGGCTCTCGTCCTCCTTGTCGAGCTCGTGGATTTCCTGGAGCGTCTTCTGGGCCGGAGGTCTGTAGTTCACCGACTCCGGCTCGTCGTTCTCTGCTGCGATGGCCGCCAGCTGCTCCGGGGTCACGTCATCCTCAGCCATTTCTGCAACAACCAGTTTTTCATCAGATTTAGTGGATTTTTAAATGACAGGGAGCGTGTGAAAGGGTTTGTACGTGTTAACTTTCACAGCAGCGTTTGTAATGTGTGTCTGTGGGTCTGAGCACACAATGATTAACAGATTAGGAAGATTCATCTTTTTTTTTCAAAACTTTATTTATAGATTTTCATTTATAAACACCGAACATATCAATAAATAATCGTCAAAGATTATGAAAACAATTACACAACAAAAAAAAAAAGAAAAAAAAAAGACATTACATACATGACACACACAGGGGTATGCAAAGTCAGAGACCTCATTGTCCACTTTAACATCCTTATAGGATAAGTCCGTGGGTTGGGGGGGGCACACTAAAGGTTCAGATAACTAAGTATAGGTTTCCACACATCATAAAAGTTATGGGGCTTGCCAGCCAACTCATACCTCATTCTTTCAATGTGTAATACACCCATTAACTCTCTAAGCCATGCTTGGAAGACAGGGGGAGAGGGAGATTTCCAGGCTTTTAAAATGCATCTCTTTGCTATTACCATCCCATATGACACAACCATGGTGGTCTTATGTCCTAGAATCTCCAGGGTTCTGGAGAAACCAATGAGAGCAGTCTCAGGGTCAGGATCTATATTTACCCTAAATGCACCAGAATACCATCGAAATATCGAACACCAGAAACCTCGGAGAGTGGGGCAGAGCCAGAATAAATGAGCAAGTGTGCCTTGAGCAGTCTTGCATCTATCACAGAGAGGTGACGTTTGAGGAAAGAATTTGTTTAACTTGACTTTCGAGTAGTGTAATCTATGTATGACCTTAAATTGTATTAGCTGTAGTCTGGCGTTGATAGAGCAATGATGTAGACCACTCAACGCTTGTTTCCATATATCTTCTTCAATTGTAATATTGAGGTCCTCTTCCCACTTCTGTTTAATTGTCATTGTCGGCTGGCCCATATTATTTAAAAAATGTTTTACTAATGAAGACACAAGCCCCTTTGCCTCTGGGGATCCTGATAAGATCTTTAAAAGGACGTTTTCCCCAGGGAGGGTATTGAATGAAGGAATATTCTGTCCAATGTAATTCCTCATCTGTAAGTACCTAAAAAAATGTGAATTGGGTAAATTATACTTTACTTTCAGTTGATCAAATGAGCAAAATTGTTTATTAATGTAGAAATCTTTAATAGTTTTTATACCTTTACAGCTCCATTCTTTAAAAACTGCATCAGTGAACGATGCAGGAAAAGCATGATTATGCCATATTGGAGTGTCTATAGTTGTCTTAGGAAGCTTGCATGCTGTTCTTATCTGTGACCACATTTTCTGAGCATTAAGAAGGATAAAGTGTTCCCCTTTACGAGAAGGCCATGGTCTAGGGGATGAATGTAGGATCGCTTTTAAGGACGTTTTTGAAGCCAGACTATGTTCAATAGTTAGCCATGAAGGAATTCCGTCCAATTCCCCTGGCTCCAATTGCCAGTATACCATCACCCTCACATTAGCTGCCCAATAATAATGTTGAAAACAGGGTAATCCAAGACCACCACTCTCTTTTGGTTTCTGGAGGTGCAGTTTGTTTATTCTGTGTGCCTTATAACCCCAGATAAATGGCAAAATAGTACTGTCAATTAGTTTAAAGTACGACTTAGGGATGAAGCCAGGGATGTTCTGAAACAAATAAAGAAATCTTGGTAAAGACACTATTTTAATTGTGTTTATACGACCTATCATGGATAAAGGAAGTGTCCTCCACTTTTCTATATTCTGCCTAAGAGCATTTAATCGCTCATTGAAATTGATTTTGAAAATAGACTTGGGATTTTTAGGGATTTTTATGCCGAGGTATTTGACCACCTGTGATAATTTAAACTGCGTAGAGGCTACAAACGTTGGATGCAAGTCACATGAAAGCGCCATCAAGTCACTCTTCTGCCAGTTAACAGTATATCCCGAGACCTTTCCAAAAGCATTTATTAAATTCAATAAATGTGATACCGACTGCTCTGGGTCTGAAACAAAAATGGCCACATCATCAGCATACAGAGATATCTTATGATCAACTCCGCCTATCTTAATGGGTTTAATCAACGGGTTCTCTCTGATACCTATTGCTAATGGCTCGATGGCTAGAGCAAACAATAGTGGTGAAAGAGGGCATCCCTGGCGAGTACCTCTTTCCAGGAGTATAGGCTTTGATCTTTCTTGATTTGTAATCACACACGCAGTAGGCTTAAGATATGCCAATTCAACCCAAGAAATAAATAACTCACCCAGTCCAAATCTCCCCAGGACTTTTAACAGATATCCCCACTCAACTTGGTCGAACGCCTTTTCAGCGTCTAAATATATAACAGCTTGTTTAGAATGACTAGGATAATTGAAATATGTGATGTCTAACACTCTCCTTGTATTGAAAAATGAATATCTGTTAGGGATAAAACCCGACTGATCCTTATGAATAATTGATTCAATGCAGTTACTCAATCTTTTTGAAAGTATTTTAGTGAAAATTTTAAAGTCCAGATTAAGCATAGATATAGGACGATATGATGCTGGATCAGTGTCATCTCTGTCTGGTTTCAGCAAAAGGGCGATATTAGCATTATACAATGTGGATGGGAGAGACTTTGTATCCATGGAGTGAGAAAGCATTCGGAGGAGGAGTGGGGATACCTGTCTGGCAAATTTTTTGTAGAATTCTGACCCAAAGCCATCCGGCCCAGGCGCTTTCCCATTGGTTAAAGAGCCAATTGAGTCTATTATTTCTTTTGCAGATATTGGAGCATTCAGAGGAAGATTCATCTTGTCTTCTTAGTAGAATTAAAAGTATTGGTTCTTCTATACCAGACAATATAAGATTTTTTTTGGTGGTGTTATTACCTTGACATGTTTGGACGGATAACTTCCGTCTTCCTCAGAAGCGTCTCGAGACGACACACACATGTCAAGGTAATAACACCACCAAAGAAAATCTTATATTGTCTGGTATAGAAGAACCAATACTTTTAACAATGATTAACAGTTGTCTGCATTCAAATATTTATGGACATTTATTCACATTTATGGACATTGGTCAGTCTGCTTCTTATCAATCCTATGTGATTGATATTATTGTATTTCCCGTGTTCCTACTGTTTGATAGTTGTCGGTGAATCAACAAAGTCCTTCGAGACGGTTGACATTGTGATTTAGGTGAATTGAAGTAATAGTTAATTGCTTTGTGACTCTGGTCTGTGAAAGGCGCTATATAAATAAAGATGGCTTACTACTACCACAAACAAAAAACACATCCATACATAGAATACAGATATACATAAAGGTACATGGGAGATTTTCTACTTCCAGGTGGATCATCAAGACTATTGGTCCTCCCAATTGTCCATCATTCTGGTGATACGGGCTCGTCCAATACGACCAGAGAGTTTTGTTCTAAAGGTGGAGAGGGCGGTTCTTTCCTAAAATGTGGGAAAATCCTCCTATATACCTTTAATACGTATAAACATAGATAAAAACACGTCCTCCATGCATTCCTCTATAAAAAATCTGAATTTATAAGTTAATTTGTGCACAGCTGTCTTTGCCATCCACTCTGTAACTCTTTCTGATCATACAGTGACAAACAGCTTAAAGATTATGAGCGTCTGAAGGACTCTTAAAATAACAGTAAATGTGATTTCCCGAGTGGAGCTGGTCGTAATAACACATGCAGCATTTCCAAGGCACTAAACCAGAGGATGATACTACATACTATAAAAGGCAGGATGAATCCATGTATCTGTTTATGGTTGTGTCCACATTTGTTATATAACATCATAAGTTTTGAGGGATCAGTTCTAGGGATCTGCTTTAAAAAAAAAACAGAAGTTTGGATATTTTTTTTTTTTTTAATCATTATTATTAGGCCCGAGCCTCGAACGGGGAAAGGGCCTATTGTTTTTGCTCGAGAGATGTCAAATTCTGCACTTTGAGCCTTAATTTCACCCCCTGAACATACATGAAAAGTTGTAAAATTTTGCCCAAAGATCAGACCTGGTGAAAAATTTGATATTTTGGTGTTTATTTTTATGGGACTCAAAAAATGCCAGAACAGCGCCACCTACAACAGCCAATGGGAGTTTCAGAGGTCAAGTTTGTCGTAGAGCCTTGAAATTCGGTACACATGTTCCTCAAGTCAAGATACGACCAAAATGTTATCATGGCTCCGCCCTCTGACAAACAGGAGGCCCATAAATTTCACTGCAAAATGGAAAATGATCCGCAATCATTTTCATACATGTCGGTTGGAAAGCGACTCCTCCTCGGCTGTTTCACCGATTTGCCTCAAACTCGCTCCACATCATCTCAACACATGCACCTTGAAAATGACTTTGGTGATTTTTCATCAGTGAACAGGGGAGCTGCAAAATGTGACCTTTTTTTTGCCCGTTTTGGACAATTTTTAATTTGCTCCCGGCTTGGTGCGGAGCGGCTTCATGAGGGGTGGTGCGCGTGGGCGGCGAGGGCCATTCGACGCCGCTTGCGGCTTTAATTTATTATTATGTTTACATAGTTATTATTGGATAAAATTAGAAAAAATTAATATATATATATAGGTTTTGATATTTTGACATTAATAACAATTATTTCTCATGAAAAATAAAAGCATCAATACTGCTGCATTTTTGTTCAATTGTGGCAGAGCATTAGATTATTCAAATATAGTATATCTGCAGTAGCCTGGCCTTAGCCATCCGTACACTCTGCTCAATAATCATTTCCCTGCATGTAATGTATTTTGTACTATGGTGTGGTACGACTAGGCTATATCTGTAGTAATTCAAACCTAATCTTCGGTAGAATCTATTTAAATCTCAATTGCGCCTTGTTTACTGTACATGAAGTGACCTTGAGGACCACACTTTGGGAAGCACAGGTCTAAAACATCAGCAGGAGCAGTAATAACAATGATATTTTACTAAGTCTCCTGCTTTACAATCATCAAAAAAACAGAAAAGATTATTACAATAGATACGATTTATTTGATACTATCTATAAATGAATTAAATTATAGCGATTGCAGATTATTTCTTCAAAGAGAGTGCAATAGATCTGTGCCTTTAGAATCAGCAGCGATAGATAAATATGTTAAATTATAATCAACATATTTGATCAGGGTTGAAGCGATAGTCTGTATTGTCCTGTGTAGTTTCAGAGGAAGGGTCGCTCCCTGTGAGGAAGACAAGTGAAACTCCAGGACACAAAAGCAGGAAGAGCTGTTTATGCCGACGACACGATGTTTACGTAAAAGGAATCTCGCTCGTATCACCAAATACTGACACAGGTCTTAATAAATAATAAACACAGACTGGTCTATGTTTTGGAACGCAAAGCAAAAAAACTGAACGCAGTAGGTTAATCCCATTTTAAGACATCAACCAAGATGTAAAGAGTAATTTGCAGAGGGTGATTTAGCTTGCAGTCTAAAATAAATGGGTTAAAGCTGGGTTACCTAAATTTTCCCCCAATAAATAATGCGTTATGTTTGTCCCAAAAGGAGAAAAAATTGTAAAAAAGTAACATGGAGCAAGGCAGGCCACAACATTCCGTCTTTTGTATACTTTTAAGATTTTGAGAAAGATCCTTGTAAGTCACCATTTGTTGCTTTGGGCAGAGAGGTGATTGGCTGAGTGAGGCTGGTCCTCTGGTCAAATATTTACATCCATGGTAGCACACTGAATCCTTTAAATTAGCGTTTTGTGCGTGATTCAGGTCTGATCAGGCTGCAAATTCATCGGCAAGTACACTGCATGCCGCATATCGGACTGGGAGGGAGGCGGTCGCGAGAGTGGCGAGGGCTTTCATTGCGTCTGATAAAGCTGATCTAAAAATGTGATAAAGGCAAAAAAATACATCCAAGTGAAAACTAGTGATGGAACTGAACTGTTTTGAACCAGGAACTAGTTAGATGGATTTTATCATTCAAACATGCGTCAAACGTGTTAATTTTTTTTTTACGTAATTACTTAAAAGGGCTTAATTTTGACAGCCCTAATTTTATCACATAGTTATTATAATCTTTGTGGTTTAAAGGTTAGGTACCCCAGCTTCAACCCCGCTCCCATCTCTATGTGTGGAGTGAGAGACAAAATGCCAAAAAAGACAACAAATTGTAAGCGCTTTGTGACTGGTCTGTGAAAGGCGAGACATAAATAAAGATTACATACAAACTTTCTTAATGACTAAGGTTATTGGGCCTCATTCACGAACGGTTCTTAGGAACAGATTTGTACGTAAATCCTACTTACGCGGTTTTTACGAAGAAAGTGGCATTCACGAATATTTCTCGTAACCAGAATTTCTCTTGGGCAAGTACAAATCCTACGAGTCCTCAGGAGCACTCGTACGCATTCAGTGCCGACATGTTCACACGCGGGGGTTGTCCTCTTTGGTGAAGTTGAATAAAAATACAACATTCCAGTGATATGTCCGTCATATCGATGTATGTATTTATTTATTTGTAGTAATCTTTATTAGTAATCTTTATTTATATACCGCCTTTTTCACTGCAGATCTGGCCTACTTTTTAATTCATTTTGAAATGAAATGTGCCAACGCTTTATCAAATACATTGGAAATCTTGCCGTGTATTAGTGACCCCTTCCTATTTATAGGGGGCATTTCTTTATCCACGGGCCACAGAACAACGGCATATATACTGCTGCTGCAGGAGGTTACTGGGTCCGCGCTGAGTCTCTGCGCTGGTCTCTCCTATGGACCTATACGGGTCTGCACTGGTCTCTCCCATATACGGGTCTGCACTGGTCTCTCCCATGGATCTAGACGGGTCTGCACTGGTCTCTCCCATATACGGGTCTGCACTGGTCTCTCTCATGGATCTATACGGGTCTGCACTGGTCTCTCCTATGGATCTATACGGGTCTGCACTGGTCTCTCCCATGGATCTATACGGGTCTGCACTGGTCTCTCCTATGGATCTATACTGGTCTGCACTGGTCTCTCCCATGGATCTATACGGGTCTGCACTGGTCTCTCCCATATACGGGTCTGCACTGGTCTCTCTCCATACGGGTCCGTGCTGCATGCTCCTGGATCCATACGGGTCCGCGCTGGTCTCTCAAGTCTGGTCTATGCGGTCTCTCTTCGGTCCGCGCTGGTCTCTGCGCACCGGTCTCTCCAGTCAGGTCACTCCAGTCTATGCGGTCTCTCCTATAGGTCCGCGCTGGTTTCTGTGTGCTGGTCACTCCAGTCTCTCCTCGGGTCTGCATTGGTCTCAGCGCTGGTCCGCGCTGGATCTCCTCCCAGGGTCCAAAATATTTTGAGATTAATCTCAAAACATTTTGAGATTCATCTTTAAAATAATACATAATATATTTTTAAATTAAGCTCATAACATTTTGAGATTAATCTCATCATATTCTTAGATTAATCTCATAATTTTGCTAGTTCGACTTTATTATCGACAGTCGACAGTAGCTCAGTTGGTAGAGCATTGGCCTTAAGGCCAGAAGGTTGTGGGTTCAATTCCCACCTCTGCACCTTCTCCACCGACTCCCACTGATGACTGCTGTCGTTGTGTCCTTGGGCAAGACACTTAACCCCACTTTGCCCAAAGCCCCCACTGAAAGATCAAGGCTATGCTCACACTCAGAGAGCAGCCGTCCTCCTGTGGACTCACCACCTGCAGAGGGTCAGTGAGGGGCTGGTGCTATGAGACTTGGGTGGCATCTCTGACTGCCACCCCCCTGACCCAGAAATGGATTAAAGGGTAGAAAATGGATGGAAATGGATGGACTTTATTATCATCATATTTCGACTTTTAAGTCAACATTTTATAACTTTATTCTCAGTCTGGTAAAAGAAGAAAAAAGGGTGACTCTTTTGCTCCGTGTAACTCTTTGCTTTAGGCCTGTTGCTGTTTCCTCTGCCGCCTGCACACGGCCCTGCAGTCCCTTATATGGGCATTAGTGGGTGGTTACTTATGCTAAGTACCTATGCTAATGAAGCACCTGGCACGCGCGCTGTACTTACGAGGAAATGGGATTCATCAATCTGAGAGAACAGCTGCGAACAATTCAGCGGCTTACGAGTGCGTTGATGAATCCCACGTGGGGACTTCTTAGAAATCTACTTAAGGACAACTTGAGAAGAAAGTTGAGTAGTTTCTTACGAAGTTATTCGTGAATGAGGCCCATTGTGACTCCAAACAAAACTACAACAGTCACTGAAGTCTTAAATACACATTCAACATTAAACCAATAGGCCGCAATATTAGATCTAAGATAAGATAAACTTTATTGATCCTGAATGAAATGACAGTGGTGCCGGCTGCTCTCATTCACACAGTCACAGGTACATAATGAGTAACTAAAATATTATAAAAAGGTCAAAATAATTTAAAACGTTGTAATCTAGGACTAAAAGAAAGGTCAGGTCCTCCTCCATTAAACGTATTGTATCTGCTTCAGCCTCACTCTGTCAAACACAGAGTCATTAGTCAGACTCTAGTTTACATTAAAGACCACAGCAGCACTACAGGCTCTGACCGCGGCTCTCAGGAACATGGCCAACAAGTGTGTGTCATCTTTTATGGACGATTATCTACATCTCTGACTATTATGTTGGTATAAATAGGTCTAATCATGGTCTATTGTAATGGGCATATGTCATAAACTCATTCAAGAAAGAAACTGGCTCTCCTTAATTCATTTTGAATAATTTAGTCAATTCATTGGTTCCTTAGCCTCAGGGGTAGCCAAAAATGTCAGGCCCGGAAACCTCTGAAATTGTAAAGAAATCGACTTGTGACCCACTAATGTAAATAATTTAATATAATAATCATAATTTGAAGTGTCACAAGCTGAATTCATTGATTATTTGAGTGAAGTTATTGAGATATTTAAGATAAGAGAACCTTTATTTGCCCCACAGTGGGGACATTTCTATGGAGGACCAAAAATGACTAAAGTATAAATAAATAAATAAATACAGGAATATATTAATAAATACATTCATTTTGGACAATAAAAACTAAATATTTACATTGATATGCTAAATATTACTCTGAAATCAAATAAATAGTTTTATTTAGGTTATTTATCAATATCTACATTTTTTTCTTTATTTATTTATCCATTTATTGCATATATTTATTTATGTATTTCTACATTTCTTCATTTATCTATTTATGTATTTCTACATTTCTTCATTTATTTATTTATGTATTTCTGTGTCGCTACATTTCTTCATTTATTTATTTGTGTATTTCTACATTTCTTCATTTATTTATTTATGTATTTCTGTGTCGCTACATTTCTTCATTTATTTATTTGTGTATTTCTACATTTCTTCATTTATTTATTTATGTATTTTTGTGTTCCTGTATGCTAATTAGGTGGGCGGTGCTGAACTCAATGTAGAACAGGATTGGTTAGGATTGCGTGAACTCTGGTCTCGATCATTTACTGCCTCACATTACGGTACTCTGTTAGCTAGCTAGAGATCCTCTGTGCACTTTTGTGTGGTATGATGGCAGTTTCGAATGTAAGTTTTTTAGGAGCCATTGCTCATCAATTAAGAGCATTAGCAAATTATGTTAATGATGTTGAGCATAATGCACCTGAGGACTATCTACTCTTTCGGCTGGAAAGACTATTAAATGTTTTAGTTCATCACATTGCTGACCCAGAGGTAGACTTTGATGCAACTGTGCTGGACGCTCTTCAACAAGCAGCAGCTTCACATCCTCTCACAAACCGAGAAGGCTAACTTTGCTTCTGTCTGGTTGCCCTGGCTGACCTACTGCCCACCAATCCTGCTATTGATTGAGTTCAGCACCGCCCGCCTAATTAGCATACGGCAACACAGAAATACATAAATAAATAAATGAAGAAATGTAGAAATACATAAATAAATAAATGAAGAAATGTAGAAATACATAAATAGATAAATGAAGAAATGTAGCGACACAGAAATACATAAATAAATAAATGAAGAAATGTAGAAATACATAAATAAATATATGCAATAAATGGATAAATTAATAAAGGAAAAAATGTAGATATTGATAAATAACCTAAATAAAAGTATATTTATTTGATTTCATAGTAATATTTAACACATCAATGTAAATATTTAGTTTTTATTGTCCAAAATGAATGTATTTATTAATATATTCCTGTATTTATTTATTTATTTATTTATACTTTAGTCATTTTTGGTCTTCCATACATTTCTGGGTTGCAGTGCCAATACAAGAGTAAAGAAACTAGTGCAATCCACCTATATGCTCACTTCTATACTGTGGAGTGAGCATAATCTATTATTGAAGGAGCACACAAAATATAATAATCTAATTCATTAATTCAATCAATTTAAAAAGGGACCATGTAACACAAATTTACATTTGTAGTCCCCAGATTACAAAACTGTAAATGCTTCTTAAAAATGTCTTTGGCACGTATAGGCATGTAAGTACACTCTAGTCTAGGAGCAATGTAAATTAGCAGGATATGGGGAGAATAAATCGATGAAGTAGATATAGTGCAAACTGAAAACAGAAAAAAAAGGATATGGAGATCATACTATATCCACATCCATCATCTACTATTCATTTTGATGCTGAATTGACTGACCAAACACAGACTTCAAAGCACTACTGCACTTTCCTGTAATGTTCCTTTTTATTTTTTCTTTCATGCAGATCTGTCTAGCACTGTTTCCTACAACAAAATCTTTATCTTTAGCTTAATAAAAAAGCAACATAAAAATACTGTATACTCTGTTGCAAGAAATATATACTTTATCTCTATACATCTGTAGATAAATCTCTAGTACACGCAAAAATATTAAGGTTTGTGGTTCAAATAGATGAAGATACTTTAATATTCAGGCCAATCAACCATTTATTTTGGTTAGTTGTCTTCTATATAGTTGATAAGTATAGTTTTATGAGTACAGTGTGGGTCAGGTGCATCACAATATTTAAAGCATTCGCCACGCCCCATTTTAAGTCGATTAGTAGTTGATCGGGATTTTGTTTAGTCGACAGCCACAAACACTGTATTTACACTGTGTCTACTTTAGCCGACTCACCCTGCCCCTTTTTGTGATGTCAGCAGAAATACATCGAAGACCAATAATCTCTAAACGACTCGAACAAGCAAAAATAGCTCTAAAAGCAGTGTATCTCGAATCTATAAAAGTCAATTGATTATGTTATTGATTATGTACCCTTTAAAACTATGGAGAAATGTGTGGTTTGAATTACGTTACATAACTTTAAAATCTCATTGCACTGACGCCAAAAAAATCACCCAGAACTAAAGTGGTATTAAATCTTCCTTTTTGGTAATTCTGTCATTGTGTGAACCTATCGACGTGTTGCATGCACATGTGAACTCATATGCAGAGGTATGCGCTTTACGAGCCTCACATGTTACAGAGAGAGAGAGTACCCTTTAACACCAGCAATAAAGAAAGGAGGAGAGAAGATTGTTTTTATTTATGGACTGGGCTTTGTATAGTTTAATTTTCATTGTATTAGTTTTGCTCATTAACCATAGGCGGAATACATGCACAATATACTAATCCTTAGTTTTACCTTGTTTTATTCACGTACTTGTCTGGTGCACACTGGGGACTTCTGTAGATGTATTCCAATTTGTTTTTTACTGCAAATGGCCAATACAAAAAATCTGATTCTGCAATATGCAAACGGATAGAATTCAAGAGGAGTGGACACAAAAAATCTATGTAATATGTGGACAATATCAAATTTAATAAGCTATGAATTCATATAAACAACTCGTGTTCTGTGGATTAGAGCTGCCCGGACTGGGAAGCGTCACAAGAATGCATTCAGACAATGTGTAGTCTCAAAGCAAGTCCAAGCAAGAGCAAAGAAACCAGTGCAATGTTCTTTTAAGCATCCACCAATATGCTCACTTCTATACTGTGGAGTGAGCATAATCTATTATTGAATTTTGGTTAGAACATACACCATATGACACACAAATACAAAACATATTAAAAAATGTCTTGTTTTTCTGAATATATAGTCCAATAATGAGCATAACTTTGCATTAGATTGCAGTTATTGCTAGAAAAGGGGAGGCTGCAAACATGTACCATTCAGTCTATGGTACCATTATGTAACTGCTGACTACATAAACCAGATATTAGGCTTTTGGGAGGACAAATTAGAACTTTCCTCCTTATTTCCTGTCCGAAGACAATAGATCTGTACTAAAACCGGATGAAATAACATTCTTCTGATCCCGGAGAGCTTGACTTATTTGGACAGGTGTCACCCATACGACATTTGTCTCAGTTTTATCCCAAAGCCAAACCAGAACAAGACCAGATCAGATGAAATGATAGTGGGGCTTGCGCGATTGTCCAGTATCTTGAACACATGACCCTGCACTTGTCTAGACGAGCACCCCACCCAAATGCAAGGGCGAAACTGTTCCACACACAGGCCCCAGAATAAAAAGAGAAAGTCACACACATGTTTCGTGGGGGTTTACCTTTGTTCCACTATCAGAGGATGACTAAGAAGAGGGTGATGCTGTCAGCAGATCGTCGGGAGGGTGGGTTAGGTCATCTGATAGGAAAAGGCGAAAGTATTTTATAGCCCATCACTTCCAGGCAGCACCGACTATTCTAGAAAACTGAGAATGTGGCCACAGTTGTCATCTTTGCGTTATGGCTTTGAGCAAAATGACAAATTGATAGGATTCCCCAAAGGGGATGTATCAGGGCGACGCCACCGCAACAAAGGAACCCAAATTTGCATTTTAAAAGAGAACCGGCTCCAAGTAGTAGACTGAAAAGTCCGCAGCCAGAACCCCCTTTAATGTCAAGTTAAATCCGTGCAGAAGAAAGACGTTTTTATGGCAGCATTTAACTTTATACCTAGAGAGACTGCTGCAGGGTGGGACTGACGGAGCCAAAATGTTTATTTTTATGTTTTTTGCAGGCTAACCCGTTCCAGCGGCTAACATTAGCAAGTTCCCCATCATCCAGAGATGATAATCCTGAGTCTGGAGACAGCACTCCCAGATGTGCGGATAAAGGACCTACCTCAGTCTGATCTCTGCGCTGCTGATGCAGTACGTGCGTGAGCCGCTCCTCGCACTGAAACTCGGCTCCACCAGTGGAAAGACCCTCACAGCCCTCTACAGCCTCTGCCGTCTGTGGCCCTCTCCCTCACGGCGAACAGAACAGCGCCACCCAATGGTCAAGGCGAGACACGGGCTTCCGGGAGAACCGTGCGTCATCACGTAACTATGGAAGAACACTAGCCCTCTGATGTTTATACTATCAAGTCTTCTACAGGTCGGTCTCCTTCAGCATGTGCAGAATTATGTGGGCACATAATGCTTGAACACTAGGCAATAGGACAAGTGTCAATGTATGCGATTAATAAAACGAGCAGACACAAGAAGTTTCTATACAACACATTTTATGTAAAAAAAAATAATAAAGTATTAAAATGTACATGATTCACAAAATAACCAGTAACAATGGTATTCATTTTTTATCATACAGCCCTGCTTCACAACACCTTAAAACGTGACAATATAACAACTGAAATTATTCACATTAATTGCAAAGAGCTGTACAAATATTCCTAAATGGAAACCATTAATACAATATTTGTGGTGCACATAATAGATTTAACCGTATGTACAAAAACATAATCCCCTCAAATTAAAATGCTTAAAAAGAAAAACTGTAAATACAGAAGATTTTCCTGGTTGCGTTTAGCTGGTGTCCATCTGAAACTTAAAGAAAAATAGGTAAATATTAGCACCAAATGGTTGCTACAACCACCATCACTGTCTCTAAACATGTCCTCACCTTAGCATTGTACTCGTCCAACTGGGCGTCCAGCTCTTCTGCTGAAAGCTGTGGCTTTTTCTCACGAGGTCCTCCGCGACCGCCGCCGCCACCACCACCTTCCCGGCGACCGCCGCCTCCTCCTCCTCCTCCTCGCCTCCTCTCAGGCCTCTCAAACTTGGCCCGACCAAGTCTACTCCTGTCAAAACCTCTGGAGACACAAGAGATTGTTAGAGACCAATCCATTTGCAAATGAAACTATTTGTTGTACCAAATCTTACCTTGCAGCAGCCCTTTCCTCTTGTGCCTCCACCACATGCTGGATTTTCATTGGTCGGCCTAAAACAGTATATTGAACATTGAGTTACAATGGCAAATATAAACAACATATTTCTATACATTTCCAAAGTGTGCTTACCGTCCAGCGGCACACCGTTGTACTGTTTCATTGCTTTAAGTGCATCTGCTTTATTCACAAACAAGACCTCTGCTGTTCCATTACTTCTTCCTGATGCGTCATAATGTACTGAGGTTTTCTTCAGTTCCCCAAAGTCTGCGAACAGCTCCTGTAAGATGATATTCAAATGTGAGCGTGTACAATGGGATCAACAAACAATGCCAGACAAACAATAACATTACCTGGATATCGGATTCAGAAACGCCAAAATCTAGATTGGAAATGAGCAGTTTACAACCAGCCTCTACAGATCTGCCAGCAGAGACTTGAGAGACTTGTCTCCTCGAGCCACCGAAACTTTCTTCAAATTTGTCGTGCTGCCATTTGTCGGGGAGTTCTCTTGGCTGTGAAAGACAATACATTACATTAGCATTTGCACAGTGATCAATGGACTGTATTCACACGCATTTCACCCTGAATGTGAGCAAAACAAAGATACTCAATGAAAGCTGTGCCAACAACAAACCATATTGAAATAGCGACTGTCCACAAATTGATCCAAATAACATAAGTTTATAAATTGGTTAGCATATATAAAAGGTTACTAAAAAAATGGAACAATCATTCAGGTAAACGGTGATGTTACACAGATGGTGGATCTGCTGATAAACAAGCCACACGGATGAACCACAATGAAGGCCTTATACAACAGGCCGCCATTTTGGTTTAGTTACTACCCTCGTTTCATTTTCACATGTTTTATTGCCAAACTAGACTGTTTTCCATTTTTAAAAAATTGTGATGGTTAACTATAACACCGCACATCTAAACATATGACGTAATGTTAGCAGCTTCTGTGATGTTCGACCACATCAACTTATTTAGATCACACAAAAGACACTTTTGATTTATAAGTCAGATAAATACTAGTAAGTTAATGATAGAGTAAACTCACCCGTGTGTAAGGCGCGGGCCTGTTGTTCGCGTAGTTGTTCCGCCTGAAGCTGTTGTTGGGTCTGGCGCCGGTTCGCCCTGAACTTCCCCGGGGAACTTTGGACGGACCGCGGCCTCCAGAGCCTCCCTTCTTGTTTAGCTTGATGATGTCGTCCAAGGACATGTTTATTTTGTCGGACATCGTGACGAGAAGGTTTCACGATGACACAAAGTTGAACAATGAAGTTGAGCGTTCGACACAAATCCTTTATGAGCGATGGTGGCGCGGTGTTGAAAGACACGGAAGTGACGTAGGAAGTTTGCGGAAGTGTCTGGAGGCCACGTGACCGCGCCACTTTTTTGCCGGGAAATAATTTATTATTATTGTATTTAAGTAAACTAAGAGCGTATTTACAATTACACCTAATCGTGTATATTTAAAAAAAATCATATTCGTCATAAAGCTTAAAAAGATAACAAGAATCACACACGTGTATATGTAAACGTGTCATCCCGTGGTCGTTGTGTAGTTGCACATCGAAATAAAGTTTCAGGCTATAGTTTAGACATTCATGACTTAAGTATATTTGAGTATTGTTTTTGTGGAAAAATTCAACCTCAATGGCTTCATTCAAATTCCGAAAAAACGCCTCCTTTTTTATCCATCCTTGTAATTTAAAATGTACCCTTTATGAGACAGGATAGCTTTAGGTTTGATCTAAAAAGGCAACACATTTTACAGGTGTTTATATGTCATTTAGATCCAAATTTAGTAGAAGAAAAAATAAGAAAGGAAGTTATTTTTCAGTATTTGGATGGGACCATTGTTTGGAGCTGTCGTTTGGATTCCTGTAGGAGGCAGTACTTTAAAAAATACTCATTGATCATTTTCCTCAAACAAGAAACTTCCCACCATGCATAAACATTTAAAATTATCTCATTGTGGATTTTGACTCCTAGTTTGGAGTAAATTAGCTTTGTATTTCAGTGACTTTAGATACGGTCCCACGGCGAGGTAGGTAACAGAAACAGCAGCGGGGTTAGCTTTGGGCTGCTAGCTAAAACATGCTAGTTTGTGTAAAGTCGTGGATCTGAGGCTTGTGCATATTCGCAGGGTAGATCTGAATAAAACACTGACATGAAAGTGAAAATCCGACAGTGGAATGGCGTAGCTTCGTGGTTGTGGGTGGCGAACGACGAAAACTGTGGCATTTGCAGGATGTCTTTCAATGGCTGCTGTCCTGACTGTGAGTAATAAGCTGGTTATGTTTTTGTTTCTTTCCTAGGATGGATTTTTTCCTGCTTAGAATTGGTTGCATGTTGGCTTTATGCACTCTGTCTGTAGTGTGCAGTAGGTAACAAATGACAAACGTAGACAGTACACAGTTAGAGCATCTGTAACTATAATGCAGCATATTCCAGAATCAATATTTTTGTATATGGCATGACATTTAGATTCTTTTAATTTGCCATTTGCAGTAAATAAATGTACACAAGATCCCAGTGTGCACCAGCCAAGTACATAAATAAAACAAGTTAAAAAAAGTACAGAAAACAACGAAAAACTATTTCAATACAAGTGCAAGAAGATTAATGCCCTTTGTTCAAACTGATAACCGATTGTGGAAAGAAAATTAGGCTTACGATCATTTTGATGAGCAAGATGAAGAGTTATTTCATATTTCTGTTTTGCTAATTTGTCTAAAACAGGAATTCCTATAGCTACAGTCTGCTGCATGTTTCCTTAATGGAAATGCATTTTAAAAGATTTTCTGGGGGTGGCACTTTGTATACCTCTAGCTTTGGCTTTTCAACAACAACAAAATACTTGGGGAAAAAGGAAAATTGTAAGCTGTTCAATTATTTTTTCTTATAATGTCACTTATCTGTTTTAGACAAATGAACAATTCAAATATTTCTTCCTATTTTCAAGGTAAAGTCCCTGGGGATGACTGTCCGCTGGTCTGGGGCCAGTGCTCTCATTGCTTCCACATGCACTGCATCCTGAAGTGGCTGAACTCGCAGCAGGTCCAGCAGCAGTGTCCCATGTGCAGACAGGAGTGGAAGTTCAAAGAATGAATCAGTTTGTCTTGTGTATTGTCTGTAAATATCAGTTTTTGTATCTTGGGTAATGTTTTGACAACGACTCTATTCATGTTTTATTAAATGGCTCTTAACACAATGTTTATTGTATATATCACTTATTTAATTAGGATAGTGCCATTGCGATTCAGACTTTCCTTTTCAGCAGTCCTGGCTCCAGAAGAGGGAGGGACAATTGTACATGTTTTTAATGGTAGGGGAAACCAAAGCACCAAGAGGAATTTGATGCAAACTCTACTCAGAAAGGCCTTGTGGTGATCAGGGTCACACCCAGGACTGTATTTAACGATTCTTTTGATAATCTATTAGTCGGCTGATTATTCTATTGATGTAATTGATTCGTCGTCCAGGTCCTGACAGGACATTGAATATGGCCTTTCACATTTGACCAAAACAAAGCTCACGTGATACCTCCAGAGAACTTTTGCATGAACTTGCATGACTTGATACACATTGAGTTGTCTCATTAAAACACTTTCCAAACACATTTTCATTTCATTCTACAGTCCTTATAGAATTATCTAAATCATAAAACTTCTACACAGCAAGTTAAAGTCTGTTGGATTAAAAAAATGATGGATTACTAAAATGGTTGATTACTATATCCATCCCCCCCCCCATGTTTTATTACTTTCTATTAATTTTTTTTGTTTTTCTCTCTTTGATGCCCAGAGCTAAAGCAATGTCCTAGTCTGTGACTTCCTGTTACTTAAATGGCGATAAAAAATGTTTTTTCTGATTCTAATCAATTAGTTAAACTAACTTCCATATTTAAAAGCTGGTTGGTTGTTTATTCTATCACTATTGATGAAAACAGGGTCTTTTCTATAGCTTTTAGAGAAGCAGCATCTATTACTATTGTAAATACATCATGATGCTGCTACAGTGTATTCTCCACAAGTGACTTATCATTGAACCAAGTGCAATTGTAGCTCCAGAGTTTTATGATTTTATTTTATTATCTATCATTTTAAATAATAGATCCTACCCAAGTGGAACGATGACATTGACATTTCCCCTCTGTGGAACGAATAAAGGTCTATCTTATCTCATGTTATATTGGTTCCACAATTTGAATTTCAGAAACACACAATTCTAGTGAGTTTTCCGTAGTGTATATCACATGTAGACGGAAAAGCCATGTGGTGCTCAGGGTCACACCCAGGACGGTAATTGACGTTTATTTTGATAATCTATTAGTTGGCTGTTTATTCTATTAGTCATTTAGATCATTTGAATATGGCCTTTCACATTTAGCTCAATGTGATACCTCCAGAGAACTTTTGCATGAAGATTACTCAGTACACATTGAGTTGTTTGATTAAAAATATCTTGTAAACAAATTTTCATCTCATTCTGCAGTACTTATGGAATTACCTAAATCATAAAACCCATTCCCAGCAAGTTTAAGTCCATATAAGATATAATATAGTAATCCATCAGTTAAATGAATATATATATAACTTTTTGACAGCCTTACCCAGGGACTTCTTGATGTTTCTTTTCCTGTTTTGTTAAGCACTTTGGATTGCTGTGTGTGTGATTTGTGCTATACAAATTGATTAAGATTAAGAGATCCTTTATTCTTCCACAGTGGGGAAATTTCAGTGTTGCATCACAAGTTATAGGACAGTAGGAACGAGGAGCACACAGCACAAGTCAAGTGAACAATAGCTGTACTAATTAAAATAAAACTACATCTCTAACTCTAGCATCAATAATAAGTATAAAATCTCTATCTGGAAAATTATAATAAAAGAGGTGTAAAAGTTTAACATTTGGCAAAAAGAAGCAAGTATATAAATAAACCTGCCTGGCCTAATGTAAAAGAGATTCTACACAATTGTGGCAAGTTCAAATGACCAAACAATGGAATCACAGTTGATTTATTTATTTATTTATTAAAAAAGATAAAAAGTTGAATACAAAAAGGAATGGTAGGTAATAATAATAATATATTAGTCAAAACCAATATCCACGCTATAATGTAGTCATTCAAATTCAACATGCTTATATCTTTGTACATTGTAAACACATTTCCATCTTAAGACAATCCATAGTATATACTTTTGTACTATTTTTATCTCTGCAGAAGGACCTAATGAGCGTAACAGCTTCGTCTTTCACAACATTCAAAGCTTTCCTAAGTCTTTTACATGTGGATCCATACCAGCCGCAGATGCCAGGAGGGACTCACCGCGGTGTCAAAATGTACAGGGCTCCTCCCTTTTGGGGGTTCCTGAATATCATCAGTCAGCACAAGTGTGTCCTGCCTCTCACATGACCAATCTTGTACCAGCCTTTCTCTCCTCAATATTCAGAATTCCTCAACACAAGCTCACAAAACCAGGATAAATCGTGGTATCGCCTGTCGTCATCAGCCCAAAACTGCATCAGCAACTTTGACTTATTTTTTTCCACACATATTCTTTTCTAACTCATTTTCAAACTTCTTTCAGTCATTTGTAACGAGGCCAAAAAGCTGCATCAACTCCTTGCTGTCTGGGTCGATCAAATCTTCTGGTTTCTCCCCATTGTCGTTTTCAAGGTCTCGATTTGCTCCCAGAGAGAGAAGGTACCTGCAAGAAACAGAATCCACCTCAGTAATGTCAGTATGCAGCGTATGAGGTCAGAGAGGCGCGGGAATGCACGAGCTTGTCTTACTGCTGTGGTGAACGCGAAAGATGTATTAATGTCTCTAGCACTGTGCGAGTTGTGTGTTTTAATTATGTATAAATAATTCATATTTTCATTGCTTTTAGTTCTTACATCATATTGGTTTATTCATCTTCTATTTCTTCTACATAAAGCTGGCACACCTGTGGAATGTATTTCTCTGTGCGGAACTTTGGAAACTTGTTTTGTAAAATGTGCATATGAATAACAGGGATTGGATTAAGTATTAAGTAAGTAAAAGGTTTAGAAAAGTCTCCAAAATTAAATATAGATTGAGTATCCACAAAAGATTTATCGATAACCAAAACCAAACTATTTTTTTCATTAATAGTACACTTTGCTCCAACAGAAAGAGTTTAGTAAAAGTCAAATGCTGTCTTTATCTTTTTAGAAAACACCATATCTTTTGCATAATTATATAGAAAGCCTTGGAGTCATTATTTGGCTTTTTGGGTGCATTTGAAAATACAGTACATATTTATGAAATCTAGTGATAGAGCCAAACTGAGGCAGGAACTAGTTCATAGTTACTTAAAAAAAAGCTTTAAGATAAATTAGTTGCATTTGGTAAAAACACAGTATTCTTTATTTATTATGTGTTTTATCTGTCATTTCATCCATTTGCAAGTATTTAATAGCAACTCTAAGTGGCTGTGCATTTATAGCGTAATTAATCTAACATGTTCCTTATATTTGGACTCCAATTAAGGCTCGTTCTGGGTTTTTCTTTCCTCTTTTTTTCTTTCTGGTATTTCAGGTGAGTTCTGTGAATAGCTCACCGTGCGATGTGGGGGTAGTCGTCGCTGCAGGCCATGTGCAGAGGGGTCCAGCCGTCCTCGTCTCTCTGATGGATGTCTGCTCCGTAGCTCAGCAGCAGCTTCACACAGTCCAGGTTCCCAGACAGAACAGCTTCGTGAATAGCGGCCATTCCTTCACACAAAGAAAGATAGAATTATGTATTAGATTTATAGGTTCCCTTCATGAACTGCAAACAAAAAGTGAGTTGTGGCTGAATTTTAAAAGGATTAATCTTATTTTGAGATAAGAGATGTCAATTGTTCTTAATGTTTTGTGAAAAATTGCTTTAGAAATACAAGACATGGGCATGAATATTCTAAGACATGTAAATTATCCACAAATCAAAAGCACTTGTTAACACCCTTGTCATATTTTTTGTCAAAAACAGTTCAACAATCAAACAATTATTGTCTGAAATGAGTAACTTGATTCTTGGAGAGGTGGGATCCTCACAGACCAATGTTATAAATTGAAATGTAGATAGGTAAAGTAAATAGGTCAAATCTGGATCTGAAATTGAACCCGGGCCAAGGGTGGAACACTTTGTCCTGGTGCTCACCTGAGGGGTAGAGGGTGTCCAGACTGACCCGTTTGGATCTGATGAAGAGTCCAATCCTCTCCATCTCTCCCTGTCTGATGTAATCCTGGAACACAATTTCATTTGGGAAGTGGACATTGCGGACCGGCTTCAGAGCTGCTTTCCCCTTGCAGGTGATCGGAAGTCCAAAGTCATTGGTGTAAGGCTTGGGGCTGATGGTCTGAGCTGCTGGACAATAGTAGTACTTCATCTTGATGTATAATTATAATTCCAAGCAAGGAAAACTCAACTGTAGATTCAAAGTTGATTCAGAAGAAGTGCAGGTTGATAGATTCGCAGAGCAGTTTCCTCAAAGGCAATGTTAGTTTGACTGAATGGGTCTTCCCTTACTGCTCTATATACTCCCTGTCAATCTATTTTAGGGGCTGGCAGCTTGCACACTAGTACAATCTGGAAGATGAGTTGCTGCTTGGCAAAGTCCCACCCACCGGAGGCCAACCACTCCCTCACGTAGCACACATCTCTCTACAGGTTTCTACTGGTTACTCAGCCTCCCCCTTAAGAAAGTGGTGACATCCCTGAAGCCCAAAGAGGAGGAGGGGGCAGTGGTCAGAGTAAACATGACAAGATAAATGTGGTTTATTGCAAGTGTATCTGTGTGTTTGTGCCAAAAGCAGGGCCACAGTGTTGGCTCATGCATCTACTATTGACATAAACATTGTCATATTCTAAGATAGTCTGCTGATGGACGACACAGGAGAGGTTGCAGCATTTACCACGTGTATAAGCAGCACTACAAGCTGTGTGTAATTGGTTGAATAATAAATGACTCATGCAAACATTGATTTTCAAACTGAAAAGCAGAAGAGAAACATATCACATATTCATTCGATAGAGAAAGTGTGTATTGTATTATGCTTGACTGCCATTAAATATTTCAAAATAGATGAGGGCCTGCAATTCTGTCATTAATTATGTAAAGGTGAAATTTGGATCGAATACAGTTTAAAATTGCCTTTCTGTACTTGAATGTAAACGTGGAGCTAATATATGACAGACTTCATGGAGCGTTTGTAATTTAGAATTTAAGACTCACAACTTGTAAAACTCAGACAAAAAAATTAAATAGTATGAAAATTGACTAAACCATAAACAAAATTATAATAGCTTGACATGTGACAATTCTTTCATATACTGGTTAAGTTGAATTACAGAATAATCCAATGAGATTCCCCGTCTAGTTAATATTACACAACATATTTTAGTCTCCATCTTTGCTGCTAATTTAGGAAAATGTTTAGATGACAAATAGTCTTGACGCTGGTGGATTCAGCCTTTATATATCCTCATGACACATTAGCGCCTGTGACTAGAAGTCTTATGATTATAATAACCAAAATAATAAGTCAAGCTTTTTCTAACATTTTGGTAGATGTTGCAGACTCAAGACAGACTATTCTAATCTATTGTGTGTTGAACTATATTTGACACTTTTTTTATGTGCGAATATCTACATTTCCCCCCCCCATTCTTCTCGAACAAAACTGACAAAAATTCCATGTCTAGAACAAAGCAGATGAGACACATTTTGTTTTGTTTTTTTATTGGCCACCATTTCACATTTCCACATCAATTTGGATATGATGGAATGCTTTAGTTGACTTCTCCCACACACCTGTACAGTTGTTACACCCATCCCCAAGACTCTGGCTGACCTCTTCCACGCTCACACATACACACACACACATTCTCCTGTTAATGCACAAAGTATAACCAGTTTTGTTCACAATCGCACACACACAACTTTCACGCATATGCAACCATACATCACACTGGAGCAACCAAAAGGTACAAAACAAAGTCAAATGGGAGGTTTCGTACATAAATGGTGCAGGATAGGGCAATACAACTGCTCCCTTCAGTATTAATAGACACATTTCTCAGACCAGCCCGACCAGTAATTTGCACCAGTCCACCTTGTAATAACAAATCTCAAAATAGGCATAAATGCAGTGCAACCTATTAAGAGTCATCACTTTGAACTCTTGAAAAATTAGTTTTTGGGGCCTGACAAAAAATAATCAAGGCCAAAATACTACAACAGGGAATATTTGAAAATTATTATTTAAAAAATAAAATAAATGACAAAACCTAAAATAAAATAAGTCCTCAGTGAAAGCAATTAAATAACATGAATTACCCTCAAAAAGTTATATTTCTTTTACAAAAACGCAAGCAGCAATGCGAAATGAGACGTCTATAAATGGGAAGTTGAAAAGGGAATGAAGTGATGAAATAAAGTAGTCTTCCCAACCTAGAAAGTAAAATTGGTCTTAGTTACAAATGAGGGGAAAAGGGCCTGGTTGGTGATACACTACGGTATAACACGGCCGTTGAATACAAAAACACACACCGATAGAATGGATCCCCACGTGTGCCCCTGAGCAATCACTCCCTACAGACGCGCCACGACATTTAAAATCAGACGGGAACATGATATATATAAAAAAAATAACGAATCAGGACATTGCGTTAAACTTGATTCTGTCCGCGGCGAACAGAGGCGAGACTGTAGAAAAAAAGATGGCGTCGATAGCTTTGATGTTTACATTTGGTTTAAATCAAGGCAAACGGCTGATGTGGAGTTTTGTCGAGAAGGCATCGAGGTCTCCCGTTTCTATATTAGAAAAATAACATGGTGCGTTTTCACAACATCTCGTTTTTGCGGCCAGTAGCAAGAGGTGAATGACTGACGGATGACTGACCCTTCAGCAGTTAAAGGGCACGTGTTATGTTCATGGGGAAGAAGAGGAAGTGATGGTAGTGATGGTGGACACGTCTCCTTTCTCCAAGGTTTGTGTCATTTAAAAGAAAAAAAAAAAAAAAAAGGATTTACAACTCGTCGTGTCCATCGTCCTCGCCGTCAGAGTCGTCATCTTGCTCGTCCTCCAAATCGTCCAAATCCTGTCCGACAAAAAGTTAAGGAAGCACAGTTAAGAAATGCACTTACTATGGCAATAATGCAAAAAATTGAATTGAAAAATCAGTTTTGATTTAAATGCATGCATTACAAAAAGGTTAAAGTATGCAGACATCTGGACTTAACAGTTTTTAACATTTGCCATGGATCATACTTCACAATATATATACATAATCTCTCAGAAACAAATATGTATAATGTTGCTCAAATTATTTTCAAATAAAATGGTCGAATGCTCAAGCCCTTTTAGAATCTGGCCGGTTCTGTGCTGTACATGCACGTAAAGTCTAACTTTGGTATTTTGCGTTTGAAAGCAAATTTAAAAATACAAGCATTTCTTTAGACATGTGGGGAAAACATTTGCAGGTTTTATTTTTGACACTGGAAGGATTGTCTCAGGGTCGGACTTTAAAGAAACCACCAGCTATGAACCTCTTGATATTAGCTAAATAAATGTGCACATTTGTAAAGTGCTGCAGTACATATGCTATACTTAAATTGCAGGGAAAACTCCATGTAAAGCACCAACATCAAATATACAAGATACAAGAATGTATTTGCCATTTGCAGTAAAACCACATTGGAAAAACTGTACAAGACTACCCCAGTCTGCACAGGTACAATGAACTTGCTTTCTCAGTCTCGGTTGTAATTTGACAAAACAATGCAGCCAGTGGTCCTCGGCTGATTCTTGTTCCGACTGGTAAAAGGTTGAATGCTTTTGCTTATCAAAGAACCAGCTCGAGAAATCCTCCCAAAATAAACTGCTCCGTTGTGGTCACGTTAGCATAGCAGCATCACGTCTCTGCAGCCACAACCGCTATTGTTGCACAGAGATGAAGCAGACAGCCGAGTGCCGAGCAGCATCGGGCTACTGTGGAGTGAAATGTTGCACGTGCAGATTTTAATAAGTCTCTGTGTAAAGCCAGCAGTGCCAACAGCTGCACAAGGCATCAGCCGGGGAGCCGGGAGCAGGGGGCAGCCCAGGGGTATTCTGGGAAGGGGCTTGCACACTTCCCCATTGGAGGGAAAAGAAGTAAATATGATCTGCCGTAAATGTCCAGGATTATTATTATTACTTTCCCAAAATATCTTATTTGTTTGTTGCGATTTTGTTTTGTCCATGAACGATAACATTCAAGAGATGAAATATGAACTAAACAACAAACCCCATAATGCATTGGGCTCATGTTTGAGGCTTGTGTTACGTTATTGCACAAGAGTTGAATCGGATCTGTTTGTTTATACAATTTACAACTGAGGACATTAGTTTACCGCAAAACCTGATTATTGCAGACATCTTAAACTAGAATGCTTTAAAGACCATAGAGGAACATTTTAAAAATCGCTAAAATTGAGTGGAGTTGCTTGAAAAATGTGCATGTTTGAAATTTTAATTAAAAAAACAAAAAAACACTATACTTACTTTTACATATATCAATATAACAGACCAACTTGTAACTGGTTCGAAAAGTGCCATTGCAGTTGACTTTAAAAGCATAAAAAATCTGATCTTTGTTAAACTAAATCCATATTTGTCATTTTTCCCCCTTTGACAATCATAATATAGATTCAGTTTGACCAACACTTCATGCAGCCAACAACTTGAAACTACTTAAAATCTATGAGAAGCTTCTGCACAACATTAAACTTATGACTCCTGGTTGGGCGTCAAGTTGTTGGTATGGCAATATTTCCCGCAAAGCTCGTTAAAATCTCGGTTTTGTTTACGCGTGTCAAGTTGCATGAACTACTATGCAACGTCCAAGGTTACTGTCGTATATTTAGAACAGACATGATGCCATCTACCTCTCCCCAAAAAAAGCAAAGAAACGCGAGTCCAAAACAGTTGAAGTTAACTAAGGATTGCCGAATATGGAAGTCAAAGTAATATTTCATATCATGACTGAAGAGAACCTGTCCAAACTAGGAGATTATAGCCATTTCTATTACTTTGAATATTATTCCAACATGATATGAAAATTGCATATGGACTTGTGTATTATGCGTTTCCTCTTAACGGGAAAAATGGATTGAAGCATTTTAACATAATTCCAGACCCAACGGCAATGTTAGATTTAAATTGTAATTCAAAATGAGCAAAGATATAAAGGGATAGAGAAAATTGTAATCAATAAATAAAGTCCATCTTATCTTAAAATAAAGAATCCTATTCCAACTAAGCCCCGTCTAATTATTTATACTATGAAAAGTATTATTGCACTCAGAATGGGGTTTAAAGTTAGCGTCATGTAAAATGATTGTGAATGAGTGTATTGCAAAGGTCTCAATGTCAGTGCATCATTTATCATTAACTGCATGTTATTGAACAGTTTATTCATGAAACCAGGGACTGCGGATAGCAACTAGATTTTTAGCCATCATTTGTTGCAGGACATCAGTTTTTATTACCTTAATATATAAAAATGTCAAGTTGTTATTTGAAAGGATGATGCATTAACTAAAGAAGTGAACTGAGCTGAGCAGCACAGCCCTAGAGAAGAATACGGTAATAAGTTTACACGTACCAAATCCTCGTCATCTGCAGCTGGGGCGCCTCCATCTTTTCCACCGCTCTCCAAGAACTTGCTGAAGCCTTCTAATGTCCGCTCTCCGTTGTAGTCCACCACCTGTGCACAAAACAAGGCACAAGGTCAATATGTAGCTTACCTCATTGACTGCCATTGATGTATTTGTCTGAGACTGATTACAGAACAACAAAACTAGCTAGAAACAAACTTATTTTTGCTGATTAAAGTAGACAATCCAGTCTTTCACATAGTCATAGCACATAATAAAAGTGATGTGCAGAAGCCGACTAGTTACAAAGAAATTACATTGATTTTGATTGAAATTGCATCAAATTACATAGTCCAAAACTACAGAATGAGCAAGTGGTTGAGAAGGAGTCGGCAGAGTGAAGGTGTAAAAATGTAAAATGAGACTCGATACAGCCTTAGGCCATTGCTTCTGAACGGATGGTTAACATCTCAGACAGATATGGGTCATGGTGGACAGCGGAGTGTCAAATTGGAAAGAGAACTTTATGCAGTAGAAGCACAATCATACTATTAATGATCATTAGGAAGCTATAGAATACTTAAAAGCTCTCGTCAGGGTGGAAGAAGAACTTAATGGGAGTAGTAAACGTGAGTTGCACTACAAATGTTACTAAAATCTTTGATAATAATCCAAATTAATAATCTTATGATTGCCATTTTCCCAAATAAGTGAATATTTGAGAACTGCTAGATATAAAAGATCTGAAATCCTTTTGAGAGAGATCTTGGAACAGAAGCTTGAAAGAACAAAACAACATGAAGAGATTGAGTTTCCTATTGATTTCTACGAGGAAAGATAATATTGCACGGTTATCACATTCAGCCATCCACAGTTCTTCCTAATATACAGCAGTTTTGATTTTCAATGAGAACTACTCTTGCACGCTGGCATGGGTACATACTAGCTAATTTAGATGTAAATTAGTAATATTAGCTAGGATTAACCAACCAATTGCACTGCATCCGAGTGATAGATTAGGTTTTACCCTGTGGTCGTATTAGATTGACACACGTGCTTGGTTTCTACTCAACGTGAACTGGTGCAACGGCTTCAACAGGTGTCAGGCTGAGGCTAAAGATGAAGTCAACAAGCAGGAATCTGTAAAGGCCCAAACTGCCTCAACATTAGCGGATGAAACTTTTTGAGCCAATGTGGGTCAAGTTTCTGCACGTGCTCATTTAGCAACGGATCGCCTTCTCACAACTTTATTAAGGAACTTGCTTATGACAGATGGTGACTGGGTGTAAAATAAAATACAGAGTCAAATATTCACACATTTAAAACACATTGAGTGAGCAGAAAAACGTGTATAACCCCAGTTTAAGATTAGAATTAAAGAATAGGAAAAAAATGATTTCTGAAACCAAAAACACATCTTTTATGTACATATGTCTGGAGATAAATAAAATTACTCGAGCGGACTAATGTTTTTAGAGCATGGCTTAATCCGGGCGCTCACCTTGCGGTCGTCCCCAGCTGGGAAGAATTTGAGTGTGGGGAAGCTGTGGACTTTGACCGCCTCGATCTCGTTGGCGGTGGAGTCCATTTTGGCAACGACGATTTCTTCGTTGTCCTTGAATTTCTCTCCCAGTTTATCCCAGATGGGAGTCAGCTGTTTGCAGTGGCCGCACCATGGGGCATCTGGGGAAAACATTAGAAAACATTACCATTTGTAGAGTCTCAAGTCAAAATCTACAAAACTATCTCGCCAATACCAGAGACTCAGCAGGGTGCTATTGATAAGTCTATACTTTATACATTTTCTTCAAGCTGACGTGACACATTTTTCAACAGTGTTTTAACAGATTCATGTGGTCTGGTGTTTATTTTTTACAAAGTCTTATCACAATGCAGTTTTGGGCTTAGAGCCAATAGGCGAGTGAGGATGCTCCCCACATTCTCACTTTGAGGTTTTTCTAAGAGCCTCGGACAATATTTGATGGATTTTAATACTTAATAAAATATGTGGTTTGAAAATTAAGTATCCCAGCTTTAATAGCCATCCATCCATCCACCCAGAACACAGAGCACCAGCCCCTCACTGATCCTCCTGCAGGTGGTGAGTCTACAGGAGCCTTGATCTTCCAGCGGGGGTTTCAGGCAAAATGGGGTCAAGCGTCTTGCCCAAGGACACAACGACAGAAGTCATCAGTGGGAGTCGTGAAGTAGATCTCGTGGTGGGCTCGAACCCACGACCTTCAGGCTCAAAGGCCAATGCTCTACCAACTGAGCCACTGTCGCCCCATAGCTTTAATACCATTTTATTTATTGTAATGACAAATGACTTAATAACAAAGAAATGTGTGGACAACATAAACCTCAGATTAAAGAGAAAATACGGGAAAATATTAACATTAAATACTCTAATGAATAAAAACCACCTACAAAATCTGAGTCAGAATTTATGCATGAACCTCAACTTTATAACAAAAAATAAGCAAACATCTACAGTGAGAGTAAAAAGTATTTGATCCCTTGCTGATTTTGTTGGTTTGCCCACTAATAAAGACATGATCATTCTATACTTTTATTGGTAGATGCATTTAAACATGATGAGAGAATATCAAAAAGAAAATCCAGGAAATAACTTTAAGGAATATATTTCAATTCATTTGTATTTCATTGAGGGAAAAAAGTATTTGATCCTCCTATTTCTGGCTTTCACAGAGCAGTTAAATTCCCAAGTTGATTGGTAGTGTCTAAGACTGAGATGAAGACAACTGTTCCAACTAATCACCTGTATAAAAGACACCCAATCAGAGACTCAGACGGTTCAAAGCTCTCCAGCATGGGTAGGACAAAAGAATTCTCTCAGGACCTCAGAGACAGGATTATTGACCTCCACAAATCTGGAATGGGCTACAAAAACATTAGCAAGATGCTGGGAATAGAAGTAACAACCATTGGTGCAACTGGGCGGCACGGTGGCTGAGTGGATAGCACTCTCGCCTCTCAGCAAGAAGGTCCTGGGTTCGAATCCCGGCCGGACCAGGGCCTTTCTGAGTGGAGTTTGCATGTTCTCCCCGTGTCTGTGTAGGTTTCCTCCGGGTCCTCCGGTTTCCCCTACCACTAAAAATATGTACAATAGGTCTGGCATGCGCCTCCTGTTCGGCGACCCCGCTCCCATCTCTGTGTGGAGTGAGAGACAAGTGCTCAAAAAATAACAATTGTAAACCGCTTTGAGACTCTGGTCTGTGAAAGGCGGTATATAAATAAAATCTTACTTACTTACTTACTTACTGTTCGAACATTTAAAAAGTATAACATGACTATCAACAGACCTCGATCTGGTTCTCAACAGAAGATTTCACCTCGTGGGGTTACAATGATCATGAGAACTTTGAGAAATCGTCCTGCAACCACTCAGCAGGAGTTAGTGAATGACCTCAAGGCAGCTGGGACCACAGTCGCCAGGAAAACAGTTGGCAACACTTTGAGACGGAATGGGTTATAATCCTGCAGTGCCCGAAAGGTACCCCTGCTTATGAAGGCACATGTGGAGGCCCGCCTAAAGTATGCCAATGATCACCTCAAAGATGCACAAAGTGATTGGGAGAAGGTTCTATGGTCAGACGAGACCAAAATTGAACTATTTGGCCTTGGAGAAAGAAAAATGCTGCCTATGACCCAAAGAACACTGTGCCCACCATCAAGCATGGAGGTGGAAACATTATGTTTTGGGGGTGTTTCTCTGCCAAGGGCAAAGGGCTACTACACCGCATCAGTGGGAAGATGGATGGAGCCATGTATCGTGCAGTCTTGAGGGACAACCTCCTCCCCTCTGCCAGGAAGCTGAAAATGGGCCGTGGTTGGGTCTTCCAACATAACGATCCAAAGCATACAGCAAAGGCAACGAAGGAGTGGCTCAAGAGGAACCATATTAAGGTCATGGAGTGGCCCAGCCAGTCTCCGGACCTCAATCCTATTGAAAATCTATGGAGGGAGCTGAAGGTCCGAGTTGCCAGGCGACAGCCCACCAACCTGAATGATTTCGAGAGGATCTGCAAAGAAGAGTGGGCCAATATTCCCCCTGATATGTGTGCTAACCTTGTGGTTAACTACCACAAACATCTGACCGCTGTGCTTGCAAACAAAGGCTTTGCCACCAAGTATTAACTGCTTTTGTCTAGAGGGATCAAATACTTATTTCCCTCAATGAAACACAAATTAATTAAAATATATTCTTGAAAGTTATTTTCTGGATTTTCGTTTTGATATTCTGTCTCTCCATGTTAGCATACATCTACCATTAAAAGTATAGAATGATCATGTCTTTATTAGTGGGCAAACCAACAAATTCAGCAAGGGATCAAATACTTTTTACTCTCACTGTATATGTCCCTTCTAGACTTTTGCAGAGTCATGCCTGAACTGGCAGCTGCACTGGTGTGTTCCTCAAGTGCACAGTGCATTTAGCTTCCATCCCTTTTCAGATTTGAGAAAACTCTGGCGGACTTACCCCACTACAAGCCTGCGCTGTAGGCTGCATTTAAACAAGATGGAAAATTCCTCCCCATAGAGTCCGAGTATAGACACAGATCACCATTAAATAAAATCCAGGAGGCTATACTTGACCAGATCACTCAGCTGTGTCTATAATAATTTCGGGAAAGTTTGAAGAGATAGAATGAAGACGTGTGCCAGGACGGAAAGGATTTTCTTGCTAAAAATACTACCAAAGTCTGTTGTAATGGTGTCAAAGTGTTGCGTATTAAATCAAAGATAAATGGTCCTTACAGAATTCGACAAACACATTCTTGGTTGGGTTGAAGACCACCTCCTCAAAGTTCTTCCCGACCAGGATTTTGACAGGGTTCTTGTCCCAGTCCTCGGGGATGTCTTGGCTCATGAGGTGAGGCTGTTGAGAGAAACAGCAGCTTTAATACCAAGGTTTCAAAATATTTTTTAAAGATGTAGATTTCTGGTGGCTAAATAAGAAAATGGGGGGGGGGGGGGGGGGGGGGGCTGAGAGTTACATCAATATAGTTGTGTACATATACAACTATACTGCAAAAAAGGATAAAATATAGGTAACAATAGCTTTAATTGAGTGGCTTTTATCCTGATTTGAGTACATTCAGAACAAGATTTGACAATGGGACAAAGCCAATTAGTCCCATTTTAAAAAACTAGCTTTATTTTCTCATTCCAAAGGAAAAATGTCTTGGATCTTTTAAAAACAAGATCATCTTATTTTAAGGCAGTCGAAATGTGCTTAAATTTGAGCAACTTTTTACTTATTGATCCCTTTTTGCAGTGTATATTAATCAGTAATTCCTTATTGTCTAAAAAGGAGAAGTTAAAGTCTTTAAAAACACAAAGCCTCCCGATTAATCAAAACGGTTTCTCAGCTAAGTTGTGCAGAGAGTAAACTTTAGAATCTAACGCCTACTCAGGAAATACTATAAGCCACAGAATGGCTTGCTTTCCTGCCACATCCTCCAATACCACAATTTGAAGTCTATAAGAAATATCCCAGAGTCTGTTTTACGCAGTGTTTTACCCACGTTTCAACAAACTATTGCTTTTTCACCCACGCTGTACATAAGTTGTTTTCACCTTGAGTTTTCCTTCTGTGAACATTGTGCAGAACTCGGTGATGCCCTCCGCTGTGATGTCGTCGCTGTTGGGTTTGTACTTGGTCATCTCGTCCTCCAGTGTGATGAGGCGGATGGCGGGACACTCTTCTTTCTTCAGGCCGAAAAACTCCAGGATCCTCTGGTTATCGTCCACTTCGCTGTCGATGAAGATGAACAAGATCTGTGGAGAAAGGTTTATTATTAAACATGAATACAGAATAGTCCAGTGTCACGACAAGTCAGCATAAGCCATCATTAAAACAACATTGTGGACCTTTGACATTTATACAGGATAGTTTCAGATTAAAAGGTGGGAAGTATTGACCAGAAATTACAACTAGAACAATATATTTTTAACCATCTTGATTACACGTTATTGTAAAAATTGTCTAATATTTTCCAAAACATGATAGAAATCTCATGTTTTGGATTACAGTATTTCACAAATGTCTGCAAAACCAACCAAGGCAATAACATGACTTTGCATACATTTCAAAAGAGTTGTAAATGTATTATGTCCACCTCTTATCCATAATAATAATAATCAAGAGTTACATTTGTAAATTAGGGTTGTTCAGAAAATAGAAGTGGAGCCATGAACCTTTATACAAGAGATTACGGCTAAAATACATTTTTAAAACTGCAAGAAAAGTGTAGGGAAAAGTTTGTTGGAGGCCAGGTTGCTGAATTCATAATGTGGATTCTAGTTGCGTTATTTTTATTGTATGCTTTAATGGTGAGCGCTTTGAGAGAGGCCTTATATAAAAACGCACTTCATCTTCCACTTTAGCGCCTGAAGGATTAACAGCATTCAAACGTGACTCACTTTGCCCTTGAATCCTTCTGCTGCCTTCTTGAACTGGTCCATTTTCACTTGGAAGTCTGAAGAATCTTTGGGCAGGAACATGAGGATGTGAGACTTGATTTCACCGCCGAAGATTTTGGGAGCAGTCTGTGGCACAAAAGACAAACAATGATTCACACGCACAGTGTTAGAACATGGGGCTTGACGATTTAACATTTATGATGCATCCTCTTGCAAAACACTTATTTTGACCTTGGTTCATGATTTGGGCTACATAAGGAATTAATTTGTCTATAGAATGGGCAAAACTATAGACTAAGGGGTGTCAAACTGGTTCACGAAAGGGCCGGTGTGGCTGCAGGTTTTAATTCCAACCAAGCAGGAGCACCAGACAAGTCTTCAGGTTAAAGCGGAATTTACTTGAAGAAATTGGTGGAGTCTGGTGTGCTCCTGCTTGGTAGGAATAAAAACCTGCAGCCACAGCCACTTTCACGACCAGTTGATACCCCTGCTATGGACAATATGGCGTTCTTATGGAATGAGCTGCAATCTGCATCTGTGACAAGTCTAGCCATATCGCTCTGCTCATGCTCATTCACGTGATGGAAATGTGGTCACATCACTGTAGGGTCAGATTAGACCAGATAAGTTTATTTTTCCTTCAATAACAAACATGGGTCTATAACGATATTTGATTAGATAATATAGTACAAATGTAAATGAATAAACAGAACAAGTGATATAAAAAGTGCTTCAAATAGGGTAAGCATAGTACAATAGAGGCCTATGTGAATGTACTTTTATAGGTGCAAAAAAAAATATATATATATATAAAAAAAAGTTGTATCCCATCAATATAGGAACAAGTGTTACTAAAACGTCTTTGCATCATGTTAAATAATAGTAAAATCAGTTCAGGCGTGTAACAGTACCTGCTCAGTGAACTCGATGACCAGAGGCAGCTGGTTGGCCTTGACAAAAGCCAGGAGGTTTTCTTTAGTCAGCTCTCCATCAAAAGTATTGCGTCGCTCATCGAACTGGAAACGAGACGGAAAAACAAGCGGCGTACAATTATCCAGTCAGCTGTTGAGAGTCTGCCTGTGAACATCGCACATAGATTTACCAGAGATAACTTTATACCGCTCTGATTGCCCTGTTGACATGTGGACAGGGATGAGTTTTGTAAGAATAGCTGCGCTTCCTGGCACATAATGGAGAAGGGGTCTTTGCCACTGGCTCAGAGCCTCATCACAGCACGTCAAGCCCTTAACACCGGGGGGCAGTAAACAGGTTCAAGTGGCCAGCTGTTTATGAAGAGCGAGCCAACACAGGGGGTTTAGCTGCAGCGTATCAAATGTAACGTTATAGTATTTGAGTGTAAAATAAGAGGGAATAAACAATATTTAAAAAATGGTAAAGTTTCAACTCATTTTTGGCCATTTGTGTTTGCATGCATTCAAAACTCCCAGACATCACACCCCAGTACTTTATTCTCTGCATTGGCTTCTGTTATTTTAAAATAGATTTGTTTTTAAATCTCTTAGAAAAGGCACTTTAATATCAGTTAAAAACTCTACTTTTCTTTAGACTAGCTTTTAATGCAAATGTATTTATTATTCTCACAATGTAGAAATTTACAATCAAGTTCATCTTATCCAGACATTCACTGAGAAAAAGGAGCTTCAGATTGACCTACATTTGGCTGCTGTTTAAGCATGACACTGCAGTCTTTGGTAGCAACAAAATCTATAAAGTAATATCAAACCAATTTCCCCTAATGGGCCAATGGAGAAAACTTTGAACTTTGACCTTGAACTAGCGCATTAGCTCTAACTATTGTTTAATTGTGACATGCCTTTAAAATACTGTTCTCTGTTATCTGCCATTAAAAATCTGCATGGACCAAAGAAAAACCCTTATTTCTCCACCAATAGGATTACGATCTTCCATAAAAAATGTAACATGTTTGCATGCTTTAGAGCCATGTTCAATTTTTGAAAAACGGCCGAATCCACTTTGTGTTACTTATTATCAAACTTTTATTAATGAAGACATGTACTTTGATCCTATTTAAAGGCACACCGTGTAACTCTTGGCCACTAGGGGCGCTAGACCTGCAACTTTCACGTTTAGCGCCCCTAGTGGCCACAAGCAACTCAGCACTGTCGCAAAAGTCAAACAGTCAGCCGGTGTCTTTTGAGTGTGTATTCAGACAGCATGCACTGGTGTGTGTGTTCAAACTGTAGAGACATGCCTACAGATATTGAGAGACTCTGCTGTGGTCAGCCTCCAGACCGCTGCATTAGTAATCTACCACACATGGACTTCTATATCCTGGATGAGGGAGTTCTGCGTCTAGCTCGTGCTGCGTGGAATGACATCTTTGCAGTCGATGACATCCAGGAACCAGGTGAAGAGCAGCGCTCATACAGACATGCAGCTTACAGCACGATCCCTTTCGCGTTTCCTCTTTTTAGCCTCCTCCAAAGGTTTAAAATTTTTCCTGGCCTCAGCCATGACCAGGAGTCGAGCAGGTGAAAAATGAGTAGCAAAAGCCTTAGCTCCATGAGTATATCAGCGCCTGTAGCCGTAAAGCAAGTCTTTCTTCCAAGTCACGTGACCTGGTGGCAGACGGTCCGTCTGCTCGAAAGTTACATGGGCGGTATTTCAAGAGGGCAGCCCCGCTCGGAGCATTGCAAGTGTCAAGCGCTGTATATTGGCCCAAGTATTCATATAAAATAACTCATATGTGTCAACTCTTTAGGTCACAAAGTCCGCGGTGTGCCTTTAATACAAGTGGGGTCTTCCGCAGGGTGTGGCATGTAGTATCTGCCACACAAGCCAGCAGGATTCTAATTTTCTCTGGACAATAAAAGTAAACCTTTGATCCAGATTACAGTAACAACTTCACATTCTGCTGAAAGAAGTAGCAAAGATGCAAATGTATCTAGCTTTCGTAGTCTAAAAAAAAAAAAAAAAAAAAGGGGCTGATTTGAGCATTCCAATTAGCAGAAATAAAATGCCGCTACCTAAATCAAATCAACATGTCCGAGTCATTAGGAGCTCAGAGCCAACGATAGACACGTTTTAAAACACCTCAGACGAGCTAAGATTAGCACGGACCAGCGGATACTGTTCGGTCAACAGGGTCACATTACCAAAGGCTCAAATCACCAGAATGACTTCAGCGGCCAAGAATAAACTGAGATTATTGTACAAGCTCTTTGCACAACTATTTAAGAAAAAAAACTAAAATAATTACAGTAATCTTACCTTCTTGAATAGGACAACACCATCCTGGGTCACTTCCAACTTTGAGTAAACGGCATCATCTGAGGTGGAGGCAAAGGGGATGTCGTCGATGGCCTCAGCTGCTTTCTCAAAGGCCAGGGCATCTTCAGACTTGGGGTCCTGCACACACACAAAAAAAAAAGTAAAATTGAAGGGACTTTTTTTCTCCCTTTCATACTTAGTTCACTTAGTTCTAAACAACTAGTTTGTGATTATAAAAACATGACACATAACCATATTGCATTGTATAGGAGTGAATGGGTGCTTACCTTGAAGAAACCAATGACGGCAACTTCATTGTCGGCGATGAGAGACTCGGCTCCTGTGACTCCGTCCAGCACCGCGACGGAGGGACCTGTGCGCTTCTTCAGCCAAGTCACCATGTCGTCAGCCTGTCTGCCCGCTGCCATGAAACAAGACAGCAAATGCAATTTATTAGTCACTGCCCTGAATATCAATTTGTGAAAAAAGGCACATTTCTACAGTCAACTATTGTACTCCAGACGTCACACATACCGGAGTTGTTTTTAATTTATTCAAATGCAATTCATACAGCAAAAGCGTCAATGGAAATTAAACTTTTTTTTATAAAAGGAGGGGTAACTTCAGATTATAATGAAACTAAAATCACAAGACAATTACATTTCCTTATTGTGTTTTTAATGGGTGACTTTGGAGTTTGTTTTATGTGATGATTTGTGCTTTGTGTGGCATGGACTGTTAAGCGCTTTGTGTTGCCCTGGGTAGGAAAAGCACTCTATAAATAAAAATGTATTGATTTGACTGAGAATATGTCTACATGACTGTACTTAAGTGCAGACTGGTTGAGAAAACAGTGACATGTATTTTTTTATCGAATATTTGAGGGAATTTCACTGCAGAAAATGTACATAACTTGAATTTGACTTATTGGGGAGTGGATCAATTCAAATAATTATAAGTAGACATTAGGTTAAAATAAAAACCTGTTTATCATGCACACTATGGGAAGGCTTCTCCCTTTGGAAATGCCTCATATCCTTGTCAAGTGTCGAGTTTGTTTACATTCCTTGGAAGGAAAACTCCTGAATAAGAAGCAGGCAGTACTACTATGTCCCGCCTCCACCTCTACCTCCTTTCAAAAATATCCTACCAGTCTACGTGAAGACCTGCACATCTCTGCTGCACTGTAAACGGCATGGGGAGAACATGCCACGACTGCCCCACCCAGTGAAAGACTAGCTCAAATCTGATAGGCCGAACTCGCACAGATTAAGTTACTAGGATGCAAAAAAAGGCAGAGAAGCATTGAGTGATGATCAGTGTTCTTATGTGCAAGCACAGATGGGAAAGCTTACTCATTGTTGCATCAGTTTTCTACAACAAAAGTCTCATTTACCTTTGTATAATTATGCATTCAGCAACAATTCACCAATAAATAAAGCAATATTGCTGTAAGAAACTAGTTTTGCTTAAGAAGAGTTAGTAAATGAATTATGAAATCACCAGTAAGACATTAGAGACAGGGAATGACACAGCAGAAAGTATATTAAATGTTTCACTTACCAGAATACTCTTTTGGTGAAGACTTGTCTCCTCCCTTAAAGAATTTGATGGTGGGATATCCCCTGACACCATATTCTTGGGCCAGTTCTGTTTCTTCGGTGGCATCAACTTTTCCCATGCGAATTTCTGAGCCCTCTGCCTTCAACATCCCAGCAGCCTTCGCAAACTCTGGGCCCAGGGCCTTGCAGTGGCCACACCATGGAGCATCTAAGAGAAAAAGCAGCGACACTTTAATTAACCTGGGGGCTACGTTTCTACCCAAAAAAAGTCTAGCAAAAATGAGAACGTTGTGAAGCAATTGGACTAAAACATGCCGTCTGTTGCCATTATTTTAGAAAAAACTCATACATTTTGTAAAAACGATGGTCCTTTTTTTTTTTACCTTTTTGGTCTGAAATAAAACTTCTAAAAGAGACAAGAGATACTGTTTATGCATTTGAAAACTAGTGATAGAACCAAACTAAGAGTGAAGAACTATTTCTATTTTTGTTACATTGTGCCATTTTATAGATTGAAAATTGTGTACCCCACCAGCTTTAACCAAAACAGTAATAAGCATTCATTTTCTAAAAAGAAAGTTGTGTTTATCAAAATTGACACATTTTGTTTACATTAATTGCAGAAGAAAAGGTAATTTTAAAATTTTAGAAAGATAAAAAAAAAACTCGTATATTGAAATTAAGATTTGTTTTTTATAAATGGTGTCTGGTTGAAAACGGGTGATCATTTAGAAAACGTCATTTGTGCTTTTAAAATGGAGGCAGACGACCAATGCGCTTCAGCCACTGCATACAGGTGACACGTCACATAGATTGAAAGATTGCATCACAATAGTGAAAATCTTCCTTGTTGCCCTCCACAGAAACAACAGCTGAACTTTTGTAAGTTTGGAATAGCCATAAGTACACGTCAACCTAGTCCATCGACGCGAACCACGCCCACCGAGTCCAGCAGTGTCACTCCCAAACCAACTCATTGGACAGACGCCCCCCCTGGCCATTTCTCACTGGGCCATTCTTCTGACAGACAGTCATAGAAAGTCTCGAGGCATTTCAAAAGTTAATCTAATAAAACAAATTCATCACGATGGGTTCATTACTATAAAAAGGCACATGTAGTAGTCACTAAGTGCACAAATTAATCTATAAAAGTTATTTCTTCTCCGACATGAACGGAAGGAAAATCACAACCCTTTTATTATGACACAACTGAATCCTATGATTCAACACATGAACCATCTCTAACTGAGCAAATAAGTGGTCAAATATATTGTTTACACAGACCAATAAGACAAAGTCGAGTACAGGTCTAGGTAAAATGACACCAGGCGTATTTAAAGGAGTTTAAACCCGGTATGAGGAGATCAAAGGGAGGCTTAACTCGAAATGAATGAACTTCAGACCACGGTTCATTGGCGGGGATGCATTCGGGGAAAACTAAACGGGGTCCATTTTAGAGGAGAGGCAAAGGCCATGGAAATAAATCATGACCATATCACAGAGAGATCTATGCATAAGGATCAGCTAGATTAAAAAAAAAAAGTAGTTTTGACGCGATCTGGAGTTATACTTGTATGTTAAAGATGTGGAAATGCTCAGAAAACAGACACGGTGTGATTAGATGAGCCAGAGGAGAGGCAACATGTATCAAAGTTTCTTGCTAACACGTAACCTGGGTTAACATTAGCTTGTATGGCATGCAGCACTGGGTGATTTACTGACAAAAACGTAATGGCTTATAAGCGCAGATGCAAAAATACTCACAGAATTCCACCAGGATGCTGGGATGAGCTTGCAGGGCCTCGTCAAAGTTACTTTTGGTCAGCACCAGGACGTCTTCCTCCTCGGCGATCTCTGCACGGGCTACAGCCACAGCGCACAGCAGCACCCACTTCCACATTTTCACTTCAAGTTTCTTACAGCACAGACACAGGAGAACAGGGGTCGTGTGGAGGGGACACGGTGGCACTGCTTACGGTCTTTTTGTTGTTGTTTTAAGGCTGAGAGAGGAGCTGGTATTTGTGTCTACCGCTACTAACGTGGCAGTGCACGCAGAAACCGGAGGTGGGCAGAGGAGCGCATGCGCATTTAAGAGCAGCGAAGTGTTCGTGTTGAAATGTGACTGGACCGCGGCGCGCGCCACCTGGAAGTGAAAGGCTCTGACAGCAGCAGCATCGTCTGTGGCAAAACAGGGAATTATACCACTTTATCTGCACGTTACACACGTTTGTATCATGGATACGCAGGCACAGGGCCACAATCCAAGCGTATCCGGCAGAGCTGTAGTCAATCCATATAATATACTATATACTATACACCTTTGTCTATGATCCAGATGTGGCAAAAGACTGTCACATCATCCTGCAATAATATCCAATCCAAACAAATTGATTTATATAGTACATTTCATGAACACAGTTGTGCTGCACAATAAAAGACTATAACATACTTAAAAAATAGTGAGAAAGTAAAATCATAACAAATCAAATAGGATTGTACATTATCATAATAATACAGCAAAATAAAATGAAAGGAGTACTCAACTCATGCAGTGTTAAAAAGTATTTAGACAAGACTTAAAACACTCCACAGAAGGTGCAGTTTGAATATGTTGGGCAGATCAGATCAAGAAAAATTCTCCTTGTAGAATCTATATGTGCTGAAAGTACACAGACTGTATTGAATTTGATGCGTTTCTTTGATCAGGAACAATGCACATTAGACATTAGTCTTCTAAAAAGGATATGAGGAAATGAAAAAGATGTTGACCGAGGCTTTGGGTGTTTGAACATAATAAATCTATAGCGGCATTATCTTTCTATAACAGCCCATGACCTCATGTGTCCTTGTTTTCTCTGCATTGTGAGTCATAAACCTCAATGCTTACCCACAGCATTTCTAAACAGTATTCAGTAAATATCTCCATTGCTGCACGTTGTTTGCTTTGATCAACTCACTACTGCTGAAGGCTGTGTCATTGTGAACCAAAGATTGTCTGCTTGTATTTTGTCTGTAAAGCCTTAAAAAGAAATAACAATAGTTGTAATGTGTTGCTGTCCTCTTCCTATTGGCTGAGAGCTCACTGTTTCATTCTGTCAGTTTTCAGCCACATCACTGTAACAAAGGCACAGTAGCAGTTTGCAATATGCTTGGTTGTTGTACGTCAGTAATAGTTTTATCTTGTATTTGTTACACATTAAACAATATATTTTATAATACGGCTACACACAGTTAGAACATTGCTTTTTTATTGTACTGGTTCAATCATAGTTGCTCATTTTGCAGATTGAAAAAAAAAACCTCCTCTAATGCAGTGACGCAGAAAACCTAATGGGCTAATTAATTCAGAACATTCAGTAGAAAAATCACAGTAAGGCCACCACCTCCATGTAATGTGGCATGCATCATAAATGATTCATTATCAGTAAAATACATTTCATTACTGTCACTGATATGATGGTAAAGAGTGATAACTTATTCGACCTGAGACCAAGAAGCCTATGGCAAGTTTCATAACTGCCCCCATTGAAAAAATACATACAGAAATACAACAACAAAATGTATATAGTAAAATTTTCAATATTGTTTGTACTCATTCCAAAAACACTGACTTGCAATAGGTGTGAATTGTGCTTTACAAATACATATTTTTTGAGTATAAGTATTTTTTCTTATGAAACTTAGTAAACATGGCTTTCACAGCAATAAAAAAACACAAAACAAAATAGAACGACTGTACGATGATGAAGCATGTAACAGGAAGTTCAAACCCATGCAGTAAATAGACAGAGGCCTAGATATAAATATGTTTTGTTGTATCGTCCAACCACTTTACCAAACCTTATACCAGGAAATAAAATAAATCAAAAAGACATTTCTCATTAGTCTTGTATCTTTGCTTTCGTCTCACGTCACTGCACTTCCATGGGAACACTGTCCTTCACTCATCTGCATTATGATGTCCAATTAGTGGAAGCCTGAACATGACGTGGGCTCGTAATACATACTGAAGGTCAGTTTTGTCACAGAAATTATTATTTTGATCATGTTTGTAGAATGACTCAAAGCAGTAAGCATCCTCCACATCCATTTAACGTCCATTCAAAGAACAAATAAATGAATGTCCGTTTATTT
Source organism: Knipowitschia caucasica (assembly GCA_964034765.1). Taxonomy (NCBI): domain Eukaryota; kingdom Metazoa; phylum Chordata; class Actinopteri; order Gobiiformes; family Gobiidae; genus Knipowitschia; species Knipowitschia caucasica. Next base: position 39,728,413 of record OZ035825.1, read on the forward strand.
ACATTTTTGACTGCATTTGAATATTATGGTTAATCTTTTGATCCAAACTTCATGGCCTTGTGTGTGATGATAGTATTTATTGTTTTACTTTTCTGAGATAACGCTGAAAGAAAATATAGCCACATACTGTATGTAACCCACTCCCAATGTTACTCTTCCAACTATTTTGCTCATTGTCGTGTTAGTAAAGCAGCAGCTATAAAAGTGTGTATCCTCTTGGTATGGTGCCCTGGCAAAACATGTCAGGGTAATAACATCGCTAACCTACTGTTGTCTGGGATAGAAGAACAAAGTAATTCTACTGAGAATGACTATTTCATGACTTATGAAATAATAAAACAAAACATCAATAAAAAAGGAATTAAATGAAGATATGAAGAAAATAAATACATGCAGAAAGAAAAAAAAGTTTCATAATAATGTATATATATTTATAAACCTTAAACTTTGAAGGAAGAAGGATATAAATGCAGACAGAAAATAATAAAGATGTTTTATTTAGTTTGTTTTGAACCAAGAAACGGTGTGTAATAATAATATATATCTATTAATTCTCATAAGTTGTAGCGTTATAAATAATTTGCAGATTGTGACCTTTATTTATCAATTCATTTAATATTTTGACAGTTTTGGTCCTCATAAATCACAACAGTAGTCGTCTTAGAGGACTTTGCAAACTTGCCAATTCACTAACAACAGATCAGAGAATCAAACGGTTTGCTCACAGATATGTAATATATGTCTATGGTAAAAACACACAGGAGCCAACGGTCCATGGAAAGTGGGATGACCAAAGTCATAAACTTAAATGTCCTTTCATGTCCAGAATCATCACTGATCTTGGATCCTCCTGTATCTGCAAGAAACAAAAACAAAAAAAGTGGGAAATATGTGAGAACTCTTAGGGAGACCCATGTTGAGGGAGATGTGCTCCCACAGAAAAACGGGTTGGATCCAGGACTGACGATGTGTTTGTGATTAAACATCCAGTTTGTTTCTTGTAAAGTAGGTTAGAGGCTTTTTATTTGGAATTACTGGTATTATAAAGGCATATCAGCACTAATCCTTGTTACATCGATAGACAACAGCCCAATTTTAGATTAGCTTGCATCATTGCAGTAGCCACGTTTCTCCACAAGATGGAGCCAATAACAAGCTGAGGACAAACCTCTAGTGGGGCACAGAGGAAATGCATGAAATAAAAACTATGAAATTCTATTTTAAAATTCAAGATGTTTTTATAATTTATATTTCTTAATATCTGAAAAGTTCTGAAAAGAAAAAAGTTTTACCATTCTAACCTAGGTAATACGAAAAGAATTACACAGACCTCTATGGCCCAAAATAATGTATTCAATTATGTATCACATTGCATCATATAAAACTAGATAATAATTTGAGTGTGTTGTATGATTGTTTCTATCTTGTTTTATGACCACTTTGACTTGCCTTGTGTATGAACACAAGACACAAAAAACTTTGGCCTTGCCGTCATTGCACGGCTCAACCACAACTTGAACTTTCCAATTTCCAATCAAAAGAAATGTGGAAAACGAGTTATTTTTGTACCAGAACAAAAGTTTAGACAAATCTTTGATACAATTCAAAATATTTATAAAAACGAATATAAACATATTTTTTTGGTCCTTGATTTTATCATTTGCTAATTCACCAAGTTTTCATTCTTTATAGTTCCTCCCTTATGCTCTGCACTGTGATGCATCTCAACACTATTACCTTATTGTCAATACTTTGCACAATGTCTGATCTAGAACATCAGCTTTGGTTCTATTGGACACACAATAATTCACAAGTACAGTGTCTTTATTATAAAAATCATGATATGTACAGCTTCCACAGTGGCAGTCAGTGCAGAGGACCTCAGTGCAGTTCAGACACAGGACACACGGGGGCAGTGCAGAGTCAGTCGACAGGCACTGGCAGCTCCTGGTGGTAGTGCTTCAGAGGATAACTGTTGACATCAGGCTGCAGCTCCCCGTTCAGCTCTGCGTACTCCACTGAGCCCTGAACACACACAGTGTTATTCCACAGAAGTCTAAGTACAGTTAGAAGGGAAATTGACAGATATCTATTCAAAGTGAAAAGTAGCACAAGTGTCGGAAGACAAATTGGCCATTTGTAACATGACTGAGGCAGAAAGTGATAAGTGGATGGCTATAACCACATCCAGATCAGACCAAAGCAAGACGTCTGGATTTTAGCAACAGGACCTGTGTGTAAGCACATCCTCCAGCTCGCATTACTATCAATGCAGTCCACCTCAGCTTTAGGTGGAGACCAAACCCATCAGATTTCACCAAGGAAATTGGCAACCCAAATTAGAGACTCACCCTGCTTTTTGATTATGATTTTGATTATGGCCTCTTTCTTAGCTCATTCCCCCGTATGAGCTAAGAAAGAGGGGAGTCTGGTCGTCTCTGCTTTCCCTGCAACCCACCAATCAATGAAGCAGAAAAAAGTGGATGGATGGATTTTTATCCAAAAAGGCCAAATATGATTTGTACATGTCATGTGCCTGGGACACATATACTGTAGAAGGAAATGCCAGTTGAAATTACAACTGTACATAATGTCCCTTTGAAGGAAATTTAATGTATTTTTGTATAGCTCTAAAACAACAGTGGTCATCTCGGAGGACTTTACAAAACTGTTGATTCACCAACACAGATCAGAGAATCAAAAAGTTCAAACATGCCAGTGGTCCATTAGGGGCAGATGACCAATGTACAGTATGTCCATAAATGTTGATAAATGTCATTGAATGTGGAGTGTCCTGGATGTTCACCACTCTCCTTAGACCCTCCAGGATCCAAGATCACTGGTGGATCAGCGTTTACTGCATTTGATCCGGTGCAGCACTTCTACGCCTTCAGATGTGATTATTGCTTTATTGAAATGCATGAATCCAGATAAACTGAACAGCTTTCTCTAACATGATAATTTTGTAACTTAAAGATTTTGAGACTGCCATCTCCTTTGTGATACATAATATCCTTTTCTACGAGTTCATATAAAATCTTGAAATTACTTTTATCCGCCTCCCAATCCTCCAGAGCACGACGTCTTATTGCTGCTGGTGCTTGAACCTGATATTTTGGCTTCTTTTGCTCAAACTCTAAATTCCAAGATCTGTTTCCGTGGTTGCAGACATAATACCGGAACTTTATTAAAACGTAAATACATTATCTGTCATCAAGGGACGCTCCACTGATCCACAAAACCCCTGTTTTTGCACAATTATGTCACTTCCTCTGAGCGCTGTGGTGACATTTTGGGTGCTACCGGTGCCTCTTGGGGACAAACAGTGTGGTGCTGATTAGAAGGTGCCGCAGGGGGACAGTGCAGTGCGTGGGATGGCCCTGAGGGGTTTGAGTCTGATGTGAGGAGATCAGGAAGGAAGTCACGGCCCAGAGTCTCTTTGTTCTGCTGGAAACACTGACAGAAACTTTCCTTCAGGTCAGAGCCTGGGACAGACAGAGAACTGTGGATTTACTGCAGTATACTCTGTGTGAGGTCAAATAATCACAACTTATCAACTATTGAAATAGTTGTCTATGAATGTAGTCATTTTCTGCATCACCATTTACAGGATTTATACTTGCTTCTTTATTATGCTAAAGTTGGATGCTATACTTGCTTCTTTATTATGCTAAAGTTGGATGTTATACTTAATTGATTCATGAATTCTTTAACCATATATAAATGTAAACATGCTGAGAAGCGGTTTTATGGCTCAGATAATTCCATAACAGCTGCAGAATTAAGTGTTTTCAAAGTATTTTTAATCAAACAACCCAAAGTAAAAAAAAAAAAAAAATCTCTATTAAGATGATCTACAGGTGCATCCCTTGAGGTTTGGTCAAATGTATGTGTCACTGAGTAATCAGGATCTAGAAAACTAACCGAAAGAATAATCGACAAACTCCACTAATCAAAAATCATCGTTAATTACAGCCCTCCACTGTATAGACCAGGCCTGTTCAACTTGTGGCCCGGGAGCCAAATCACAGCCATCGAACATTCTCAGACCCACCATAACAGATGTTAAAAGGTTAAAGATGAACTTATTATTGGGACAGTGTGCACAAGCTGGTGATTTTCCACTTGGATGTTTTGGTTTTCTGACAGTCAATTATTGGTGCCATGGCAGACTTTGAGAGCAGTGTCTGTTTTGTCTTGTACTAAGCCCTGTGTATTCTGTAAAACCTTGGTCTTGTGGTTCTAGGTCATGGTGCTACGTCCCTTAGGACTTCGCTAGTGGGATATCACTCGTGACCCCCAGGTCAAACGCCAGAGAGATCAAAATAATTTGCTCCAATCACCAGCCACCTTCCTCTATAAATGCCCCTGCACAAGGCCGCACCCCCTCTTTCACTCTGGCGCCGATTGAGATCTACCACAGTACGTACTTTATTCCAGAGAAAGATGTCTTCTGATGCTCGTCCGAGTTCCCCTTCGCCCTCCGGCGTCAGACGTCGTCGTTGCTCGACTTGTCGAGTCAGGCTCCAGCGCATGGACCAGCACTCCAGCTGCTTCATGTGCCTGGGCCCGGGCCATGCGGCGTTGAGCGCCACCTGCACCTCGTGTCTCGCTCTCCCCAGGGAGGAGAGCGAACGCAGGCGTGCGTACCTCGCCGCTGCAGCGCCCCGTCCGGACTCCTCTCAAGACGAGGAGTCTGAGACTGACTGGGCCCCACTCGACCTTCCACCCGTGCCCGCGGAGTGGGGTGACTGTGAGGACGGAGAGGTTTCGGAGGTCGGCTCTCTCCTCACGCTGGACGAGGTGATGTCGAACCTGGAGCCGGACCGCTTCCCGCTGGACCACATGCCTGGGCTCTACTCCTCCGCGGCGGCCATCATGGATGCCCCCCTGCCACCGCAGCCGACCCAGAGGGTGGGGGACTTCACCTCTGGTTACGCCACCCCTCGAGGGAGGAGGAGGACGCAGCCCACGTTGTGCCCGCGGATGGACCCGATCGTCCATTACGCGACACGTGAGTGGCCAAAGCCCCTAGCGGCCAAGAGGCCCGCTTTGGGGTACGGCATGTATTGCAGCGTGCAGGACTGGTCCTGGACCGGCGGGGTCCCGGACATCGAGGATTCGGTCCGCATGGCCCTGCACCCCTCCGCATCCGTGTGGCCCGGCACCAGACCTCTCCTTCCCTCCGAGCGGGACAGGACGTCTTTGGCTATGCTGGACAGATGTTACGCCAATGCGGCACAGGTCGTCGCTGTGGCGAATAACATGGCCTTCATCACGGGGGCCCTGGATAGGTTGCTCTCTTCTGGCCAGGCGCTCAGTGGAGACACCTTATCTCAGGCGAGGACCACCTCAGCGGCGATCCTGCGCATGTGCCAGGCGCTAGCTGTCGATGGCGGCCGCTCCATGGCAGCAGCTCAAGTCGGGGCCAGGCACCTTTGGCTTGGGCTAGCTAACATCAGGGAGGCGAAAAGAGGCAGCTGCTGGACCTGCCTGTTTCCCAGACGTCCCTCTTCGGTCCGGACATGCAGACCCTGGTGGCTAGACTGGAGACCGCAGCCAAGGACTCGGCTAGCCTAGCCCAGCACCTAGCGCCGAGGCGCGAGGTTCTTCCACCAGCACGGAGCCGGGACAGAAGCAGGGAGCGTTCGCCCGGGAGGCGCCCTTGCCCATATCCACGCTCTGTGGCCTATCGTCCCCCTCGACGAGGCCCCCGGGTCCAGACAGGCCCACGGGAGGCTCGCGGGACCAACGCACCCACCGCCGACCTCCCTATGGCAGAGGAGGTCGGGGTGGGAAGAATTCTTTCAATAAAGGCCGACCGGCATTTCATCAGTACTCGCTGTCTGAGTCTCATTTGGGGGTATGTAACATGTCAAATAATCTTGTGAATTCTGATTGTGTTACGTCTCGAGCACATAACGTTGCTTCGCTAGGCCTGCAGCCCCCAGAGCAGGGTTTGCAGTGCGCTACGCGAGCTACGAGCTCCGGTTCTCTGGTTCATGCTATGCCCTCCCAGAGAGAGGTCAGGCGGAGGGATCTGGTGAGTAGTGGTGTGTGTGCTTCGGCCGAACGCGTGTTAGCATCTCTGAGCTACAAGGCTAACACGGGGTCTCCCACTCCAGGGGCTCGCCCCCCCCTCCATGAGGCAAGAGCCAGGGGGGGGGCACAGCAGCCGAGTCACGTGGGATGAGCAGTCCCGTACTTATGACGTCGGGCCTGCAGGACACGTGACCGCCGGCGCTCACGGTGTGACGCAGGGGGCCCCCCGGCCCTTTCGTCCACCCATGGACGTCGGAACTATTTTCTGAGAGGGGGGGCGGGTTTTTGTTGGGAGAGTCGAGGGAGAGACTCATACTTGGATTACACTGGATAATAACATACCATCTTAATTGTTAAGAAAAACAAAAAAATAAACAATATATATCAAGCAAGTCACTTATCAAACTGAACTTTGTTTTTTTCAATACACATTCATGCGTCAGTCTCTCCGGTGGCTTCATTGTGTTGTGTAGCCCAGTGACGTGCGGTCAGATGAGGCAGGCAAGGCCCTCACCTAAGATCATAGAAAGAAAAGTAATATAATGGATACAATAATGTTTGGTCACTTTATCAAGTGATTTGTGCTGTGCCTTATTTCATTTATTTATACCTTGAAATCGCAGATTTGACAGAGCGGTGCTGTGAGGCGAGCCTCTCTTGGGAGACGTAAAAGCAACAGCTCACAGGGAGAGTCCTGTGAGGTGCTATCAAACTGTTTTCTCTGTTTATCACAGTTTAAAAAGTTCAAAAATATTTAATTTACAATCAACATGTTTACATTTAAGAGGATGGCTCATAAATTGTGTTTTTGATGCAAATATGGGTCTTAATCGCGCTCAACCACAGCTTGTAAGTGAGGAAAGCCTCAAGGGGGCGCTTGTGACCCCAAACTTTGGCTGCATCCAATTCCATCAGAAAGCTCCTTTCTTGTTCTTCTTCTGCTAAGGGCAGCTACAGGTTTGGCTAACATACCTATAATACATTTTAAGATAATTTAAAATGCACTTCGAGTAATGTTTTGCCTCCAATGATGATATGAATCATAAGAAAAGGAGGTAAGGTTGAATTTAGAAATTGGATTTACCCGGGAGTCGGCTGCAGCAAAACTCGAGGAGTTTACGGAGAGACACCCGTTTGTTTTACTTTTTAAAACTCATTGAACTTATTTCCAAATGGAGGATTACATGTCTGTGCTCAAACTATTATCTGGACTTAAACATGAAACTGGTCCTAACTGAAGTGGTCTGTGCTGTTCATTAATACCTAAGGCCCATAACACACTTTGTACTTTTTACAAACGTTTGCGTTTTGTATGAGAAAACTATGCAGACATTAAATCATATTCTGCTGTAGCCAAACAAATTGTGTATAAGCCGCTCCTGTTCCTGTAGGTCCTGTTGGTTTATATGATGTATAATCATATGAACACATGATTGTTCCCCCACCGCACGTCACTGGTGTAGCCAGGTCTCTAATCTGCGCAAGGCTGAGAAAGAGCGCTCAGAGGCTGCGACAGATATTAGCCAGACAGAGCTTCATAAGCTTCTCCGACAGCATGGAGCGGGTTTTGGGCTGCAAGGAACGCAGGATAGTGATAACTTCTCGCTCCCGGCACACGCGGAGGGGGTGCGGCCGCACCCCCCGCACCCCTAGTTCCGACGTCTATGCGTCCACCCCCCCTCCCTGCTAGGAACACCAGGAGAGGGCGGGGCCGTGACGTCTCGTGTTCCAGCTCCCGTTCCGCCCCTCACAGACTTCTACAGCATCTGGAGGGAGCAAGGTTTGCTGACAGATCTATGGCTGGAGAAAACATTGCGCAGGGGTTACGCACTGCAATTCTCCCGAAAGCCACCACCATCCCGAGGCGTACGGGCAGTACGCTCTCAGGTACGGGGATCATTAGAGGCACTACAAGCGGAGGTCTCCTCTCTGCTGAGTCGAGGCGCAGCAGTGGAGGTAGACCCGCAGGAGGCCACCAGGGGGCTGTACTCCCCTTACTTCTTAGTGCCAAAGAAGTCAGGCGGGGTGCGTCCCATTTTGGATCTGCGCGTCTTGAACGAGTGCATTTCCAAACGGCAGTTTTGGATGCTGTCCACAAAGCAGCTCCTCGAGTGTGTCAGGCAGGGAGATTGGATGTCCTCCATAGACCTGACAGACGCTTACTTCCACGTGCCGATAGTGCCGGAACACAGGAGGTTTCTGCGCTTCGCAGTGGGAGAGAGGAATTACGAGTACTGCCGTCTCCCCTTCGGCTACGCACTCGCGCCTCGCACTTTTTCCAAGTGCGTGGAGGCAGCACTGGAGCCGCTCAGACGTGCAGGGGTAAGAATTTTAACCTACATAGACGATTGGTTAATACTGGCCTCATCCAGAGAAGTGGCCGTGAGTCATACGCACTGGGTCCTGTCCCACATACAGCGTCTGGGCTTTGTGGTAAACAGGGAGAAAAGCAAGCTGCAGCCCGCTCAGCGCATGATTTATCTCGGCCTGCAGCTAGACTCTGTGACATTCCGTGCTGCATTGTCCGTGGACAGATGGATGAACATTACCCGTCTGGCCAGGGAGGTTCTGGCGGGCCCCAGAGTCCCCGCTCGGCGCCTCAGGTCCCTGCTGGGAATGATGGCGGCGGCTCATGCTGTGTTGCGGCTAGGCCTTCTCCACATGAGGAATTCTCAGAGGTGGTTCTCACGCCTCAGGCTTCACCCCTCCCGGGACGGGGGGAGGCTGATCTGGGTTCCCCAAGTGGCAGCATCGGACATCAGGTTCTGGCTCACTCCGGGTCTATTACGGGACGGAGTGACTCTGGCCTGCGCCGTGTCTCACGTGGAGGTGTTCACGGACGCGTCACTCGAAGGATGGGGCGGGGTCCTCGGCCAGAGCTCTGTAGGAGGCTGCTGGTCGGACTCAACCCGCTGGAGATGGAGGCAGTGCACAGGGTACTGCTGCACTTTGCTCCTCAGCTGCAGGGGAGACACGTGATGGTGCGCTCAGACAACACCACAGTGGTCTCCTATCTGAACAGGCAGGGGGGCACCAGGTCCCCCGCTCTCCATCGCATGGCGACGGTGACGCTGCTGTGGGCGGCGATTCACCTCCTGTCTCTCAGGGCGCGCCACGTCCGGGGGTCCGGAACGTGGGGGCCGACAGGATGTCCAGGGGGGACCCACTCCAGGACGAGTGGGGCCTGGCCCCACGGGTAGCTCTGACGGAGGTTCGGCCGTCCAGTGGTTGACCTTTTCGCCAGTGCAGAAAACGCACAGTGCCTGTCCTGGTTTGCCTTAAGGGCCGCGGACGAGCCGCCCCTAGGCGTGGACGCTCTGGCTCATTACCCCTGGCCAGAGGGCCTGCTGTACGCTTTCCCACCAGTGCGTCTCCTGCCGGTCCTGCTGCGGAGGATCGAACAGGAGAGGAGGTCGGTGATCCTGGTGGCTCCGGACAGTCCGCATGCCCGGTGGTTCCCCTTCCTGAGGGGCAAGGCGGTGATGGAGCCCTGGGCCCTCCCGGACGAGCCGGGGGCTCTAGTCCAGGGGGGGGGGGAGCCCTGTTTTCACGCCCGATAATTGGCCGCAGGCTCTGGGTTTGGAGGCTGAGAGGCGGAACCTCGTAGACCTGGGTCTTCCCCCTGCGGTGGGGGAGACCATTCAGGGGGCGAGGGCGCCGTCCACTGTGAGGGCCTCCGCCACGAGGTGGAGGCTCTTCAGCGACTGGTGCGGTTCTCGTTCCTGGGATCCCAGGCGTTGCCCGCTGGAGGGGGTCTTGGGATTCCTACAGGAGCTTTTTGACAAAGGGAGGGCTGTCGCCACCTTGGCGGTGTTCGCGGCAGCCATTACCTTGGGTCACGACGGATTCGGGGGGTTCACAGCCCGCTCTCATCCGTTGGTTAAACGTTTTCTGCGGGGGACGCGCAGGAGGAGGCCCTCGCTTCAGAGAACGCCCCCGGTTTGGGACCTGAGGGTGGTCCTTAGGGGGCTGTCGGGTCCGCCTTTTGAACCGGCGGCGGAGGCGAGTCCCGAGTGTGTCGCTTTTAAGACGGCCCTCTTGCTGGCGTTGGCGTCTGCTAAGAGGGCGGGTGACTTGTGTGCGCTCTCTGTCCATGCGTCTTGCCTGTCCTTTGGAGAGGGCGACGGCATGGTGGAATTGTGGCCCAATCCGGCCTTTCTCCCCAAGGTCATCACGTCGGCCTTTAGGTCGAGAGTCATCCCGATTAGGGCTTTCTATCCGCCACCGCATGCCTCCCCCGAGGAGGAGCGGCAGCACCTTCTGTGTCCTGTCAGAATGCTGAGGCATTACCTGGCCATGACTTCGTCATTCAGGTTGGGTGGTCAGCTGTTTGTGTGTCTGGGCCCCAAGAACAGGGGCGCCCCGCTGTCGGCTCAGCGGCTGGCGCACTGGGTCGCCACGGCGGTGCGGCGGGCGTATCAGACGCAGGGTTTGGCCCCCCCGGTGGGCTTCAGGTCGCATTCCACGCGTGGGATGGCGGCCTCTACGGCCCTTCTCAGGGGGGCGTCGGTCGAGGACGTCTGCCGTGCGGCTTCTTGGGCGTCGTTCTCTTCTTTCGTCCGGTCTTATCTTTTGGATGTGTCGGACCGGTCGGTGGCCCATTCCGTGCTGAGTGCAGCGGACTGAGTTAGACCGTTAGGTCCCTCCTCTGAAGGGGCCTTCGGTTGACTTTCCGCCCTGGTTCAGGAGCTCTTGGGAGAGGCGTCCTACAGGTGCGGTACTTATATGTGTGTTTTGGTCGGTCGGTAGTCCACGTCAGGAGCTCTTGGGAGAGGCGTCCTGGGACTACGGGTGACCTACGGTCTGTGTTACGTGGGGGTATCCTTGGTAGGAGTGGCCCGGTAACACGCATTTGCTTCTTCTGCCCTGAGTCCTCTCACTGTGTGAGGGTCTTGCTCGGGCGGAACTCCAATCACCCTTCGCTGGCCTGCTGGGAGTACATGTTCCTACGGCCTCCGCGTTGTGTCCCACTAGCGAAGTCCTAAGGGACGTAGCACCATGACGTAGAATTAATAGTTACCTAATGTAACTTAAGTTACAAAAGGGCGACAGTAGCTCAGTTGGTAGAGCATTGGCCTTAAGCCCAGAAGGTCGTGGGTTCAATTCCCACCTCTGCACCTTCTCCATCGACTCCCACTGATGACTGCTGTCGTTGTGTCCTTGGGCAAGACACTTAACCCCACTTTGCCCAAAGCCCCCACTGAAAGATCAAGGCTATGCTCACACTCAGAGAGCAGCCGTCCTCCTGTGGACTCACCACCTGCAGAGGGTCAGTGAGGGGCTGGTGCTATGAGACTTGGGTGGCATCTCTGATTGCCACCCCCCTGACCCAGAAATGGACTAAAGGGTAGAAAATGGATGGATGGATGGATGGATGGATGATAACTTAAGTTCTACGAATAGGTGCGTAGTCCCTTAGCTACGAGCCCATCAGGCCAACCCGGCTTGGCAGAGTTCAAGAGGGGGTGCGGCCTTGTGCAGGGGCCTTTATAGAGGAGGGTGGCTGGTGATTGGAGCAAATTATTTTGATCTCTCTGGCGTGTGGCCTGGGGGTCACGAGTGATATCCCACTAGCGAAGTCCTAAGGGACTACGCACCTATTCGTAGAACTTAATTAATCCTCTTCCCCCGCCTTCCCCTTCCCCTCTTTTCTCTAAACACTAGGATGCACAGGGTCTCTGCTTCGCAGCCACTGGCAGTCTAGTTAGAGGAGAGACCCGGCTGGGGCCCTGTCTTGAAGCCACCTGTGCCATTCCCTTAGTGATAACACAAAGAATACATTACAAAAAGACATCTGGAGTTAATCAGTCTAATCAGGAAAATCTAATTCTTGTTCCGTGTAAGAATCAGCCAACCACAACCGCTGATCCTGAAACTTTTAAACTTGCTATGCTAAATGTCAGATCTCTTTGTAACAAGTCTTTTTTAATCAATAATTTTATTTGTTCTTATAATCTAGATCTTATGTTCATGGCTGAAACATGGCTTGACCAAAATACAGAAAATGCAGTTTTAATAGAAGCATCACCACCAAATTTCAAATTTGAATCTGAAATACGGGAAAACAAAAAAGGAGGAGGCTTAGCTGCCATTTTCAGAGAGCACTTTGTCTCCCATAGAATGTCTCTTGGGAAGTTTCCGTCTTTTGAATATGTGTCTTTTAAAATACAACAAAAACAATCTCCTCCAATACTTTTCGTTGTCCTATACAAGCCACCGCAGTCATGTCACAGTTTTATTGATAATTTTACAGAGTTGCTTTCAGTTGTATGCACAGATTTTGATAGTTTAGTTATTACAGGTGATTTTAATATTCATGTGGATAATGTTGATGACAGAAATGCTAAAGAGCTGAGTTCTGTTCTTGAATCTTTTGGTCTCACTCAGCATGTGAGTGGCCCCACCCACAGCAGAGGGCACACTCTAGACCTGTTAGTTACAAAGGGGGCGAACATTTATAATGTAAACGTGGTCGATGTTGCGCTTTCGGATCATTTTTGTATATTTTTTGACATGTGTTTCACTAACAAACCACCAGTGGACTCTGCAACTGTACGAAGAAGACACATAAATGAAAATACGGGTGAACTATTTATGGGAATGATAAACTTTGAGAATGCATCGTATTCTACTGTAGATGAACTGTTTAACTCTGTCACCTCTAGTGTTTTGAATGTTCTGGACACCATCGCTCCTGTGAAGGTTAAAATAGTGAAAAATAAGCAGAAGGCGCCGTGGGCTAAAGCAGACTCGGTCAGGGCACAAAAGAGAGAGTGCCGGAGGGCCGAGCGGAAGTGGCGCAAGTCCAACCTCCAGGTTGATTACAAGATCTTCAAAGATAAGTTGTGCGAGTTTAACCAGGTGCTACGTAGTACGAGAGAAAGGTATTTTTCTGAAATAATTGAAGGCTGCAGCAACAATCTGCGTGTTCTGTTTTCAACAGTTAATAGATTAACAAACCCCCCTGTTCAAATGCCATTAGAGCCAACTTCCAAACGTAAATGTAATGAGTTTGCACATTTTTTCAATGACAAGGTTCAAGGCATCAAAAACGCCATTGTCTCCAATCCACAGATAACAATCCAACAGCCAGAAAGGCTCTTTAAGCTAACTTACTTTGCACCTGTAAATGATAAAACTGTCCAAGAGATAATTTCCAGTCTGAGCTCCTCCACATGCAGCCTGGATGTACCCACTAGATTTCTGAAGTCCGTTCTGAGCAGTCTGTTACCTTCACTCACACAGATAGTAAACATGTCCCTTGATTCTGGAATATTCCCAAAGGCCCTGAAAACTGCAGTCATCAGGCCCCTGCTAAAAAAGAGCAGTAGTCTGGATGCTACGGTACTTAACAACTATCGTCCCATCTCAAATCTGCCATTTATGGGGAAAGTCCTTGAAAAAGTTGTCTACCTACAGCTTACTAGATTTCTTATAATCAACAACTCATTTGATATGTTTCAGTCCGGCTTTAGACCCCACCACAGCACTGAGACTGCTCTCGTCAAGGTTACAAACGATATCCGGCTAAACACTGACGCAGGCAAAGTCTCAATCCTAATCCTGTTAGATCTGAGTGCTGCCTTTGACACCGTCGACCATGAGATCCTCTTACAGAGACTAGAGGACTGGGTTGGCGTCGCTGGCACCGCCCTAAGTTGGTTTAGGTCTTACCTTGAGGACAGGAAGTACTTTGTGGAGATTGGAAACTGTGTCTCAGATCATATGGCCCTGACCTGTGGAGTCCCACGTTAGGGTTATTTATATAAAGTTATTTATATAAAGTTATTTATATAAAGTTATTTATATAAAGTTATTTATATAAAGTTATTTATATAAAGTTATTTATATAAAGTTATTTTATTTATATAAAGTTATTTATATAAAGTTATTTATATAAAGTTATTTATATAAAGTTATTTATATAAAGTTATTTATATAAAGTTATTTATATAAAGTTATTTATATAAAGTTATTTATATAAAGTTATTTATATAAAGTTATTTATAAAGTTAGTATATCTTATATAAAGTTATTTATATAAAGTTATTTATATAAAGTTATTTATATAAAGTTATTTATATAAAGTTATTTATATAAAGTTATTTATATAAAGTTATTTATATATAAAGTTATTTATATAAAGTTATTTATATAAAGTTATTTATATAAAGTTATTTATATAAAGTTATTTATATAAAGTTATTTATATAAAGTTTTATATTTATATAAAGTTATTTATATATAAGTTATTTATATAAAGTATTTATATAAAGTTATTTATATAAAGTTATTTATATAAAGTTATTTATATAAAGTTATTTATATAAAGTTATTTATATAAAGTTATTTATATAAAAGTTATTTATATAAAAGTTATTTATATAAAGTTATTTATATAAAGTTATATATATATATAAAGTTATTTATATAAAGTTATTTATATAAAGTTATTTATATAAAGTTATTTATATAAAGTTATTTATATAAAGTTATTTATATAAAGTTATTTATATAAAGTTATTTATATAAAGTTATTTATATAAAGTTATTTATATAAAAGTTATTTATATAAAGTTATTTATATAAAGTTATTTATATAAAGTTATTTATATAAAGTTATTTATATAAAGTTATTTATATAAAGTTATTTATATAAAGTTATTTATATAAAGTTATTTATATAAAGTTATTTATATAAAGTTATTTATATAAAGTTATTTATATAAAAGTTATTTATATAAAGTTATTTATATAAAGTTATTTATATAAAGTTATTTATATAAAGTTATTTATATAAAAGTTATTTATATAAAGTTATTTATATAAAGTTATTTATATAAAGTTATTTATATAAAGTTATTTATATAAAGTTATTTATATAAAAGTTATTTATATAAAGTTATTTATATAAAGTTATTTATATAAAGTTATTTATATAAAAGTTATTTATATAAAGTTATTTATATAAAAGTTATTTATATAAAGTTATTTATATAAAAGTTATTTATATAAAGTTATTTATATAAAGTTATTTATATAAAGTTATTTATATAAAGTTATTTATATAAAGTTATTTATATAAAGTTATCTTTACTCTGTGGTTAAAGCGTCTGGAGCTGATGTTTCTTCTTGTTTTGTGTTTTTCCTCAGATTCCTGTGAGTTTTCTCTGGATCCAAACTCGGCTCACAGAATCCTCAAACTGTCTGAGGACAAACGGACAGTGACCAGAGGGACAGAGGAGCAGCAGTGTCCAGGGCATCAGGACAGATTTACAGACCAGCCACAGGTCCTGAGCAGCACTGGCCTGAGGGGGCGCTGTTACTGGGAGGTGGACTGGACCAGGAGGAGGAGGTGGGGGGGGGTCATTGAGATCGCAGTGAGTCACAGAGGAATCAGACGCAGAGGGACGAGAGAGAGTGGGTTTGGAACCAATGATCAGTCCTGGAGTCTGACGGTCTGTAGGGGATATTACTGTTTATATCACAACAACAGACAAACAGCCTTCTCCTACTTCTCCTCCCTCTCCTCCTCCCCCTACTGCCCCTCCTTCTACCCCTCCTCAGGTCGAGTGTCTGTGTTCCTGGACTCTGAGGCTGGATCTCTGTCCTTCTATGAGGTCGTCTCTGATGGAGAACTGTTCCACCTCCACACCTTCACCTCCTCCTTCTCTGAGCCTGTGTTTCCTGGGTTTGGACTGGAGTCTGAAGGTTCCTCTGTGTCTGTGGTGGATCTGAGGAGAGCGCCCCCTGCTGGACTGAGGTCTTAAGGTTCCTCTGTGTCTGTGGTGGATCTGAGGAGAGCGCCCCCTGCTGGACTGAGGCCTGAAGGTTCCTCTGTGTCTGTGGTGGATCTGAGGAGAGCGCCCCCTGCTGGACTGAGGTCTGAAGGTTCCTCTGTGTCTGTGGTGGATCTGAGGAGAGCGCCCCCTGCTGGACAATACAATACTTCTTCTTAACTCGCTGTAATGTCTTCATAAAAGCAGAAAGTAAATATCAATATATCTGTACATTGATGGTGTCGATGGTGATGTCACACTCTGTCGATGGTCCCTGTTTATGGTCCGTCACCTTTAGCTTCAATCAGGAACTTGTGGCACTTATAACATATTCCCCATAAGCCTTAAAGGTCCCATATTCCACTTTTGGACCTTTCTCTGCTTAAAACATCATCACAGTTCTAGTAGTTTTTTCATTGATTCGCTCGAGCTTTAGTTGGAGAGCGATCTTTCTCTTTCATTCTCCAGAGGAAACAAAACGACTGGATTCAGATGGACATAGGATCGAGGACATGGGGCTCTTTGCCACGGATCATTGTTGGAAAAACTTTATTCTTATTTAAAGATGAACATTTAGCTTCACTTCTGCAATGGCTGCTCACAGGAAGTATGACCATATTAGTCCTGACTAGAACCAGGAAGTATGACCATATTAGTCCTGACTAGAACCAGGAAGTATGACCATATTAGTCCTGACTAGAACCAGGAAGTATGACCATATTAGTCCAGATTAAAACCAGGAAGTATGACCACATTAGTCCTGACTAGAACCAGGAAGTGTGACCAAATTAGTCCTGACTAGAACCAGGAAGTATGACCATATTAGTCCAGATTAAAACCAGGAAGTATGACCACATTAGTCCTGACTAGAACCAGGAAGTGTGACCAAATTAGTCCTGACTAGAACCAGGAAGTATGACCACATTAGTCCAGATTAAAACCAGGAAGTATGACCACATTAGTCCTGATTAAAACCAGGAAGTATGACCACATTAGTCCTGATTAAAACCAGGAAGTATGACCACATTAGTCCTGATTAAAACCAGGAAGTACGACCACATTAGTCCTGACTAGAACCAGGAAGTGTGACCAAATTAGTCCTGACTAGAACCAGGAAGTATGACCACATTAGTCCAGATTAAAACCAGGAAGTATGACCACATTAGTCCTGATTAAAACCAGGAAGTATGACCACATTAGTCCTGATTAAAACCAGGAAGTACGACCACATTAGTCCAGATTAAAACCAGGAAGTATGACCACATTAGTCCTGACTAGAGCCAGGAAATTAAAACTTTGAAAAGAAACCTTATTTTAGGTGCACTTTGGCTACATTTATGATTTTAATGTTTTAATGTTTTTAATAACTTTAATGTTCTTAATAACCTGTGATTTTAATGATTTTAAAAACTTGTGTGATTTTATTTTGATGTTTTAAATGTTCTTGTGATCCCATTGTGTGTTTAATGCCCTTTGGGATTGTAAGTGTTTAATGTTCTGTAGATCTGACTATGATGTGTGCCTGATGTGTGTTGTGCGGTGCTTTGTGTTGCCGTGTGTAGGAAAGGCACTATACAAATAAAAGTAGATTGATTGATGGTTCGACAGGACGACCAGAAAGACTTCATTATTGTTCCTTTAAGACCAGAGAGAGACCAGAGAGAGACCAGAGAGAGACCAGAGAGAGAGACCAGAGAGAGACCAGAGAGAGACCAGAGAGAGAGACCAGAGAGAGACCAGAGAGAGACCAAGAGAGACCAGAGAGAGACCAGAGAGAGACCAGAGAGAGACCAGAGAGAGACCAGAGAGAGACCAGAGAGAGACCAGAGAGAGACCAGAGAGAGACCAGAGAGAGACCAGAGAGAGAGACCAGAGAGAGACCAGAGAGAGAGACCAGAGAGAGACCAGAGAGAGAGACCAGAGAGAGAGACCAGAGAGAGACCAGAGAGAGAGACCAGAGAGAGAGACCAGAGAGAGACCAGAGAGAGACCAGAGAGAGACCAGAGAGAGACCAGAGAGAGACCAGAGAGAGACCAGAGAGAGACCAGAGAGAGACCAGAGAGAGAGACCAGAGAGAGACCAGAGAGAGACCAGAGAGAGACCAGAGAGAGACCAGAGAGAGACCAGAGAGACCAGAGAGAGACCAGAGAGAGACCAGAGAGAGAGACCAGAGAGAGACCAGAGAGAGACCAGAGAGAGACCAGAGAGAGACCAGAGAGAGACCAGAGAGAGAGACCAGAGAGAGACCAGAGAGAGAGACCAGAGAGAGACCAGAGAGAGAGACCAGAGAGAGACCAGAGAGAGACCAGAGAGAGACCAGAGAGAGACCAGAGAGAGAGACCAGAGAGTGAGACCAGAGAGAGAGACCAGAGAGAGACCAGAGAGAGACCAGAGAGAGAGACCAGAGAGAGACCAGAGAGAGAGACCAGAGAGAGACCAGAGAGAGACCAATGAGAGAGACCTGAGAGAGACCAGAGAGAGACCAGAGAGAGACCAGAGAGAGAGTGTTGCGGCGGGCGTCAGTCTGGCGGCTCACAAGGAGCGGAACCAATCACTTAATTAGCGGCGCGCGGCCGGACTGGTTTAAGCAACGCACTTCCGCTCAAGGAGAGACCAAAACAAACCGATGAGGAGAGAGGCATCTGAGTTACGCAGGAGATCGTGTGAGAAAAAGAGTTGGACAGAACGGGGACTCGCAACACAACTACTGGGGGACTGCCGGTAAGAGGCAACGTTTGTGTGTTGATAGCGATGTGCTCGTCATGTGCTGAGACGCTGGGGTGTTTAGGGTTTCGTCTCACAGGGGAAATGTGAACATCAGAGACTTTCATTGACCAGTTTAATTCTGTATATTTGTTAGGTTTAACATAAATGGGAAAAGTATTTTAAACTATTTTTCTAGCAACTGAAGTCGCAATCAGGGAGTGGCTTTTAGTTATAAAATACCATTGTACAGTCATAGTTAAAATGGGGCTTCTTTTTGCACTTTAGTCCAAACTCCAAGATGGGGAAATTAGGGGGTGTGTTGAGGGCTTGTGAGCATAAGAAACATCTCAGTGCGTCTCATGTCACTTTTCTTTAACCATTTTAACACAACTTGGACGTCTGCTTCAATACAGCAATTGGACTGTACTACAAATATTTAATTCCAAAAAGATGTCTATGACAGTTGAATGGTATTTTATAATATATTGTTTAGACAAAGCTTTTTACACTTAATCCAAGTGTTTGTGCTATCTATGTGTTCCAACTGAAAGTACTCATGTTAATCTATCTTTGCTACTTCAAAGAGCCCCTCAAGTTTTGTATTTCTCAACTTTTGTAATTTCACTTTGTTTGTACCTATCAACTCAAACTATCAAGAATAAAATTGTTAATGTATCATGATTTTGAGAGTAACTAATAGAGATCAAATGCGGTTTATTCAAGAATGGTAAATATATTTAAAAATGTAAATGGTTGTATAGTTGTGATATTTTTGCTAAAGTTTATAAACGCTAACCTAGTTGGACATTTTTTTTATCTGTGAAGTTGTTGTTTAGAGTACCTAGTCCTTATACTGGGTTTCTTTTGTGTGCACTGTTTGAAGGTTTTCACCTGATGAAAGTAAAAATAAAAGGAAGAAGAAATTCCAAAGAAACTTGAGTGAAGTCGTTTAATACCCAGTAGTGAGCCCTTTCCCTATCAAGTCAGGGGACTGTCTAATCACAGATTGACTTGACAGTGAAAACCGCGTCAAGCTGGTTGCAAAAAGTTCCGGACCA
This sequence comes from Knipowitschia caucasica, assembly GCA_964034765.1. Taxonomy (NCBI): domain Eukaryota; kingdom Metazoa; phylum Chordata; class Actinopteri; order Gobiiformes; family Gobiidae; genus Knipowitschia; species Knipowitschia caucasica. The sequence continues at coordinate 39,747,998 of OZ035825.1, forward strand.
ACGCCAACGTCTCGGCCCAAAAATCTCCGGACCAACACCAACGTCCCCAACGTCTCGGCCCAAAAATCTTGGACCAACCAACGCCTCGGCCAAAAAGTTCCGGACCAACGGCAACGCTTCGACCCAACGCCAACGCCTCGGCCCAAAAATCTCCGGACCAACGCTTCGACCCAAAAGCTCCGGCCCAACGCCAACGCTTCGACCCACGTAGCACTAGCCTTGCAGTCCAACACCTTGGCCAAACCCAAAATGGCTGATGTAAAGCAGTTGAAAAGGGAGCGGACAACAGCCAAGCAGCGGTTTGCCCGACTTGCAAATTCAATTCTGAAGTCCTGTCAGAAAATGTCGGACGAGGAATTGTTTGATGCTTTCGGAAAGATAACGGCTGAGGCTGACAAGGTGATGCAAGCAAATGGAGATTTGGAAGCAGCTTACGCTGAGGCAAAAGAGGAGGAGGAGGAGGAAGGAAAAACCAGCTCCGCAAAGGATTTGGATGCGGACATTGAGCGGACGGGAGGCGAATGTGAACAAAGACTAGAGGAAGTCGAGGGTGCGATTCAAAAAATCCTGTGGAACAATTTTGGCAGTTCCGAGCTCCCTCAGGCGTTGAAAGCAGCTGAAAAAGAAAGCGAGCGCCTTTGGACAGCCCGGCTAGAGATGAAGCTGGAGGTGTATGACCTCATGCTTAAGAACGTTGAAGGGCTCGTGAAGAGGGCAAGGGAGGCACTCCGCAAATGGAACCGCTGGATCCCGGATGAGGAAAGATCGGACTTGCAGAGGCGGACAGTGGAGCTGGAGGCCTGCGTGCCTGAACTGATGTCGGGAAAGGCCGCTCGACTCCAGGCAAAGATGGAGCGGGAGGGGTTCGTGGAGGAAGCCGCCTGTCTCCGACCACCCACCATCAGATTGAAACCAACAGCGCTCCCCATTTTTGATGGAAATAAGCGGAATTTCTACTCCTGGAAAAAGGATTGGGAGGCACTCCAAAAACAAGGAGAACCTTCCGGTTCGAAGGAGGTGAGGAAATTCCAACTGTTGGATAGTCTTGAGGACAAGGTGGCAAAGGACCTGCGACTGTCAACATATGGAACGGCAGATGAAATCTTCCGCGTCCTCGAAAATCGTTTTGGAAACAAAACAACAATTGCCATGGAAATTGTTGAGGAACTGCAGGCGCTGCCACCGGTGAAGAGCCACCAACCTAAAAAGATTGTGGACTTGATACAAGTGGTCGAAAAGGCTTTGCAGGACCTAAACGAGTTGGGAAATACGGGCGCACTGAAGAACCCGATCATTACAAAATCCCTGGAGAGTAAGCTGCCAGAGAGCTTGAAGAAGGAGTGGCTGGTCTACATCTCGGAAAAAATAGAGATGCCATCACCAGATGACAGGTTCGACGAGCTACTTCAGTTCCTGAGGAAGCAGGAGAAGATTTACGAGCAGCTGGAGCAATTAAGGGATGATGATCTCAGCAAAAAGGAGACGAAGATCCCACACAAGCATGCCCGAACAAAGGCTACCAAGTCCTCAAACTCTCAACGGTCTGCGTCGTATGTGGAGAGAGTGGGCACTTGAGAAAACTATTCTACTGCAAGAAGTTTAAGTCTCTCAAACTGGCGGAAAAGAAGGAAGCAGTAAGAAGATTGGGCGCTTGCGGGAGATGTCTAGAGGTTCATGGTGATGATGCCGATTGTAAAACCACCTTCTTATGTAGGAACGAAGGGTGTAAGGGTACTCAGAGTCCCGCTCATCATTACCACCTCTGTCCCAAATCCGGAGGCAAGGGAGGTGATCTGAGGAGGCCAAGGGCTAGTCCGGGGAAGTATCGGAGGCCCAAGAAGAGCTCCTGGCGAGGTTGCCACCCGAGATAGCTCGGGAGTGTCGTGACGTCTTTTGTAATTCCGTTTCAAGGACATTAAGTGCATCTACATCTGAGCGCAGCCTGCTTGCAGAGAGTGGACTTCATGAGTACCCAGTGATAATGATGATTCTGGAGGTTACAGCAAATGCTGGGCAAAAAGTTGGGACCTTAATAGACTTGGCATCCGACACTAATTACATCACCCATGAGGCTGCGGGCGAGTTAAACCTAAGGAGCGAGGACGTGACGCTCATGGTTCATGGCGTCGGAGGAATGCAAGTCACTGTTGAAACTAAGCGATACCTCCTGAGGATCCGAGTCACAACTCCAAAGGGTACCCGGAAATCTCACCAGCTTGTTTGTTATGGGCTGGATAATATCGCAGAGGTGAATCGCCACATTTCACCTAAAAAACTGCATACGATATTTCCAGATGTCCCCCTCAAAGAGCTGGTCCGGCCTACTCAGATTAAGCTTCTGATCAGCCACAAGGAAGGCCAACTTGTCCCTCAGAAGGTGCGTTCCGTTGGGGACCTTGTCTTGTGGGATGGGCCCCTTGGGAAAACGGTAGGAGGGTCACACCCTGATCTCCTGGAGGAAGTTACTGTCACAGCCCATGGTTCCCAAACTCATTTTGCACGCTCTATGCGAACAGCTGCTGCCAAATACAGAGAAATTGCATACAGCGGCCCAGATCAACAGTCTCCGCTCATTCTGGCTGCTACATCAACTGCTAGTCGAGATTTTGTAGACTGGTGGAGGTGGGACAGTATCGGGGCCGCCTGCGAACCCAAGTGTGGGGGCTGTAGATGTGGAAACTGTCAACCTGGAGGCAAGGAGATGACGCTTTCGGAGGAGCGGGAGCTGGAGCAAATAAAGAGCGGGCTGACATATGTAATGGGAGATCACCACAGTGAAGAGCCGCACTGGCATGCAAGGTACCCCTGGACAGAGGATCCAGCAACGTTGCCCAACAACAGGCGCGCTGTCCAAGCAACGTTTCTGAGGACTGAAAAGCAGTTGTCAAAGGAACTGGAGTGGAAGGTGGCCTACGAAGGGCAAATCCATGAGATGGTGGAGAGGAAAGCTGCGGTCAAGCTCTCAAGGGAGGAGTTGGAGAGCTGGACTGGGCCAGTATGGTATATCAGCCACCTGATCGCACCAAACCCCCACTCGGTCACCACGCCAGTTCGCCTGGTGTGGAACAGCAGTCAAAACTTCAGGGGCCAAAGCCTAAATGACCGGCTGATCAAGGGCCCAGATGTCCTTAACAACATCCGTGCTGTCCTCCTACGATTTCGGAAGGGTGTCTTTGCCGCTCTTGGAGATATCAAAAAAATGTATAATTCGGTGTGGCTCGAGGAGGATGAAGTCCATCTTCATCGGTTCCTTTGGAGGGACTCTGAGGATGAGGATGTTGAAGAATACGCGATCACAAGGGTTAACATCGGCGACAAACCTGCAGGCTGTATCGCGCAGGTAGCTATGCGTGAGACAGCAAATTTGCCAGCATTTGCCCACCTTGGAGAAGAGCGGCGTGTGCTGGAACAAGATGCATATGTCGACGACATCCTCACCTCCCACAACGACCTGAGCCGGCTCAAGGTTATAACGGCCAATGTCGAGCGAGTTTTAAGAGCCGGTGGATTCCATATGAAGCCGTGGGTTTACTCAGGCCAAAGTGGGAGGCAAAAATGTGAGGAGGAAAAGCGGAACGGGACCTCGACAATGGTCCTCCCAAATCAACTCTCGGAGGAGGATAATAAAGCGCTTGGCCTTGGATATGATCCAGAAGATGACAAGCTTCATTTAATGGTGGCCGTGAACTTTTCCAAAAAGAAAAAGAAGATGAGGTTGGGGGAGAACTTGTCAAAAGAGAACGTAAGGGCACAGACCCCAAACCCACTCACTCGAAGAGAGCTTTTAAGTCAAGTCTCTGGGCTATATGATCCCCTCGGCCTTGCGACACCGGTCAAGCAAAAAGGGGCCATCTTGGTGAGAAGAGCCTTTCAGGAAGCAAAGGTGAAGTACAGCTCAACGGGGGACACATGGGATGTCCCTTTATCCGAGGGCCTTCGGGAAGATGCCATGTGTCTGCTGGAAGACTATGCAGAACTCAGCCAGTTGAGATTCACCAGGTCTCTGACACCTCCTGTTCAAGTGCTGAGCCCTGTGGCATCACATTCTCCGATGGCAGTGAGTGTTCGTATGGTGCTGTGCTGTACCTCCGTTGGGAAAGTCGTCAAGGCGTGACTGTACGGTTCGTGGAGTCCAAGGCCAAGCTGACACCGTTGGAGCACAAAGGGGATGCCGTGAAGGCGGAGGTATGCGGAGCTGTCTACGCTGCCCGGTTGAAAAAGTACTTCCAGAAGCACTGTAGGATTCCTGTGGAGAGATGGCGTCACTTGGTTGATAGCCAGACAGTCCTCGGGGCAATACAACGGGAAAGCTACGGCTATCAAACGTTCTTCGCCAATAGGATAGGGGAAATTCAAAGCTGCACAAGTGTTCAAGATTGGTGGTGGATCCCTGGGGCGCTTAACATTGCGGACATTATTTCAAGGGGAGCAGGGCCTAGGGAATTGGATGAAGGCTCCGAGTGGCAGGCGGGGCCCAAGTTCTTAAGCCTCCCAGAGAACGAGTGGCCTGTAAAGTCGGCTAATGATGTTGCTGTTGCAGCAAGAGAAAACATCGTGCGGATCCAGAAAAAGTCTTTTGTTGCCGCTCTAACCCGGTCCCAGAGCAAGGGAAAAGGCAGAGGAGAATCCAGTTTTGATCCAGATAGGCATGCGGAGGCCTCCGGCTGGGGGCGCAGCTGCAAAACTGTTGGATGTTAAGCGGTTTAGCAAACTGGCAAAACTGCTGAACTCGGTGGCGCTAGTCTGGAGAGTGGCGAAGAGGTTCTTGCGTGCCAAGGCAAGTGGAAGACCAAAGTGGGAGGCAATCCAGTCGGCCGGTGTTGTTACTGTGGCCGAGAGAGAGGATGCCTTCCGGGATCTCTGCATTGCAGCTCAAGAAGGGGCAATGTTTTCCAGCACCACAACTGATCGGCTGGTTGTGTACAAGGACAAGGCAAGTGGACTGATGGTATGTGGCGGAAGAGTCCAACACTTTAAGGAGGACTGTGTGGCTGTTCCGCTGATCCCACTCGGTGCCTGGCTGGGTACTCTGTTAGCTCGTCAAAGTCATGAAGAAGGTCATGAAGGTGTTGCTGGAACGTTGTTGAAGATGCGGCAGAAAGCTTGGATTGTTCAAGGGAGAAGGTTAGCGCAAAAGGCTGTTAACCAGTGCATTCTCTGCAGGAAGGCGAGAGCTCAGGTGTGCCAACAAGTAATGGGTGATCTACCAATCGAGAGATCAAGACCTGCTTTGCCTTTCCAGTTTACGTCCGTGGACATGTTTGGGCCATACCTGGTGAGAGATGATGTCAAGAGACGGGTGTCCATGAAGGCTTGGGGAGTCGTGTTCTGCTGCATGGCGAGTAGAGGCATCCACGTGGAGTTGGTCTGCAGTATGTCCACAGAGAGCTTCCTAATGGCCTATCAAAGATTTGTTGCAATAAGGGGGCACCCTCAAAAAATTTGGTCTGACCCTGGGACCAATTTCATTGGAGCAAGAACTGTGTTGGCGGAGCTGTATGCTTTCCTGCAGAGTCAGGACACAGAAAGTCTTGAAAACTACGCTGTGCGGAATGGGACGAGCTGGACATGGAAAGTGCTCCCTGCAGATTCACCACATCGGAATGGAGCTGCTGAAGCTGCTGTACGAGTCGTGAAAAGGGCTTTGCAGAGTTTGGGCAAGTCGACAAACCTTACGTTCTATGAGTTTCTCACAGCACTTCAATTGGCAGCAAACCTGGCAAATGAGCGGCCTATTGATGCGAGAGTCCAGAGTCGGAAGGATCGCATTCAGTATGTGATGCCAAATGCACTCCTCCAGGGACGAGCGTCTCAAGATGGCGACTTTAACTCTCTGGATTTTAACAGCTATCCCTACAGGCGCCTTCAAGAGATTCAAACCCAAGTCAGCAGCTTTTGGAAAGCTTGGTCACAGCTTGCCGGCCCAAACCTATTCATCCGGCCCAAGTGGCATACCACTGAAAGAAATGTTGCTGTGGGGGATGTGGTTTGGCTTTGTGATCAAAATGCTCTGCGGGGTCAGTTCAAGCTTGGTAGAGTAGTCGGGGTGGCTCCTGATCCCAAGGGTGTTGTAAGGGATGTCGAGATCTTAGTCACGTCGGGCCACAGTGTTCCAGCCCAGGGGCCAAAGCCAGCTGTTCAGTCAGTATCCAGTAGCCAGAAGAGGAGTCCCATTGGAGTGGTATTGCACAGAGATGTGAGGCGCCTGGTAGTCCTGTTGCCTGTAGAGGAGCAAGCTATTGGTTGCTCATAGCGTCAGAGCTCACCGGAGAGTGCTGCGACCTTCTTGTGGACCAACAAAAGCTCGAGTGGGAGGTGTCGCGGCGGGCGTCAGTCTGGCGGCTCACAAGGAGCGGAACCAATCACTTAGTTAGCGGCGTGCGGCCGGACTGGTTTAAGCAACGCACTTCCGCTCAAGTGGTAGACCAAAACAAACCGGTGAGGAGAGAGGCATCTGAGTTACGCAGGAGATCGTGTGAGAGAAAGAGTTGGACAGAACGGGGACTCGCAACACAACTACTGGGGGACTGCCGGTAAGAGGCAACGTTTGTGTGTTGATAGCGATGTGCTCGTCATGTGCTCAAAGGCGCTGGGGTGTTTAGGGTTTCGTCTCACAGGTGAAATGTGAACATCAGAGACTTTCATTGACCAGTTTAATTCTGTATATTTGTTAGGTTTAACATAAATGGGAAAAGTATTTTAAACTATTTTTCTAGCAACTGAATCATGATTTTGAGAGTAACTAATAGAGATCAAATGCGGTTTATTCAAGAATGGTAAATATATTTAAAAATGTAAATGGTTGTATAGTTGTGATATTTTTGCTAAAGTTTATAAACGCTAACCTAGTTGGACATTTTTTTTATCTGTGAAGTTGTTGTTTAGAGTACCTACCTGTCCTTATACTGGGTTTCTTTTGTGTGCACTGTTTGAAGGTTTTCACCTGATGAAAGTAAAAATAAAAGGAAGAAGAAATTCCAAAGAAACTTGAGTGGAGTCGTTTAATACCCAGTAGTGAGCCCTTTCCCTATCAAGTCAGGGGACTGTCTAATCACAGATTGACTTGACAGATACACTGCTCCTCTGTTCTGGTTCTCCAGCGGGGCCCCGACAGCAACGTCCCGGAGCCCGTCCCCGTTCACATCAGCCACACTGGCAATAGTCGAGCCAAACCTCCCCATGACATGTGCAGTGATGTTAAAGAGGTTCATCAGCTTCATCTGTGAAACAACACTCACATTGTTCAGAATTCATGACACAATATTCTGTAACAGGAATCATGGCTTATAACCAAACCACGAATCAAAGCATTTTTGTGTTGATCATTTGTAAATCATACACAATTTGATAAGTTTCCCGCTAAAGCTTTACTGTGATTAATGTCACCTCGTCGCTCAGCCTGTAGATGTAGATCCTGCCCTCAGCCGCTCAATGTGGCTGGTAAAACAGAGGAGCTCCCACGAGCAGGAAGTCAGTGTTGCCATCAGAGTCCACGTCCACAGAGCACAGCTCTGCACCAAAGTATGAGCCGTGCTGGACATGAAGACATACAGATTTGCATATGAATATAGTCTGAGGAAGTTACGTTCAAAACAAATCCATACTAAAATATTGAGGGTTTGCTGAATTTAGTTCTTTTGTGGATAAACCATTATGAGATGTGTCTACATTAGCTCGACATCTGTATGTTATCCACTCACAGGTTGTAAACCATTAATACCATATATTATGTTATTATACATTTTATAGAAACCAACCTGCTCTCCGTTGATCCATTGAGCAGGAGCCCAGTTTCCACTTGCTGATGTAAAAAGCACAACTTGTCCCATGTGTTTGAATCTCGGAGCTCCGGCAAAATACAGAGCAGTCTTGTTCTTTTCTCCCACAGACACAGAGTAACCTAAAGCAAAGGTCCAGTGCAAAAGAGAATGAAAGGAATGGAGATAAAATCAAAATGTCACAACCCAATCGCCAAAACCATTGACAAAGTTGGCATCCATGGAACTCAAAGTGGCCCGAGAAAATTATTATAGACTAAAGAAGAAAAAAACCTGACCTGATGTGGACTTAAACCACCACCACCTCGAAGGATCTCAACACCACCACCACCTCGAAGGATCTCAACACCTCCACCACCTCGAAGGATCTCAACACCATCACCGCCTCAAAGGATCTCAACACCACAACCACCTCGAAGGATCTCAACACCTCCACTGTCATCAGAAGCAGCTGCATCATCACCAGCAGCAGCTGCATCATCACCAGCAGCAGCTGCATCATCACCAGCAGCAGCTGCATCATTACCAGCAGCAGCTGCATCATCACCAGCAGCAGCTGCATCATCACCAGCAGCAGCTGCATCATCACCAGCAGCAGCTGCATCATCACCAGTAGCAGCACCAGCAGCACGACCACCACCACCATCCTCATCCCCAGCCTGCTCCAAAGCAGCCACGCCTTCTTCATCTACAGCGCCTCTGAAGCCCCAATCCTCACCCCAGCCTACAGCAGACAGGCCTGTGCTGGGGTTTCCTCAACCACCTGCCCCTCCATTAAAGACTCCCTCGCCACCTCCCATGGACCTGTCTTGGGTCCCCCCTGCCACGTCCACTCCATCAAGAGAGAATGGGGACACCTCCCTTTGTTTTTCATCCCCGCCTTCACTGTTAGACCTACCTGAACACTCTGCAGGGCTAATAAAATCGGCGATGAAGACTATTCCTCTCACACCCATATTAGCTCGATCTAGAGTCCTGTCCAACATTCTAAACCACTCCCCATATGTACCTCCAAAACCACCTAGGGTTTCCAATTCACCTACAAAAACCACCTCAGCCAGTCCCTTCCCTAACCTCATGACCATTCCACCCCCACTTCCCCCTCGTTCAACATCCAAAACCTCTGCCTCAACCCACCCCGGCCCTAACCCATCACCTAAAACCCCTCCACCTCCCTGCCCCCCTCGTTCAACACCCAAAAGCCACCCACCTCTCCATCCTCCTCCCCTGCCTTCCCCTTCCCCTCTTTTCTCTAAACACTACTAGTTAGAGGAGAGACCCGGCTGGGGCCCTGTCATGAAGCCACCTGTGCCATTCCCTTAGTGATAACACAAAGAATACATTACAGAAAAACATCTGGAGTTAATCAGTCTAATCTGGAAAATTTAATTCTTGTTCCGTGTAAGAATCAGCCGACCGCAACCGCTGATACTGAAACTTTGAAACTTGCTACTGTACGCTTAATGTCAGATCTCTTTGTAACAAGTCTTTTTTAATCAATAATTTTATTTCTTCTCATAATCTTGATCTTATGTTCATGGCTGAAACTTGGCTTGACCAAAATTCAGAAAATGCAGTTTTAATAGAAGCATCACCACCAAATTTCAAGTTTGAATCTGAAATACGGGAAAACAAAAAAGGAGGAGGCTTAGCTGCCATTTTTAGAGACCACTTTGTCTCCCATAGAATGTCTCTTGGGAAGTTTTCGTCATTTGAATATGTGTCTTTTAAAATACAACAAAAACAATCTCCTCCAATACTCTTCGTTGTCCTATACAAGCCACCGCAGTCATGTCACAGTTTTATTGATCATTTTACCGAGTTGCTTTCAGTTGTATGCACAGATTTTGATAGTTTGGTTATTACAGGTGATTTTAATATTCATGTGGATAATGTTGATGACAGAAATGCAAATGAGCTGAGTTCTGTACTTGAATCCTTTGATCTCACTCAGCACGTAAGTGGCCCCACCCACAGCAGAGGGCACACTCTAGATCTGTTAGTTACAAAGGGGGTGATTATTTCAAATGTAAACGTGGTCGATGTTGCTCTTTCGGATCATTTCTGTGTTTTTTTTGACATGTGTTTCACTAACAAACCACCAGTGGACTCTGCAACTGTTCGAAGAAGGCGCATAAATGAAAATACGAGTGAACTATTTATGGAAATGATAAACTTTGAGAATGCATCGTATTCTACTGTAGATGAACTGTTTAACTCTGTCACCTCTAGTGTTTTGAATGTTCTGGATACCGTTGCCCCTGTGAAGGTTAAAATAGTGAAAAATAAGCAGAAGGCGCCGTGGGCTAAAGCAGACTCGGTCAGGGCACAAAAGAGAAAGTGCCGGAGGGCCGAGCGGAAGTGGCGCAAGTCCAACCTCCAGGTAGATTACGAGATCTTCAAAGATAAGTTGTGCGAGTGTAACCGGGTGCTACGTAGTACGAGAGAAAGGTATTTTTCTGAAATGATTGAAGGCTGCAGCAACAATCTGCGTGTTCTGTTCTCAACAGTTAATAGATTAACAAACCCCCCTGTTCAAATGCCATTAGAGCTTACTTCCAAACGTAAATCCAATGAGTTTGCTAATTTTTTCAATGACAAGGTTCAAGGCATCAAAAGCGCCATTGTCTCCAATCCACAGATAACCATCCAACAGCCAGAAAGGCTCTCTGAGCTAACTCACTTTGCACCTGTAAATGATAAAACTGTCCAAGAGATAATCTCCAGTTTGAGCTCCTCCACATGCAGCTTGGATGTACTACCCACTAGATTTCTGAAGTCTGTTCTGACCAGTCTGTTACCTTCACTCACACAGATAGTAAACATGTCCCTTCATTCTGGAATATTCCCAAAGGCCCTGAAAACTGCAGTCATCAGGCCCCTGCTAAAAAAGAGCAGTCTCGATGCTACGGTACTTAACAACTATCGTCCCATCTCAAATCTGCCATTTATGGGGAAAGTCCTTGAGAAAGTTGTCTACCTACAGCTTACTAGATTTCTTATAATCAACAACTCATTTGATATGTTTCAGTCCGGCTTTAGACCCCACCACAGCACTGAGACAGCTCTCGTTAAGGTTACAAATGATATCCGGCTGAACACTGACGCAGGCAAAGTCTCAATCTTAATCTTGTTAGATCTGAGTGCTGCCTTTGACACCGTCGACCATGAGATCCTCTTACAGAGACTAGAGGACTGGGTTGGCGTCACTGGCACCGCCCTAAGTTGGTTTAGGTCTTACCTTGAAGACAGGAAGTACTTTGTGGAGATTGGAAACTGTGTCTCAGATCATATGGCCCTGACCTGTGGAGTCCCACAGGGGTCGATCCTGAGACCTCTTCTGTTCAATCTCTACATGCTGCCGTTAGGTCAGTTAATACGCAGAAACAAAGTTTCCTATCATAACTATGCAGACGACACTCAGATCTATGTCTCACTGACTGCAGGAGAACATGGACCAGTGGACTCACTCCTTCACTGTATCCAACAGATCAGTGAGTGGATGCAAAACAACTTCCTTCAGCTAAACGCAGACAAAACTGAAATGATTGTCTTTGGTCCCCAGAAACAAAGAGAGAGCGTCATCTGTCACCTACAGTCTCTCTCCCTAAAACCTTCAAACAAGGTCAGAAATCTAGGGGTAATACTGGACTCAGACTTAAATTTTAATAGCCACATCAAATCAGTAACATCAGCAGCTTTTTACCATATAAAAAACATTGCCAGGATCAAAAACATAGTGTCTAAAGCAGACTTGGAGATTCTTATCCATGCATTTGTCTCCAGTAGGTTAGACTACTGCAATGGCCTGCTCACAGGTCTGTCCAAACAGGCTGTAAAACAGCTGCAGTACATTCAAAATGCAGCAGCTCGAGTCCTGACAAGAACCAGGAAGTACGACCACATTAGTCCAGTCCTCAGGTCTCTGCACTGGCTTCCTGTGGCTCAGAGAATAGACTTTAAAACAGCTCTGCTTGTGTACAAGTCTCTCCATAGCCTCGCACCAAAATATATTAGTGACATGTTAGTCCCATATGAACCAGCCCGGACTCTGAGGAGCACAGGGACTGGACTCCTGTTAGTGCCCAGAGTCAGAACTAAACATGGGGAGGCTGCTTTTCAGATTCATGCTGCTAAAATCTGGAACAGTCTTCCTGAAGATGTGAGACAGGCCTCCTCTCTGACAATGTTTAAAACCAGGTTAAAGACAGTTCTGTTTAACTGTGCATACAACTGAGGGATTTTATATTTATTTCTTTTTAATGTTCTGTGATAATTTATGATTTTAATGCTTTCTTGTTTTGTTCAGCACTTTGAATTGCCTTGTGTATGAATTGTGCTATATAAATAAACTTGCCTTGCCTTGCCTTGCCTTAAAACCAGCAATTGTGTGTTTTGGATACATTCTGAAGCTGAACACAGCAGGTCTGAGGCTTCCACATCAGATCATCTCTGATGACTTTCAGGTGAGAAACCACTAACAATAAAACTTTATCTTTTACATTATAAGCTGAAAGTAGCTCAAAAACTCAATACACCCATTGTACTGTTGCACTTGAATAGTTCCTTTTCACATATTTGGAGATCCTTGACTACAAACCGCTGCTTTAGTCAAATATATAAATTAACTAAAATGTTTCATACCCAGGTAAGAGACTTCCTCCTGCTCTGAATCCTGGATCTGTGTCTCTGTTTCATTTATGATCTCATGAAGAGATCCACGCCACGTACGGAAGCCCACGGAGCCAAACACCAGACCGTTCTGTCACACAGAAAATGGGATCTTTAATACATCTAATACAACACTGTAGGTTGTTCGATTCAAAAATATATTTTAAGTAAGTAAGTAATCTTTCTTTAAATACCGCCTTTCATAGACCAAGTAACAAAGCGCTTTACAATTGTTGAGGGGTGAGAGACACTGCCCCACTCCAAACCATAGACTGAACTCCACATAGAGATGGGAGTTGATTAGCCATACAGAAGGCGCATGCCAGACAGGTTTTTAGTGGTACAGGAAACCGGAGCACCTGGAGGAAACATACACAGACACAGGGAAAACAAATCCCTGTGTCACCAAACAATTTTCCACCAGTTAACTAAAACGATCTGTGAAATGTGAATTTTGAAAAAACTACAAGAGCAAATACCATAGAGACCAAGACGAGTCCCAAAACCACGAGTCCAAGTCAAAAGTTCTTCATAATATATAATATTATATATAAATTATAAATGGAATACTTACTTTTCCATAGGCAACGCTGAATCCAGTCTGAGACATTTCCTCTGATAAGTCTCCGGCCAGAGCTGCCGTAGTGCCTGAAGAAAAGAACTAGTATTCTAACTAATATTATCGTATGTATTTATTGTGAGGAATTATTGTTTTATTTACCCTCAGTTTTAAAAATATTTTTTTGAAAGTTTTCCAGCACTTCTGTTAGTCCGCTGTAGTTCTCAATTTCAAATGTGTTTTTGTCTTTGGGCTCTGATGCAATAACCCTCAGTTTTATCACATCCACTTCATTTTTCACCTGTAAAATATTTCAAGACAAGTTTAGAAAAAAGTTGACTTTCATAAAAAGCAAAATTCATATCTTTATTTGGGATTATGAATAGGCTAACAAATGGGAGAGGGGTTCATGAAATAATCAGTTATTTTAATTTGCAATAAGGGTGTTTACGTTTCAATTACAAATAATTGACCTTTTTTCAAGGTCTGACAACTCATGACAGATGGCAATGTCAATTCAAAACAAGAATAAAAGATGCCCCAGCTACAGCCAAAAAAATACAAAAATGTTGCAACCAAAAACAAAATCATACAGCGTCAAGACAAAAGCAGATGGACAATCAAGAGTATCCAACAGACCAGATATAGACAGACGAGTCACATACACAAAAAAACATGTATTTCATCAATTACACAGATGAGGAGGAGTTGCTTGTGACGAATTAAGTTTTTACAACAACAGAACAAGATCAGACCATTCTTGGATCGACTCCTTTTACTTACCCCAATGATAAATCGAATAATGTTCATCGAGTCGTAGTTCGTGATCCAATGTTCTACTGAAAATGAGAAATCTTTGTTCTGCATCTTCAGAAAAAAAGGAAATGTGCTGCTGATATAACCCTTGTTATCTTATGTTTGTGTTAAAACTAGACTTGTCAACAGCAATTTTACAACTAATTGTGGTGATTATTTAGAATGTATTTGTGAGAAAGTGAGGGATGACTTTAAAACTTCTAAAGATTCAAACTAGTTACAATTCCAAATGTTCAAATTTGGAACAAGGCCTTGAAGAGTATCTATAAGGCCCTGTCCACACGAAGTCAAGCTCAGGCCTAAACGCAAAAATACTTTATCAATCCAGTGTATCGTCCATACGAGGCCGGCGTTTTGGGGGGGTGTAAACGAACATTTTTGAAACTAGGTCCCAGAGTGGAAAGATTTCAAAACTCCGTATATGCCGCTCCGTGGTTACTGCCTCTCCGCAATGTATCTGAGACGCTTGCGTCATCGCCCCGCCTCTTGTTAAAGCACGCATGCGCCGCACTCAGAAAATAATGACAACAACAATGTAGCTTGTTGGTTTTGTAATCCAGTGTGACCCGAAGCAACAGTTCAACCTCATCGTCCGTCCATACTAATGTAGTACCAGCTCGCCCACTCGCCATGTTGTCTGTTTACAAAATTCCGCGCATGCCCACGGAAGTTTGGGCTTGATCCCGTCATTGCGTCACAGCGCCACCAACAGGTCTGGCATAGTTTCACAGCGTTTTCAGGCGTATTGACTACATTCATATGGACGCACACATTTACTGAGCTAACTCCGTGTTTACAGAAAAAGTTTTTGAAATTATAAGCGTTTTGTCTTCGTGTGGATATAGCCTAAGTCAGATCTGTCCTCAGTCAAAATTCAGGTTTTTTAAAGTTTCATGCCATAAAGTGGAACATTCTAAGCCAGATATAGCATGTCATGGACCATCCATAGACTATAATATTTGTTTGTATTTACTCATTTGTTTATTCAAAAGTAAAGTGACTTTAAAGGGGGCTGTACCAGATTTAGAAAATAGTTATCTGTAGTCCTTATCATAGGAGTGGAAAAATGCCTGCAACACTTCACCGAGGAGACGTCCAGGAGGCATCTAAAACAGATGTGTCACCTCAACTAGGACCTCTTGAAGTGGAGAAGCAGTGGATCTACTCCGCGCTCCTCCCATATGACCATCAGCGACCTATCTGTAAAGGAGCGCCACACCACGCTTGTTTTGCAAATCTCCTCACGGTCAAATCTCAAATAGTAGGAGTAAAATGTTTGCCATGAACACTTATCTAATTAGGCTTCATCTAGATACTGGGTGGGCAACATTCCTAACCTTGCCTGCAAGCTGAATTCTCGCGGTATTTGTGAGTTCACAAACACTCGAGAATACATCTTGCCCCGCTCCCGCCAACCCTTTTCGAGTAGAACATCTAGGTGTTCAAGCCAATCACGCGCCAGTCTGGGGGACTGAGATATTACTTAAAATGTACAAATAGTTCACAGAGGCTGATTAGGAGTAAAAGTTAAAAATAGTCATATGTAAAATGGCTTGACGCCTGTTTTAAATAAAAGTTTAAGTTGAATTTTAAATTTGAATTTCATCACGAACTGATTAATTGACAGTTCATAATCAAGTTTGGCATCATTTACTACTATTTTTTACTACTACTACTAAATCAAAGTTCATTATCATTTATATTGTCATTTATGTTTTCTCTGTTTTGGCCCAGTTTGAAAGGTCACATCCCTCGGACAAGGAAGTAAATTATATAGGAAGAAACACACATGACTAAAACATGGACAACTGAAATGTCATTTTGAAAAGCTTTAGCAAATCTTTTTCTAATAATCTTGACTGTGTTTTGTGAAAAGTAAAGTCCACAGCAAACAGACAAAGTTAATCTTTTACTTGTTACTTGTACAAGGAGACATTTTCTTGACAGAGACAATTGGCACAGAGCCCAGCCTCTCTCAGGACCAGATCTGAAGCTCTTATAATGTTAGCGGTCTGAAAGCACCTTAAAGGTGCTTCACACTGAAGCCTCGCTCACCAGACGCACATTCTCTAGTTTTCAGACGCAGGGGTCTTCAGACCAAGAAGGCCTGGCGCGCGCCGGAAATGGCGGAAGTAGCTGGCGGACTGTTTATGCTCCCGTGACCTTATGCAACTGCTTCGAGCATGTTCGCCGATGCGGAAGTATCGTTTAATAATACAAAAAACGTATGGCGCACCTCCGTGAACACATACTACTGATATTTAAAGTCTGTGGAAGGTCTCTGAACACAGACACGCTGCAAAGCTGCATTATTGTAGAAGAACTTAAAACAAGAAGTTACTAGCTAAACTCTGTTAGCATCAAAGCCTGCATTGCCAACCCTGGTTTTGGTCCTGGTTTGGCTCCTGTTTTGGCTGTTTACGAGTATGTTCAGTCTGCTCACTCAGACCACTAATGTCCCCGTGACCACTTTGCGGCTCTCAGATTAGTTGCTGCACAAGCGTCCGAAGGAAAGGTTGAGCAAAATGTATCTCCTGCCTGCGTCAATTTTCCGCTCCTGCTCCTCCTCTTCAACTTTCCCGCGCAGTCCGTGCGTGCATTTTGATGCTCGAACGTGCATCACCATTGACTTTGCATTGAAAGCCAACGCTACGCATGATCCGGTCTGAACGCGGCATTACAGGCTGCAACGCAGTATTCAAGGAGATAAGACGCACCTCCACTTCCACACAGTCACATTCACAGTTTTACTATGAGTCCCTTGAGCATATCAATCAAAGAAACAGTAGGCCTAGCCTGGTCTTATCTGCATACCACCCAACGGGGGAAGACTGGCTAGAACCAACAGTAGGTTTCAATACAATATATTTTAGCCACATGTGATTTACTAAAATTATAACTTAAACATTCCAACATCATATTAGATGTGATAGAAATTATGTTTATATTATCAATTAAATGAATGTGCTTAAAGGCGCTATACCCGTTTCTGCAATGTTTGAATGTTTAGCACCGCCCCCCAACTCGCTCAATGGCTTCTCATTTCCCCTACGCTCTCATAACACAGAGCCATCTAGTTTTATTTACGATCTGATATGTATGCTAACATTAGCATTTGCACACGTTCTTGTAAGCTGTACAACAATCACTGATGAAATGGTACATAAGCAATGCACTGCTAATACAATATATAAGTAAAAGAATACCGCTAGTTTCGTGTCCGAATGTATTCATTTAAACATTAGAATATATTCTAATATTTAATTATAATTTATTATACAGCTCCTCACAGCAGCAGTAGAACACTCCATTGACGTGAATGTAATTCTTCCGATCATTTTTTCTTGATAACAGAACTCTCAAATCAATAATGACCGCTGCCCTTTGACAATGCAATCTCTGTTTGTAATTCAGGTGTGTAAAATACTGCCATTACTCCACAAGTACAAGCTATCAGCACCTGTCACTACACACTTGTCTGTGTAGAGAAGCTAGCGGAGCTAGCCACGCTCAATAAACACTACATATCTATCAATCAACACCATTAAACGTTAATCAGACAATACAGTACACATATACATCCTTAACACACATGCACGGACGATTTCAGAATTTGCTGTCAACGTTTTCATGACAAAAATACTGTTTCAATGTGACAAAAAGCGATTGCGAAAAACCCGGAAGTTACCATGAAACAGCTAGCTAGCTTAGCTGTTACCTGCCTAGCACGTCCCGGTGAAACCTTTGGGAGCTAACTATTTTATTTGCAGTCATTAAATACATTTCGAATTATAAGGGCTGTCTAATATTTGTTCAAATATGTATATATATTTTTTAATTTTATAATTATATTCGAATTTTGAGGCCGAAGCCGCGCAGCGCTGTAGAGGCTAGAGGACGCAGACTGTTCGCTGCTCTTCTGTGAGTGGAGGAGAACAAACGTCCCGCTCAGACTCTACTCAGCACTTTTCACTGCTTGTAATTCTTACACAGCTGAATCAATTCGGGCGTTCTGCTCTCCCAAAATTCCATCCACTGAGCGGCGCTGTGATCAAAAAATGACACCGTTTGTTGCCCAGTTCACTTCCGGTTGATTTCATACAATGGCGAATATGGCTCACAAAAACAACAAACGATTGACAGTGCCTGAATTGCGTGAAAGGTTGAAGCGAAAGGGTATTTGCAGTGTGGGAAAACGAAAGGAGGAATTGTTGTTGCTAGTTCAACGAGCGGATGGTGTTTATGAAGATTTAGAAGAATATGACAGCGAGCAGAGTGAACGAAAACGGCTGTGTGTGCGAGTGACAGATGGTAACAATGAGAATGAAGTTCAGCTAAGAGGGAAGAATGTGAATTGGACGGATGATTTGCGCGATATGCCACTAGTTAGAGACGGGAATGTATTTGCAGGGGTCGGCCCGATGTTCCCCGGGTCCGGTGTTCCCCGGGTCCGGAGTTCCCCGGGGCGGGGAACTCCGGACCCGGGGAACATCGGACCTTCCAAACGCCGGAGGGCCCGGTGTTCCCCGACTGCGGGCCTCGCTCATAGACATGTTATTGCTGCGCGCGGATAATGGAGCAACAAGCGGCTTTCGCTCATAACTAGTCTATTTTGGGTAGGCCTGCAGATTAGTAAGTAGGCCAAATTCGCTTGCAAACTACAAGGGCTTACTGGAATTGGGGTTTCAAAGAATATGGTTCAAACGCACACACGCACGCACACGCACTCACGCGCGCACATACACACAAGCTCATTTATGAAACTTGCGTTGAAAAAGATGTACATTTTGGGTGTATATTCCATTTACGCAATTTGCCAAAATGTTTTGATACATTAGAAAAATCCTTCTTGAATTGTAGAAGTGAATAAATATAGATTGATTGAATGAATTAATTAATTCATATATATTATGCAGCGGTGGCTCTGAATGAAGCGTCTGCAGTGTCTTGGACGCAGCCTGGCTCGGGGTAGAAGTGCGCATTGAGGCGCTGTACACTTCAGAGAGCGTTTGCGGTCCAGATTTCACAAAGAAACTCTGGAGCCAAAACTTCTGCACATGTGGCGCGACCTCTCACGGCACTCGCTGCGCACTCTGGACAGGGCAGTGAGACGTTTGAGTGAGCAATACCATCGATGCGTTATTGGGGTGTGTGTCTGTGTGAGGCTTACACAAATCTAATGAAATAACACATTGCTTTACCAGATGTGAATGAGGAATACAAATAGCCGTGCGTAATTACGCAGCGCAGAGCCTGCCACAGCAATAGATGGGTCACACATCCCTGTTGCGTATGTGTATTTATATAGAGCCTTTGACTGTCCAGGATCACAAAGCGCTTCACATTTTAAAAACATACAGATCAAAATAATACACACACAAGTCAGATTTAATAGAGGGTCCTCATGAGCTGTGATTTATTCGAAGTTTGCGTGTTTCCATTAGACTTTTTCTGATGCGCAAATTCAAATTTTGAAACATGATCCTCAATGAAAACACAGCATATAATTTTGCCAGAGGGAATATGTTTATTGTTGTACATATCTTGAATTTCATGCGTGTTTTGGCGTGTTGTGCCGAAGGTTGAGTTCAGCGTATAGATTTACACCACTTCCAGACCTGGCGTTTATTTTTTGCGTATTGTGCGCTCACGTCCAGATTGATAAATGCGGAAAAGTGTAATATTTTGTGTACGCCTCATTTACCCTGATTTGGCCGTACGCAGGTTTCATACATGAGGCCCACAGTGAGGCCTACAGTGAGGCCCACAGTGTGTCTCACACAGGCCTAGAGTTTACCTCATCAGTGCAAGGCGAGCCTGGCCTGACCGCGCTCTCCTCCTCTGGGACCTACGGGCCCGGGCCTCTGGCTCCTCTACCTCACAAAGTTCACGCTGAACTTTCTTAAAATTAAAATGAAAAAGGCTGCTCTGTTGTGAATGCTTTGAGAGCGTTGTCAATCTTTAAGACGAGGAATAGCTGGTTGTTCTCGCTTCACGCTGTGTAATATGATATTGGACAAAATTGTTCAGCCAATAAACAGGACTATATTTGAAGCAACGTAGGAACGTGATGACGCTCAGGGGGTTATATTATTATTATTATAATTATTATTATTATTCCCCCCACTGTAGGAGCCAATACACTTTTCAATATTTTTGAATTCTGAGCGTTTCCAATTGTATTTAAAAATGGGAAACCTAATTAAACAATCATGAATTGAGCTTTTCCGATCTTATTTTACACTGATTCCTTTGATCATTTTTTTCTTAAAGCTCAAGTTGTAAAAATGCTATGTTTGAATTGGTTATTTACATTTTAACTGTGAGTGACACGTAAGGCGGGACAACAATGCACAATGACGCACGCATTCTGAATAGAATAATATGTATTAATATCTCTAAAACTAAAAGAGCATATTCAAGTTTTACAACAAAAACGACGTCATATGCGTGTCCATTATGCGTAAAAGCACAGTGCCCTCAGCAAAACCACGTATTTGGAAAAACTATAGGCTAACAGATGTAGTAGCTCTAGTTTCAATCGTCCTCATTTTATTCAGTCAGAATTGTCAAATATAGATGCCCATGGGAGAGTGAGCAAGGGGAGATAACATGCCCATAACATGCCCAAAAATATCCTGCATAGACTCAAGCTGCGATCAGCTGAAATATGAGCACACAAAGAGCGAGAGGGAAAAAGAAAAGTAAATAGGCTTAGGCTAGTTAGTATTTTTTCTCACACAAAAGTTGGCGCGGATCATATGCCATCTTTCGTGGAGGAGGAAACATCAAACATCAAAGCGCGCACGCGGGGAACAGCGGGACTAGTCTCGTTGTTGAAGTCCCGATGTTCCCCCACTTCTATAGGCGGGGGAACATCGGACCTGGGGAACATCGGGACTTTTTAATACGCAAAGTACCGATGTTCCCCGGGTCCGATGTTCCCCCGCCTATAGAAGTGGGGGAACATCGGACCCGGGGAACATCGGACCCGGGGAACATCGGTACGCACCCGTATTTGCATACAGAAAATGACGAAAACACTCAACCATTTAGAGAAAATGCGCCGGGCAGAGAGAACCGGAAGTTGCGAAGGCAAGTGTTACCCATAATGCAACGCAAAATTCAGTCGCTCCCCCGCCCATCGGATGGAATTTTGGGAGAGCAGAACGC
The DNA here is from genome assembly GCA_964034765.1 of Knipowitschia caucasica. NCBI lineage: Eukaryota > Metazoa > Chordata > Actinopteri > Gobiiformes > Gobiidae > Knipowitschia > Knipowitschia caucasica. Next base: position 39,768,995 of record OZ035825.1, read on the forward strand.
CCGAATTACCTCAAGTTTTCAATTAAATGATGTATTATGATACAACTTGTATGCAGTAAAAAGCATTTTTATGAACTACTTAGAAAAAAAATCGGGTATAGCTTCTTTAATGAACTTTCAGGTATGAGTCGGCGTTTTAAATAAACACTGAATGTTTGACCTGAAAAGAACACAGCACAGATGCAGTGTTTTGTTGAGAATGATAAGTTCATACCAATCGTTACTTACACGGCTCGTAACGATGCAGGATTTGTCCTTCAGGACCTTAACTCTGAGTTCCTTAACCCACAGACATACGGAAAAGTTGCAGTATCCGTGTTTATCCAAACCTTCATTTGTTTAGCAGTGCAAAAGCTTGATTGTAACACTAGCTCCTGGATTAGAAGTGAAGAAAATGACAGTCTAGGATCGTGTCTTTAATTCAGACAGAAGACATTTTTTATTGTCGATGGTAGAGGCAGCATAAACAAAGACGTTACAGAATGTAAGTGACATACAGCGAAGAAATGGAGACTTATTAGCATTATTAGCATGTTAGCATTTGCCGCGGTGCCAGTAGCTTCAACCTTGATATTGCCAAAACAAGTAGTGGAAAAATTCTGCCTTGCGCATATTGTCAGAATGATGAGTTAGAACGTTCACCGCAGTAGCTTCAAAGTGTCATGAAATAGCCAAAAAAGCAAAGAAATACTCGGAAGAGTCGCATTTTCTTCTTATCAGCAGCAACTCTTGCTGGCCTGACCACCACTTCGTGTAACAAATAATAATAAAATGCAATACAAATTTATTTCAAAATTTTTGACTTTCTTTCAATGTGAAGTGTATTATTTTTCATTCATTTTAAAATAAGAAACTTACATTGGCACTACATTACATTTGAGGTTGTTCCATTGGCATATCTTATTTTAAGACAAAAGTCAAAATATTTTCTAACTTGGAGTGATACTAAATACAACCTGCCTTGGTCTGTATGAAATAATGCATGGACATAGTAGCTCACGCATTATGCAGTAATTTGTAAATTTGTATTAAAATATGTATGTTCACATTACAAAATAATGTAATTTAAGTAAAGTAACCTTATAAACAACAAATTCTCAACCACTTGGGAAGCTGGGGTACCTTAACTTTAAAACCACAAAAACTGTTGATCCAGTTTTCCCACGCATGTATTTTTAGCTTTAGCTTTTTCAGTCGATCAGCTCTCGTTATGTAAAAGATAACATAATTTTTCTTATGATACACAGAACAGAATAATACTTAAACCACTATTTACTTTGGAACAGACAAGTTTGGAACTCCTAACTAACTTAACCCGACATCTGACAATAATGTTAGACAATCTTGCAGCCTGTAAATGCTAGTACTTATTGATGAATAGTTCTTACCGGTTGTGCACATGTATAGAAGGAATAAATGGTTCGTTTTCCTCATGTTCTTGCCCCTGATGCAGGTGGTCTAGACATGTGTGACTCTCATTTCCTATTGTCGGTCGGGCGTTTGCCTCAGGCGGTGGAGGAAATGCTTTTGGAGGTGGTGGAGGAAATGTTTCCCTCTTTCAGAGACTTGGTGTTCTAAGTCTTTTCTCTCAAACTTTGACCACATGGTTTTGGTAAATACAAAAAAGTATTTCATTGTGCAAGTTCTCCCACTTAAAATAATGACAAAGGTCTGTTATTTTCATCATACAGTAGGTACCCATCAACTGTGAAAGACAGAATGTGAAAAAAAATCCAGGAGTTCACATTTTAGGATTTTTAAAGAATTTATTTGTAAAATATGGTGGAAAATAAGTATTTGGTCACTTTAAACAAGGAAGATCTCTGGCTCTCACAGACCTGTAACTTCTTCTTTAAGAAGCTCTTCTGTCCTCCACTCGTTACCTGTATTAATGGCACCTGTTTGAACTCATCTGTATAAAAGACACCTGTCCACAGCCTCAAACAGTCAGACCAAAGAGCTGTCGAAGGACACCAGGAAAAAAATTGTAGACCTGCACCAGACTGGGAAGAGTGAATCTACAATAGGCAAGCAGCTTGGTGTGAACAAATTAACTGTGGGAGCAATTATCAGAAAAGTGAAGACATACAAGACCACTGATAATCTCCCTCAATCTGGGGCTCCACGCAAGATCTCATCCCGTGGGGTCAAAATGATCATGAGAACGGTGATCAAAAATCCCACAACCACATGGGGGGGACCAAAGAGAGCAGAGAGCTGGGACCAGAGAAACAAAGGTTACCATCAGTAACACACTACGACGACAGGGAATCAAATCCTGCAGTGCCAGACGTGTCCCCCTGCTGAAGCCAGTGCATGTCCAGGCCCGTCTGAAGTTTGCCAGAGAGCACATGGATGATACAGCAGAGGATTGGGAGAATGTCATGTGGCCAGATGAAACCAAAGTACAACTGTTTGGTATAAACTCGACTCGTCGTGTTTGGAGGAAGAAAAATACTGAGTTGCATCCCAAGAACACCATACCTACTGTAGGAGCCATAAATTGAATATACAGTGGGCTGTGATTTGATAGGGTGATGTGCCGGGTGTGGGTCACGTGGTTACTGGGGCGGTGTCTACTTAGTTCTCACCTCTGTTTTATGAATGAGATCAGTAGTAGAGACGGGGGCTGGGTCGCCGTAGTTTTTGTTGACCGTTCGTTTGTGTTTGTTTCTTTTGTACCTTCGTTTTTCTCACTGTTTTGTTCAATATCAAGACGTCTACGTTATGTTATCACCTCATCCGTGTTTCTTTTCATTAAAACGCCATCAAACTTAATCCCTGACAAAGTGTGCTCTGTGACAGCCAAGCAGCGCGTCATACAATTAGACGAACCCGGTTTCTCCTCTCCAGCGGCAATAGGCACTAGAGTCGCTACATTTAGTCAACAAAAAAGGCATTTGCTGAAAGCCATTGCTCGCAATATCAATCCACTCGGAGAACGCCAAGTAAGTGCAGCTGTCACCAACCCGCGGGGCAAAGCACAGCATCAAACGCGTGGACGCCAGGTAAGCCATACCTGTGCCTGTTTGAATGTGGATACGAAATCCTTGTTGCAATAATACACGAAGTATTTACATTTGGAGCGCTTGGATGAAAGTATGTCTGTTGGATGCCCGTGCGTAAATGTGGAAGTGCGCTGCTGTTGACGCATACTGTATGTGGATAAAATAATGCGATGAGCAGATGGAGTTTCATGGGAAATGATAAACGCTGCTTTGTTGAAATGAAAATGATGCATCTGTTTGCCCACTGATGTATAATTGAAACGGTTCACTGGAATAAATAAAAGTGTGAATATGAGTCAAATCAATGGTGCAGCCTTGTGTCCTGACGCAGAGCCAAAAAGGCAAAGTAAACTCACTGAAAAAGCGTTGCTACTGAAGGTTGAAAAATTGGAAAATGGAAACCCAGCTTTGGTGCCAACAAATGAAATTAATGGAGAAAAAGAACAATGTTTGGACAAGAAAGAAATTGCTGATGAATTGAAACCTTCAGACAGTGCTTCAAATGCTGGAACACGTACGTCATATTCCAGACACTCCAGCACTTCTTCTGCACGTTTAAAGGACAACTCACCCTCAAATCCACTTTTTTTTGCTGATAAACGGTATAAATGAGTGTCCAATAGTGTTGTCTACATGTCCTGGTCATAATCTTGTCACTTTGGTGCAAATTAGTTGAAAGTTAAACTTTCTGCCTAAAACCGTCTGTGAGGCGCCATCTGCTGGCGACCTGTATTACTACATTTGAATTTTGAATCTGGCGCCAACACTGGCACAGAAGTTGGACCTGACGTCTGCAAGTTGGACCTGACGTCAGCAGCCCCCCGCCCAGAGCAATGTAAAAGGTCCAGTCTCGTTCACGCTCCCTTTAGTCCTCCAGGCTACGCCCATTTAGAGGAAGATTTGAACAGGAAATGTGAGTAACGTAAGCTCCGAGGAGCGGGGGTGAGAACCACTTTAAACGCTGAAGCAGAACTCGCTGCTTTGGGCGCAAGACAGAAGTTATTGGAAGAAAGACATGCACTGGAGGAGGAAAAAGAAAAAATAAGAAAAAGGAAAGAAAAACTGAAATTGGAAACTGATATTGCAGAAAAAATGGCAGCACTGAACATTCTCAAAACAAGATCTTCTATAAGTGGAAAGTCATCAAAGGCTTCAAGAGCAAAGGCAGGGTCAATGGTGGCATCACATGTGTCAAATGGAATGAACTCTTATTTTGAAAGGAACAAGTCAAAGCAAACACTCAATGTTAATGCAGGGGAATTTATTCCAGCGGTGCCGATAAAAACAAATGTAAGGGTTAACAAGCATGATGAAAATTACGCTCTCAAATATAGAACAGCTCCATTTGCTGGACGCAATACAGCACAACACGCAAAACTGGAACCGGCCAACACGCAATATGTGCATACAGCCATTTCAAATAGGCAAACAAATGAATATGTGGACAATAACAACGGAGTGATGGGAATCATGTAGAAGCAGAATGAGATAACAACTCTTCTAATTCAACAACAATGCCTCGCAGCTCTGCCAAAGCGAGAGATCCCTGTTTTTGATGGTGATCCATTAAAATACCACACCTTCATCAAAGCATTCGAAAATGGAGTCGAGAAAAACACAAACAATAATTCAGATCTCTTATATTTCATGGAACAGTACACCAAAGGCCAGGCCAGAGATTTGATACGGAGCTGTCAACACATCAATCCTGAGAATGGATATGTAAGGGCAAAAGCTTTGTTAAAGGAGCACTTTGGTAATGAACAACAGATTTCTGCAGCCTACATGGATAAAGCCCTCTCCTGGCCCAACATTAAGAATGAAGATGTGAGAGCACTACAGGATTATTGTCTGTTTCTCCGAGGCTGTTGCAATGCTATGGAGGATGTGCAATACCTACATGATTTGGACATGCCATCCAATATGATGAACATAATAAGAAAACTTCCCTATAAGCTTAGAGATAAATGGAGAAGCCAAGCTTGTGACTTGCAAGAACTTCAGAAAAGGAGAGCAAAATTCAGTGACATTGTGGATTTAATTGAAAGACAAATAAAAATATTAACTGATCCGGTCTTTGGCAGCATTCAAGACCCACCCATAATAACGAGTAAATCAAAGTCAATACCTCGCCTTAAAGGAGCCAGTTTCGCCACGACAGTGGGTCCTACAGAACAGACTAACAACTATGTGAAGGCACCTGAAAGAAATAAATGTTTTTATTGTGGAGCAGGACATGCACTGGATATGTGTATGAAGTTGGGAAGAATGGCGCACGAGAAGAAAATTTATTATCTAAAGGAAAGGGGGATCTGCTTCAGTTGTTTGTGTATAGGACATATGAGCAAGCACTGCCGCAAACGGATTTCCTGTACAAAGTGTAGCCTTAAACATCCCACTATTCTCCACAAAGAATCTGTTCATGGTGCCACGCAGACTGAAAGGAACGAAGTGGCCTCCGTAGCCAATACTCTAATATCGAGTGGCCTTACAGGGGCTGGGGATCAAGATTGTAAGCTGCCCATCGTACCTGTTCAAGTTAAATCAAAGAAAGGAAGCAAAACGGTCACAACTTGTGCATTTCTAGACCAAGGGAGCACCGCAGTGTTTTGTAAGGAGTCCCTGATGAATAAGCTCAACCTGACCGGAAGAAAAGGAAATATACTTCTCCGCACAATGGGACAGGAGAAAGTCGTGAAAAGTAACATGGTGTCTGGCCTCGAAGTTGCTGCTCTGGAGGGAGAAGAGTTTCTGGAACTGCCAATGGTCTACACACAGGAATCCATGCCGGTGTACAAGGGAAATATTCCCACAAAAGGGGATATTAAAAAATGGCCTCACCTGAAGCATGTCCACTTACCTGCAATTGATGCAGGTATAGAGCTCCTGATTGGGACAAATGTACCAAGAGCCCTGGAGCCACTGGATGTGGTGTGCAGCGTAAATGGAGGACCATTCGCTATACGGACGATGCTGGGATGGACTGTCAATGGACCGCTTGGTGCTGGCAGCAGAGAGACCGTTGCCTGCAGTCGGCCAGAAACAACTGTAAACAGAATTTCCGTAGTTAATCTGGACGAACTGTGGCAGCAGCAATTCAAAAATTATTTCCCAGAGAGAAATGCCAGCTTTGTCAAGAGAAGATCGAAAATTCCTGGAAAAGGTGACAGATACAGTGGAAAAAAGTGGACGGGCATTATCAGATTGGCTTGCCATTGAAGCAGATGAAAGTCAAAATGCCTGATAATAAGAAGATGGTCCTGCAGCGCTTGTTACAAATGAAGAGGAGGCTGCTAAAGGATGCAACCGTTTTCACTGAATATAACACCTTTATTAAAGAGCTTGTGGCGAAAGGCTATGCAGAGGAGGTCCCAGAGAAGGAGTAAGTATGGTATATCCCACACCATGGAGTTTATCATCCCACAAAGAAGAAGCTGAGAGTGGTGTTTGATTCTGGAGCGAGCTTTCAAGGCATATCGTTAAATGCTCACCTCCTACAAGGCCCAGACCTAACCAGCTCCTTGATCGGTGTGGTGACCCGGTTCAGGAAGGAACCAGTAGTGATTATGGGGGACATAGAGGCAATGTTCCACCAGGTGTTGGTCACTCCTGATGACAGAGACCTGCTAAGGTTCCTCTGGTGGCAAGATGGTGATATGGATCAAGTGCCTGCTGAGTACCGGATGAGGGTACATTTGTTCAGGGCCACGTCATCGCCCAGCTGTGCAAATTATGCTCTCAGAAGGTGTGCAGAGGACTACGGGCATCTCTACACAGAAGAGACTTCACAAAGACTCCATCACTGCTTCTATGTCGCCGATTTACTCGTATCTGTGGCCACTGAAGAGGAAGCTGTGTTGCTGCACCATGAGTTAGTCTCGCTTTGTTCAAGAGGAGGATTTACTCTCACAAAGTGGATGAGCAACAGAGCAGCAGTCCGAGACGTCATCCCAGAAAATCGCAGAGCAAAGGGAATGGAGATGCGGAATATGGAATTGGATGCTGTGCAAGTGGAGAGAGTGCTGGGAGTGGAATGGTCAGTCAAATCAGATTCGTTTAAGTTCAGAGTCCAGATCAAGGAAAGACCACTTACCAGAAGAGGAATGCTTTCGACCATTGCCTCCATCTACGATCCCCTCGGCATGCTCAGCCCTGTGATTCTAACTGCAAAAAGGATAATGACAGATCTGTGCAGGAGAGAAATTGGATGGGATGATCATGTTCCAGACTCAATCGCAAAGCAATGGTTAAAGCTAATTCAACAGCTCCCTCTGCTGGACTTATTTGAAGTGGGCAGGTGCCTAAAACCACCACACTTTGGAGATGTCTGTTCAGCACAGTTGCACCATTTTTGTGATGCAAGCGAAAACGGATATGGAACAGTCACTTACCTGGTATCAAGAAATATTGATTCAGAACGGCACTCTGCTTTTGTGATGGGAAAATCTTGTGTGGCTCCTCTTAAGTCAGTGACTATTCCCAGGATGGAACTTATAGCCGCAACCATGGCGAGCCGAATGGATGTGCTCTGGAAGAAGGAACTGCAGATGGAACTGGTCGAATCTGTATTTTGGACAGACAGTCAATCGGTCCTTAAATACATTCAAAATGAGACATCCCGATATAAATTGTTTGTGGCTAATCGTGTCGCACAAATATTGAAGGCTTCCAGTCCTGCTCAATGGAGGTATGTGGATGCTGCCACCAACCCAGCAGATATAGCGTCCAGAGGTATAAAGGTCGAAGCGTTTGTCAAACACGCTACGTGGCTTTCAGGACCTCACTTTCTTTTATGTTCGGAGAGTGAGTGGCCTGTTTGTCCTCAGGGCCTTGGACAGCTCCCTCTTGAAGATCCCGAGATGAAGAAAACTGTAGTGGTGAATGCTGTGCAGACAGAAGACCCTGTGTTTTATCTGATCCAAGACTTTTCCTCCTGGACACGCCTTAAAACATCAGTGGCGTGGATATTGAGAATCAAAAGTTGGCTTCTGTCCTGCGTGGAAAAGAGAAGACTATTGCATCAGGCACAATCTCACCTCACTGAAGTGCAGCAGAAAGCCACAGAGAACAAAGAAATGGAAAAGTTCAAGAGGACCACTGGCTCACATACACTCTCAGTGGAGGATTTGGAGAAAGCTGAACTGGCCATTATAACGTACTGCCAGCAAAGAACGTTTCCGGAGGAACTGGCAAGTCTGAAGAAGGGGGAGCCAGTAAAAGCAACTAGCCATCTTCGTAAGCTCTGCCCACAGTTATTAGATGGAGTCCTGAGAGTTGGCGGTCGTCTCTGTAAACTGTCTATGCCTGTGGACGTGAAGCATCCGATTATATTGGCCAAAGGTCTCCATATAACAGAGCTCTTGCTGCAGTATGTACATCATCAAGTGGGACAGCAGGTCGTAACCACATGCTGTCAAAGCTGAGAGAGCGATACTGGGTCATTGGTGCCAGTACTGCAATGAGAAAGGTGCTGTCAAAATGTATTACGTGTCGCCGCCTGAATGCTCTGCCACTTCACCAGCAGATGGCAGACTTACCCCACGAGAGAGTTGTCCCTGAGGAGCCGCCCTTCACTCGAGTGGGTGTAGATTACTTCAGTCCCTTTGAAGTAAAGAGCAGAAGGAGTATGGTGAAAAGGTATGGTGTAATTTTTACCTGCCTGGCCATCAGAGCCATACACATTGAAGTTGCTCCATCACTGGATACGGATTCTTTTGTAAATGCACTTAGACGTTTTCTGGCAAGAAGAGGACAAGTTCGAGAGCTCTGTTCAGAAAACGGCACGAACTTTGTTGGAGCAGAGCGGGAGCTGCGAAGTGCTATGGAGCAGTGGAATAAGGAGCAGATTAATCATGTGATGCTGCAGAGAGGAATAAAATGGAGTTTTAATCCACCCACTGGCTCTCATCATGGAGGTGCATGGGAAGGGCTCATAAGATCTGTGCGCAAAGTTCTGAACTCCACCTTGAGGACTCAAAAATTCGATGAGGAAGGACTACACACTTTGCTGTGTGAGGCTGAAGCAATAATAAACAGTCGGCCGATCACTAAGGCCTCTATGGATGTCAATGATCTTGAGGCATTAACTCCTAATCGCCTATTTCTTCTGAAGAACTCTCCATTATTGCCACCAGGAGTATTCCAGACCGCAGACTTGTATGCAAACAGGAGGTGGAAACAGGTCCAATACATGGCTGACTTGTTCTGGAAGAGGTGGGTTAAGGAGTATTTACCTCAGCTGCAGGAGCGTCAAAGGTGGACAGGACCGAAGAGGAACCTCGCAGTTGGAGATCTCGTTCTCATTATGGACAATACAGCGCCACGGAACTCATGGCTGATTGGACGAGTTGTACAAACTTTCCCTGACCGAAAAGGCCTGGTCCGCCAGGTGAAGATCAAAACACGGACAAGCTGCCTGGATCGACCCATCACCAAAGTCTGTTTGCTGCAGGAGGCTGAGGCGGAGTAGTTCTAGGCCGCGGTTTTCGCACTTGGACTTTCTTGGATTACTTTTTTTGCTCTACCCGATTTTTTTGTGGATTACCTTTTTTGTTTTGTTTTGTGACGTTGTGTTTTTTGGTCATTTTTTGTGTGTGGACATGACTGGAAATGACTTTTGACTCTTATTATTCCAGAAGACTTCAGATGGACTGTTGTTGTGCATTATGGACATTAATGAATTATTGGTGATAAATATTCATGCTAGCTTGTTTATGTCTCCTATGCATGTGGAAATATTATGGGTAATTATGTCATAATTAAGGGGCTGGTTGTGTAGGAGCCATAAATTGAATATACAGTGGGCTGTGATTTGATAGGGTGATGTGCCGGGTGTGGGTCACGTGGTTACTGGGGCGGTGTCTACTTAGTTCTCACCTCTGTTTTATGAATGAGATCAGTAGTAGAGAGGGGGGCTGGGTCGCCGTAGTTTTTGTTGACCGTTCGTTTGTGTTTGTTTCTTTTGTACCTTCGTTTTTCTCACTGTTTCGTTCAATATCAAGACGTCTACGTTATGTTATAACCTCATCCGTGTTTCTTTTCATTAAAACGCCATCAAACTTAATCCCTGACAAAGTGTGCTCTGTGACAGCCAAGCAGCGCGTCATACAATTAGACGGACCCGGTTTCTCCTCTCCAGCGGCAATAGGCACTAGAGTCGCTACACCTACTGTGAAGCATGGGGCTGGAAACGTCATGCTTTGGGGTTGTTTTTCTGCTAAGGGGACAGGACAACTGATCCGTGTCCCCTGTATCGTGAGATTTCTCCGTGGCTCCGTAAGAAGCACTGCCCTTCGCTTGGTCTATCTCGGTCTTCAGCTGGACTCGTGGGGTTCCGAGCTGCGTTATCCGAGGACAAGCAAGGGAACTTCACCCGCCTGGCCAGGGAGGCGTGACGGCTCCCAGAGTGCCCGTTCGGAGCCTCAGATTGCTCCTGGGGATGATGGCGACAGCCCATGCTGTGGTGCAGATCCCTCTCACCACATCAATCTGCTGGAGATTAAGTCAGTGCGCAGAGTGCTGCTGCACTTTGCTCCACAGCTGGAGGGGAGGCATGTGAGGGTGCGTTCGGACTATCTCAGGCATGTCAAAGTCAAATATATCAGAGGGCCAAAAAAACAACTTTGCTGCGAGCCGAGGGCCGGACTGGTTCAATGTTTATTAACTCATTGCCTGCCAGCCTATTTCAGAACAGGTACTCCCATATTGCCAGCAGTTTCTGATGATTTGTATAGATTTTTCAAGACCCACAGAATATTGAGTACTATGACTATCTGAAATCCGAAAGCAGATTCTGAAAGAATAGACTGTCTACTTTCATCAGCAAAAATAATTTTGTTTCTAGCTTGTAATTTCCAGTTGAGTAGAGGGAAGTTTTACTGAAATCACCAAAAAGCTGAGAAAAGAGGCACAACAAGTGCATCTAGCTGTTTTCAAACCATTCAGAGAGCGCTGCTGCCACCTGCTGGCTCGATTCAATATGCTCTCAAGCTTATCCCCAAACATATTAGATATAATAGACATCTGGGAACATGAAAAATAGCGAAAAACGCAATTGACGTAATAGTGCGTCAATGGCAGGCAACGGGCCATGTAAAAAATCATTCGCGGGCCGGATTTGGCCCGCGGGCCTTGACTTTGACACCTGTGGACTATCTGAACAGACGGGGGTACGTGGTCCCACTCCCCCCGTCACCTGGCATTGATCTTTCTGCTCTGGGCTACGGTGCATCTGCAGTCTCTGAGAGCACGCCACGTTCCGGGAGACCGGAACACAGGGGCGGACCTGATGTGCAGAAGGGGGGGGCCCACTCAGAGAGGAGTGGGGCCTGGCCCTGCGGATGACTTCAGAGGTCTGGCTGAGATTCATCCAGTGGTCGACCTATTCGGCAGAGCAGACAACGCTCACGCCCGCTCTGGTTCGCGCTGCGGGCCACAGACGATCCGCCCCTGGGGGTGGACGCCCTGGCTCATTACCCGTGGCCAGGGGGCCTCTTATATGCGATTTTCCCCAACTCGCCTCATATCGATCCTGCTGAGGAGGATCGAGCGGGAGGGTCGGGAGGAGATTCTGGTCGCTCCGGACAGCCCGCATGCCCGTTGGTTCCCGCTCCTGAGGGGCATGGCGGTGATGGAGCCGGGGCCCCTCCCGGACGAGCCTTGGGCTCTGGTCCAGGGAGGAGGGACGCTTCACTCGCGCCTGGTACTGGGGCGCAGACTCTGGGTCTGGAGGCTGAGAGGCGGAACCTTGTAGACCTGGGCCTCCCTCCGTCGGTGGTGGAGGCCATTCAGGGTGCGAGGGCCCCTTCCACTATCAGGGCCTAGGGCTGTAGGTGGAAGGTTTTCAATGCCTGGTGCACGGTACGCTCTTGGGACCCCCATATCGTGCCCTCTGGAGGGAGTTCTGGGGTTTTCTTCAGGAACCTTTGGAGTAAGGGAGGGCTGCTGGCACCCTGGCGGTGTTCGCAGCAGCCATTGCCTCAGGCCATGGGGGGTTCGGGACCTTCTCGGCCCGCTCCCACCCGCTGGTCACAGGAAGAGGCCCGTTCACCACATGTGGAGTCGCGGCCTCTACGGCCCTGCTCCGGGGGGCCTCGGTGGAGGACGTCTGCCAAGCCGCATCCTGGGCTTCGTCCTCTTCCTTTGCTCAGTCGTATCTGGTTGACGTTTCAGAACGGTCGGTCGCCCATTCCGTTCTGAACGCTGGGATCTAATTCCACCGCATGGCCGCGAGAGTCGCCACGTGGCCTATTGTTGTATTCTAGTCCACCCGTCAGGCGCTCTTGGTAGAGGCTTCCTGGGGTTGCTGCCTACTTTCATCTTATTAAGGTGGTCACTAGAGCTGCAACTAACGATTATTTTGTAATCGATTAATCTATCGATTATTTTTACGATTAATCGATTAATCGCTTGGCTGTGAATTGTGTAGAAAAAAATTTTTTTTTCATCACAAAAAGCTAAAGTGGCAACACTCGAGGACGTATTGACGGCGTAAACTTAAAGTAAATGTTTGTAACAGGCTCTTTGTGCTAATTCTGCTATCTGATTGGATGAGACAGACAGATATTCATGAAATTATAAAAACAAAGTCGGTTTTAATCAAAAATACTACATTTTCATGTCATTTTTGCTCTGTTTGAGTCCGTGTGAACCAGAAAACGATTAATCGATTACTAAAATAGTTGTCGACTATTTCAATAATCGATTAGTCGTCGATTAATCGATTAGTTGTTTCAGCCCTAGTGGTCACCATTCCTCGGGAGCTCTTGGTAGAGCCCTATCTAGGAATGTGTTCTGCCTACTCCTAGGCAGTCTTGTCAGAGAAAGGGCGTCCGTGGTAGGAGCGCCCTAACTCTGATTCCTTTGCCCTTGGGAGGGGCTTGGAGATTCAGGCAGGGCTCCAATCACTGTACGCTGGCCTGATGGGAGTACATCTTTCTACGGCTACGCGTGGTACCCACAGCGAGCCTAAGGGGCTTAAGCACCATGACGTTGAATTGGTAGTTACCTGGTGTAACTTAACCCTTTAGGCGACAGAGTTTTTTCAAGAAAATATAAAATTTTGATTTCAAGATTTCAAAAGGCTATAACTTTAAAATGGTTTGAGATAAAGGCATACTGTAAATTAGAAATAGCTTCAGTTTGAACCAAACTTTGGGATGGAAGTGGATTCGTCATCTAATTTGCATATTGTGCCGTCATCAAGGTCAACCATTTTGGAAAATGTTAATTATTGTATAAAGATTTCAAAAAGCTGTAGCTTGGGAGTTTTTTTAGATCAGGGAATACTATAAACAGTCAATGTGAAATATCCTTAGTATGAAATGATTTTGGGATCAAAATAAATTCCCTGATCAAGATTATAGATAATGTTTTAGCACTGGTTCGCGGCCATATGGAATTGTATTATTTTCAAAGACCTTCAGTGATCAAGACAACACTTTTTATAGTTTACTGTCATGAAATCTGGAGATTGGTTTCAATATTTCCCTTTCAAAGACCTGGTGGGCTTACTATTTTTCTCAGTGGAAATGAGGCTCCAGGATTTATCGTTTAGAAACAGAGAGATGAAATTAATGGGCTCAGAACTTGTCAGATCGTCTCAACAAGAAACAACAGGCTCTTCAACACTTCTGATCCACTTTTGTGGATTATTTTCTCTCAAGAACTGCCTTCATCCTCATCATCGCTGTTGGCAAAGGCAGTGAACGTGATTAGCGATGTGTTTTTTTCCCGCGGCTCCCCCGCGTCTCCCGTGTTCCCCGTGGATGTCTACCCCCACTACTTTCTTCCACATGCCCGGTGTTTTGATGCCCCTGTCCCCTCGACCACGGCCCCTGCTTGGCGTTCACAGAATGCTTCCACCGCTGCCACACGGAGGACAAGCAGCCGCTGTACAGGGGCTGATTGTGGACTATGGAGCGCGGTCTCCCCGTCACCAATAATGTCCATGTCTGCTTCACTGGACACCTGCGTGTCTTCCTCCTCTGAATCTGAGTGAGCCAGTACCAGACCAAGTACTTCTCTGGTACTGAAAACCTCGTGAGTAAAATAAAAAACACTCTCTAGCATAGACGTCGGAACTAGGGGTGCGGGGGGTGCGGCCGCACCCCCTCCGCGTGTGCCGGGAGCGAGAAGTTATCACTATCCTGCGTTCCTTGCAGCCCAAAACCCGCTCCATGCTGTCGGAGAAGCTTATGAAGCTCTGTCTGGCTAATATCTGTCGCAGCCTCTGAGCGCTCTTTCTCAGCCTTGCGCAGATTAGAGACCTGGCTACACCAGTGACGTGCGGTGGGGGATCAATCATGTGTTCATATGATTATACATCATATAAACCAACAGGAACAGGAGCGGCTTATACACAATTTGTTTGGCTACAGCAGAATATGATTTAATGTCTGCATTGTTTTCTCATACAAAACGCAAACGTTTGTAAAAAGTACAAAGTGTGTTATGGGCCTTACCTTAGGTATTAATGAACAGCACAGACCACTTCAGTTAGGACCAGTTTCATGTTTAAGTCCAGATAATAGTTTGAGCACAGACATGTAATCCTCCATTTGGAAATAAGTTCAATGAGTTTTAAAAAGTAAAAAAAACGGGTGTCTCCTCCGTAAACTCCGAGTTTTGCTGCAGCCGACTCCCGGTTAAATCCAATTTCTAAATTCAACCTTACCCTTCACCTCCTTTTCTTATGATTCATATCATCATTGGAAGCAAAACATTACTCTAAGTGCATTTTAAATTATCTTAAAATGTATTATAGGTATGTTAGCCAAACCTGTAGCTGCCCTTAGCAGAAGAAGAACAAGAAAGGAGCTTTCTGATGGAATTGGATGCAGCCAAAGTTTGGGCTCACAAGCGCCCCCCTGAGGCTTTCCTCACTTACAAGCTGTGGTTGAGCGCGATTAAGACCCATATTTGCTTCAAAAACACAATTTATGAGCCATCCTCTTAAATGTAAACATGTTGATTGTAAATTAAATATTTTTGAACTTTTTAAACTGTGATAAACAGAGAAAACAGTTTGATAGCACCTCACAGGACTCTCCCTGTGAGCTGTTGCTTTTTACGTCTCCCAAGAGAGGCTCGCCTCACAGCACCGCTCTGTCAAATCTGCGATTTCAAGGTATAAATAAATGAAATAAGACACAGCACAAATCACTTGATAAAGTGACCAAACATTATTGTATCCATTTTATTACTTTTCTTTCTATGATCTTAGGTGAGGGCCTTGCCTGCCTCATCTGACCGCACGTCACTGGGCTACACAACACAATGAAGCCACCGGAGAGACTGACGCATGAATGCGTATTGAAAAAAAAAAGTTCAGTTTGATAAGTGACTTGCTTGATATATATTGTTTATTTTGTTTTTCTTAACAATTAAGATGGTATGTTATTATCCAGTGTAATCCAAGTATGAGTCTCTCCCTCGACTCTCCCAACAAAAACCCGCTCTCAGAAAATAGTTCCGACGTCCATGCTCTCTAGTTCTACGAATGGTGCGTAGCCCCTTAGCTACAGGCCCATCAGTCCAGCCTGGCTTTGGCAGAGTTCAAAGTGGCAGGTGCGGGCTGTAGAGGGCTATTTATAGATGGGACTGGCACGTGATTGGAGCATTGATTTCTCTCTGGCGGGAAGCTGGGCGCTTCTAGAGTCACCCACAGCGAGCCTAAGGGGCTACGCACCATTCGTAGAACTCAAGTCACACCAGGTAACTACCAATTACGCAGTGCGGGGCATAGTGGCGTGGCGTGGGATGGTGCAGGCCGGTGGGGGTTGGAGTGGTGCGGCGAGGGCTGTTCGACGCCGCTTGCGGCTTTAATTTATAATTAGTTTTTGTTTTTTTCTAAATTTTGTATTTTTCAGGGGAAATGTCTGTTTTAAATGATAGTTTCACACTTATAAAGATTGAACATTTGAATTTTTTCACACATTTAACTCATTCACTGCCCATGACGACAAAACTCGTCATGTTGAATAGTAACGCTCACTGCCCATGACGAGTTTTACGAGTTTTTCGTGTTATTACACGGGAGGCTGCAGTAATGTCTGGCGCACCTTGTGAATGACCCACAATACTGATATATAGTGCAAATGTACCTGTAATGATAAATCAACACCAGTAGGATGCAGTATTGCGCCACAGGAGAGGTCATAAGTCAGTGGAGAGGAGGAGGAGGAGTGTGGGAGTGTTTGGAGAGCGTGGTGCTGTAGCAGAGCGAGCGATGATAGCGTAGCATTGAGACGGATCAGCGATCTAGTTTAGCGATAGTATAGCAAGAGTGATGGCGGAAAATAATAGTTATAAGCAGTTGACACTGCTTCAGAGATTGACTCGCGGATCAGTGAGTGAGGTCGAGAGGGGAGAGAGTGGAGACCCCGGTGGAGGTCCGTCTCTGCAGCCACATTTGCGCGGAGCAGGGACACACCTTTTATATATTCTCCTAGTATAGTGATTTACAAATTTATATTATTTACAGGTGGTGCATCAAGAGGCAGTTGCTGTGCACAAAAAAGGTAAGAGGACTACTATTTCTATTCTTGTACATCCCATGGCAATATAATATAATAATATAGTATACTGTGTTTGGTCCAAAAATAGTCAGTCGATAATGTGGGAGGAAGGCCTTCATTGTATTTTATGTATTGATTTATTGTAACAAATTCACTGTATAATATAGTTATTGTGTGTATCCATTTTCCAGCACGTTCGTCACCCAGAAGCTCTGGGGAAGATGGCTGACAGGAGGATCAGTGGGAGCCGAGTCAGTTGCCCTTCACAGGAGCTCCTGGACCACAGAGGTTGCGAAGCTGGATTCATCTGATCCAGCTGACTTTCTGGAGCTGGATTCATCTAATCCAGACTTTCTGGAGCTGGATTCATCTGATCCAGACTTTCTGGAGCTCTTCTTCACGGAGGGAGAACTACAAATGGTACACAGCGTGTCGTGTTCCGTTGCACACAGTGTTTCAACCTCTACAACTCAAAGCTGAACTACTGGGAGGACTGAAAAAGCAGATAAACTCACTCATACACACACTCACGAACACTCACACGCACACAGACACACACACAGACACTCACTCACACAGACACTCACTCGCACACTGACATTCACACATTCACATGCTTCATTCTATTTTATACATCTATAGTTTTATTGATCTTTGTGTTGTTGTTGTTTGACGTTTTGGTTGATGGAATAGAAGAAAGTTAAATTTTCTATCTGTGAATAAATTGCCAACAATTTGCCATCAAAAGTATTATTTCAGAGTCATGTTTTTATAATTTTTGTAATGGAACAAGTGTGAAGATGTTTTGAGTTGTCACTAAAGCAGCAAAAATGCATCTAAAAGTCTCTTTTCTGCTTGATATGTTCCTGTTTACATACAGCTCGTTTTCTCTGTTTTCTTGCTCAGACCAGGTGTTGTGGGTGAAAGTATGCTTTGTTCTAATAGCTCAAGAACGGTAAAAGGTAGAAACAAACTGTTTTTTTCAGAGTAAAGCAGAGAGGTTAATCTTTAATTTCCTCTTCCGCCTCCGTCGAGCAAAGACGTGTCTCAGACGCTCCTGCTTCTGACTGCTTGCTATCTCCTGTTTTTGTCTTTTTCCTGGAGTTTTGCCACAGACAACTTTTAGCAAGAATGGAAATGGTAAATTGGTCCCTCAACGCAATTGATTCTATCTTTTCAACACGTAAGCGTGGGTCTGGAGAGCCCGAGTGCCCGGACGGGACTTCACCAGCGGGGTATACTCTTGACAGCTGGAACAAGTGGCAGCCCCTCTGTCTGTCGACCCTGTCCATTGAAGATTCGGAAGACGTATATATCTTTGGCTTTTTGGTGGTGGGGATCCTCCTGTTTGGGTTTGGAGCGGTTCTATTCTACCATAAATTCGGAGGCATGGCAGTTCGCAAGATTCACGACCTGCTGGCCAACAAAATTGATGGGATGTACAAGGAGCTTAACCGAGTCGTGGTTGAGAGCGCTGTGGCTGGACAAAGAAGAGTGGTTTTGGTGGAACAGTTGATAAAAGATCTCGCAGCTCGTTCACTTGATGGGCATAAAACGCTGGAATTGAGATTGAATGACATTGTTTGTCACGCTTGAACTCTCTGACCCGGCTTGGATTGGCCCCTGTGTACGGGGTTTGAGGGCGCCGCAATTCGGTTTAATTGGATTTAATAGAATATCTGCCTGTTTTTGACTGCTAAACTGCATACAATATTGTCCCTCGTTACAGGAGATGTGTTCTCTCCCTATTGTGTCTTCCCTCCTCTCTTATCTCACATTCCTCGGGCCAAGGCCATCATAATAAATCTGGTCTCTACAAAAATTTCACACTCTTTCAGTCTTCCAGCTTGGATCCCGCTCCCCCCGCCTCCCTCTGATCTCTCCCTCCCCTCCCCTCCTCACTGTGTTTCCGACTCACCCCCTCCCTGACCCCGCCCCCCTCTGACAGCCACATTGGACCGGCAGCCAGAGGTGCTCATCCCAAGAAAAAAATCCGTGGTTTATACAAAGCACAATGTTTTCTATCCAACTGTCTGTTGTAACCTGTATGTTATTGCTCTCTGCTGTTTATTCTACTGTTTGTCGCATGGCGCCGGAAAAATGGCGCTGTGGCAAGAGCTCTGGTGTGTGTCGCCTTCTCTGTCTGGCGCACACCGGGGTAGTCTTGCACAGTTTTTCCAATGTGGTTTTACTGCAAATGGCAAATAAATGAATCTGAATCTGAATCTAATTTGGTGCCCTTTGTGTTTACATCGTCTAAAAAATGAATATTCTGTGACACTTCAAAGTTGGGTCAAATCACCTGAAATTGCTGGCAGAACGCACTTCTAAAATCTGAAAATGCCTGGCAGTCAGTGAGTTAATGACAAATATGTGGTATGCAATACAGATATTGTTTTTACAGCGTTTTTATTACTTATGCCATTATACATCAAAACATTATACAAAATATTTTACAACAGGTTTCTGATTATTTATGAAGATTTTTCCTGTATAACTTATTCAATTGGCATTAAATTAAAAAAAAAACAGTGCCTTCTTAGCCTTCTAAAAAAAAACTAAATACAACATTTACATTTTTCCAAGTAAAGAAGAGTGCAAAGAACTTTTATCAATAAATACCTGACATAAATGGTAAAATACATTTAGTGGTGAACAAAACACAAACAAATTATGCAAGAAGAGTTTTCAATACTTTACAGCTGATGTCCCAATAATTAACATTTTACAATTCCAGGTCAGAGGGCCAGTCTTTATTGGGTTTTATTTAATACAATTCTTAAAATGTTTAATTCTAGATTTCCAGACTATCACTTCAAGCTCATAATTTTACGACTACATGAACCATGATCCTTTGCCTGGTTTAAAGCTGGGGTACCTCACTTAATTCTATCATAAATATCACTTTTTATTTGAACCATGAACTCTGTACAATAATTCCATTGTCTGTGCACAAATTATATACACATTTCTTGAACCTTGAAAAGAAACTGTTTTAAGAGTAGGAAACTAGTTAGTTGGAATTTTTTTTTTTTTTTACTTCAGTACCCTGCCTCTATTTGACAAAGTAGCAAATCTACAGTTTACTCAATTTTTTGTAATAAACATATTTATACCTTTTGTTAAAATATTTGTTTGTATACCTTTTCATTATAATAGAGAGAGAGAAAAAATTCCATATTTGCTTGATGAAGGCATAATGCCAAAACTTCGCACTGCAAATAAATTATTTTTAGTTTGTAAGTAAGTCATCTCTCTATCACATTAGGCTATACAGGCCTCTGCTCCTACGCACCCGATCTGTAGGTATTGATGTGCAAATCCCTACTCCATACCTTTTCATTACACAATAATCACACAATGTTTAGGGCAAAAAGGAAAATCAGAACTTGGCACTGCTTTATGAGACTGCAAAAACTCTTGAGGCAAACGAAGGTCAAAACTAAAGGTATTTTTTGTCTAAGTAGTACCCTAAGTAGTTCATAAAAATGCTTATTACCACATACAAGTTGTATTATAATCTATAATTTAATAGAAAACTTGAGGTAATTGATTCAGCTGTGTAAGAATTACAAGCAGTGAAAAGTGCTGAGTAGAGTCTGAGCGGGACGTTTGTTCTCCTCCACTCACAGAAGAGCAGTGAACAGTCTGCGTCCTCTAGCCTCTACAGCGCTGCGCGGCTTCGGCCTCAAAATTCGAATATAATTATAAAATTAAAAAATATATATATTCGAACAAATATTAGACAGCCCTTATAATTCGAAATGTATTTAATGACTGCAAATAAAATAGTTAGCTCCCAAAGGTTTCACTGTGACGTGTTAGCTAGCTTAGTTTTTTAACTAAGAACTCTAGAACTACATGAAAACTGAACAAAGAATTCTGAACATCAGCGGTGAGTTACCCATTTATATACCAAACCTAAATCCATCAGATCCTCCTCAAATGTGTCCTAAAATGTTCGTTTCATGGTAATGGTTACTTCCGGGTTTTTCGCAATCGCTTTTTGTCACATTAAAATAGTATTTTTATCATGAAAACGTTCAACACCAAATTCTGAAATCGTCCGTGCATGTGTGTTAGGGATGTATATGTATACTGTACTGTCCGATCAACATTTAATGGTGTTGATTGATTGATATGTATTTGTTTATTGAGCGTGGCTAGCTCCGCTAGCTTCTCTGCACAGACAACTGTGTGCAGAGAAGCTGACAGTGTAGTGACAGGCGCTCAAGGCTTGTTGTACTTGCAGAGTAATGTTAGTATTTTACACACCTGAATTACAGAGATTGCGTTGCCAAAGGGCAGCGGTCATTATTGGTTTGAGAGTTCTGTTATGAAGAAAAAATGATCGGTAGAATTACATTCAAGTCAATGGAGTGTTCTACTGCTGCTGTGAGGAGCTGTATAATAAATTATAATTAATGATTCTAATATATTCTAATGTTAAATGAATACATTCGGATGCGAAACTAGCGGTATTCTTTTACCGTGTTATTTGTTATTATATTGTGTTAGCAGTGCGTTGCTTTAGTACTATTTCATCACTGATTGTTGTACAGCTTACAAGAAGTTGCGTTAATGCTAATGTTAGCATACATGTCAGATCGCAAATTGAGCTAGATGGCTCTGTGTTATGAGAGCGTAGGGGAAATGAGAAGCCATTGAGCGAGTTGAGGGGCGGTGCTAAACATTCAAACCTTTCAGAAACGGATATAGCGACTTTAACTGTCCAATTCTTCCGCTGTTGGAGCAGACTGGATCGTTTGTTTTTCCAGAAGCCCCTTGTCCTCCCCTGGTGCCTCATCCTTGTCCACGGTTTCTGAGGAAGGTTTTACCTCTTCAGTCTCTTCCTCCTCTTGCACCATGGCATGAAGTTTTCTCTTGAAGCATCCCAACTGCAGTAAAGTCAAATCGTAAGTCGTTGAAATCCTTTATTCAGGCCATCGATCAGTTATGATCACAGATTTTGATGGACAAAAATCTCAGTTTAAAGTTACCCAAATAGATTTCATTGTTTTTCTACAGTGACAGTTCCAGTTTATCATTCCCAAATTATCACTAGGATGGCACTATTTTTGGCCAATTTGATGTTTGCTTATTTATTTTATGGTTAAACTCAAACCTCTGTGGGCACCTTTTTAAGATCTGGCCACAGATAGAATATCGCCTCTAGACTCAGAACTAACAGATTTAAGAACTCTTTTATTCCTGTGGCCATTGGTGTTTTAAACCAATTTTTTGTTGGGTCTTTTGTGTATGATATGTATGTATATCTTCTGCTAGAACCAAATAACGTATGGAATAATACGGGCATCTTGAAACTAGAATCAAACAAGTGCTGTACGCCATTAAAAAGAAGTCCGTATCTGTAAAGGGATGAGCTGTGAACTAATGACAGAAAAAAAGTTACTTATTCAATTTGGTACAACTCTAATACTGCCGGATAAAAAAAAAGAAGTTATAATTATATTATCAAAAAATGATTCGCAGTCACCCAATTCGACCAGTTTTTGTGACCGGATTCAGCAAATTTTTAGTATGAAACGTATTGGCTTCATAGTTAAAAATAATTATGAAGGCAGATTAATTTAAATCCTCACAATCATGTATTCTCTCTGCATGATTTATGTGCAGTAGAATGAGTAGGAGAATGTCAAACGTACCTTATACATGATAATGGTGATGATAATTAAGAGCAGCAGTCCGCCTCCAGCTCCAGTCAGAATTATGAGAAGTTTATCAGGCAAAACAATCAGCTCGATGTGGACCTCACTCTGTCGGAGAAAACAATATTTGGTTATGTTAAAGGTCCCATATTGTGCTTTTCGACTTTTCTCAGCTTTAAACATCATTACAGTGCTAAAATAGTTTTTTCCTTGTTTCCTTTAGTCCTTTAGTTAACGAGTGATATTTTTCTTTCATTCTCGAGAGGCAGCAAAACGCCTCGATTCAGTTCGTGGCATGGCACCAATTCGTGACGTGAGAAGCCCGCCCCCAGGAAGTGATTGACAACGGAAGAAATCAATCAGTGCATGCAGTGATGTCACCAATTGAGCTGACATCACCTCTATGCAAGTATTGGCTATAACGTCACAGGTTTTGAGTTTTGTACGGTGTATCACTGAAATTATTATCTCAAATGTGTTCAGAAAGGACTGCGAAACATGAAGAAGAGTGAAATATGCAAGCTCTAAAAACAAGCGTTCTACCTGTAATTCCTTATGCTACCAGTAGAGGGAAGAGTTGAATTTGTTTTGTCTCAATTAAAAAAAAAACATAAGTTATGGACAATACTGTATGTTTTAAGAGGGAGAAACTATTCTGAGCGTGATTTCATAGTGGTACAATTACTTCACAGGAGATTACAGAAAGAAGGGGCGGAGTTACAGTGCCTTGCGAAAGTATTCGGCCCCCTTGAACTTTTCAACATTTCGCCACATTTCAGGCTTCAAACATAAAGATATAAAATTGTAATTTTTTGTCATGAATCAACAACAAGTGGGACACAATCGTGAAGTGGAACGAAATTTATTGGATAATTTAAACTTTTTTAACAAATAAAAAACTGAAAAGTAGGGGATGCAATATTATTAGGCCCCTTTACTTTCAGTGCAGCAAAATCACTCCAGAAGTTCAGTGAGGATCTTTGAATGATCCAATGTTGTCCTAAATGACTGAGGGTGATAAATAGAATGCACCAGGTTCTGTTTAAAGCGCAGAGAGAACCATGAAGACAAAGGAACACACCAGGCAGGTCCGAGATACTGTTGTGGAGAAGTTTAAAGCTGGATTTGGATACAAAAAGATTTCCCAAGCTTTAAACATCTCAAGGGGCACTGTGCAAGAAATTATATTGAAATGGAAGGAGAATCAGACCACTGCAAATCTACCAAGACCCGGCCGTCCCTCCAAACTTTCAACTCAAACAAGGAGAAGACTGATCAGAGATGCAGCCAAGAGGCCCATGATCACTCTGGATGAACTGCAGATAACTACAGCTGAGGTGGGAGAGTCTGTCCATGGGACAACAATCAGTCGTGCACTGCACAAATCTGGCCTTTATGGAAGAGGGGCAAGAAGAAAGCCATTTCTCAAAGATATCCATAAAAAGTCTTGTTTAAAGTTCGCCACAAGCCACCTGGGAGACACACCAAACATGTGGAAGAAGGTGCTCTGGTCAGATGAAACCAAAATTGAACTTTTTGGCCACAATGCAAAACGATATGTTTGGCGTAAGAGCAACACAGCTCATCACCCTGAACACACCATCCCCACTGTCAAACATGGTGGTGGCAGCATCATGCTTTGGGCCTGCTTTTCTTCAGCAGGGACAGGGAAGATGGCTAAAATTGATGGGAAGATGGATGGAGCCAAATACAGGACCATTCTGGAAGAAAACCTGTTGGAGTCTGCAAAAGACCTGAGACTGGGACGGAGATTTATCTTCCAACAGGACAATGATCCAAAACATAAAGCCAAATCTACAATGGAATGGTTCACAAATAGACGTATCCAGGTGTTAGAATGGCCAAGTCAAAGTCCAGACCTGAATCCAATCGAGAATCTGTGGAAAGAGCTGAAGACTGCTGCTCACAAATGCTCTCCATCCAACCTCACTGTGCTCGAGCTGTTTTGCAAGGAAAAATGGGAAAGAATTCCAGTCTCTCGATGTGCAAAACTGATAGAGACATACCCCAAGCGACTTGTAGCTGTAATTGCTGCAAAAGGTGGCGCTACAAAGTATTAGCGCAAGGGGGCCGAATAATATTGCACGCCCCACTTTTCAGTTTTTTATTTGTTAAAAAAGTTTAAATTATCCAATAAATTTAGTTCCACTTCACGATTGTGTCCCACTTGTTGTTGATTCTTGACAAAAAAAATAATTTTTATATCTTTATGTTTGAAGCCTGAAATGTGGCGAAATGTTGAAAGGTTCAAGGGGGCCGAATACTTTCGCAAGGCACTGTACATGCTTGTTTGTAGGCACGTATAGAACAATCCAACAATGTGGATAAAAGCATAGCAAACAACACACTTAAACTTACAGATTTCTTGGATGGATCATTTTCATCCCAGAAGCTGTGGTCGTCTGAACTTTCACTTTGCTAAAAGTTAGAAAACATTTGGATGTAAAGCCATTAATATCTTTAGAATTGAATAATCTGTAACACACCTTCCGATTGTAAAAGTCCAGTGAGTACTTCTGTTTGTCATATGTAACAAATAGAAAACTTTTAAACTCAATCACATTGTTGTCTCCAGTGTAACGCTTCAGGAAGGGAACGTTCTGCAACAAATATATGATTCCAATTACACCTTTGGTCATTTTGCGATTAATTGTGGGGCTTACATCTCGACTGAGGTCTTTGAACTGAACTTGTCCCGACAGTTCAAACTCCACAGATGCATTGGCCAGTAGAAAAGGGTCACACACTATATACATGCATTCACGCTCTGGGGTACAGTACTGTAAAAAAAAAAAAATATATATATATATATATATATATATATATACACACACAAATTGTAAATGATTAGGTTAAATCAATTGCTTTAAAAATTGTGATATTGATAGAAACTTACTGCAATATTATTTTCAGATGGAGAAGACTCATTGTAACTTTCTCTGCATTTGGTGGTATTCTAAACAGAAAATTGAAATTATATAGATATATTTTTCGTCTTTTAAGTTGACTCGATTACAGAGTCTGAGTTTACCTCCTGGACTAGGACTTGATAGTTGTTCATTTCAAAGTTGTGTTTGAGTCTTGTTGGGAAAACCAGAGTCACGGTTGCACGAAAATGTCTCCACCCGTAATTATCAACCTAAAAGAAGAAAATGTGTCTGACTTATACTATGCTCAAAACACTCACACACTCATAACTTAAAATACATAATTTTTGCTCTTCAAATTTTTTACATTATGAGCCAAGATCTAGCAAAAGCTCCTTAGCAACTGTTGCCATGACCAAAATGTCTCACAGAAGAGAAAAAGCAACATTTTTCAACATTTAACTTGTGTATTTAACAAAACAAGAAATATTTAGCATGTTTAGCAACGCATGACAGACCTTGTAAAAGTAACACACACCCCAAAATGCATTAATCCAGATTAGATCCCCCTCAGTCTACTATCTTTTTTTCATCATCTGTATAAAATCTTATGTAAATATTGAGTAGAATTGTTTCTGCAACTTGCAACTTGTCACTTTCTTGATTGGTGCTTCCAAAACATTATTCTCACGCCACCAGAGAGAGGTACAGAATTATTTTCATTTTTTAAATACATTTTTTTTAATGGCTGGGTTCAAAACAGGCGTGATTTTGTAAAGAACGTGATTTTGTAAAGAACTTGATTTCTTTCCCAAAACAAATTGTCCTTTAGTAGTATTCTGTTATAGTGGAACAATTACATCATACAGGACAGAGACGGGGTTTTTTTATTATTACTATCGTATAAGATGTAATAATGTGTATAAGATGTAATAATGTGGGGACACAACGGGGCGTGAGTCGGATCGAACATTCCCTTAACGACCTGGGAGTGAGATCCTTGGATGGACTCAAACGCGTGGAAGGATTGATTGAAGGACTTGGGCCTCACGGTGGAACCTCGTACTGACGTGGTCAACTCCGGATAACGGTGAACGGAGGGTCCAGTTCCAGTATAATTTTGACATATTGGCTTTAGTTTACACTGCCTTTCATTGAACAGCTAAAGTGCTTATACAAATTTCCCACAATGCATGTGTTGTTTTGTCTCCAATGTTTGCAGGCACCTGCGCTATCTGTGTCCTTCACATTCCACCACCACTGCTACCGGCCACTCAAGGCCGACACTGGACTCTATCTAACTCAGACTCATAACCCAGAACACCAGTTACAGTTTATTCATCGAACTGAATTTCCCCATCTGCGTGAGATAATAAAGGATTGATTGATTGATTGATTGATTTAGGTCAGAAGGGGCGGAGTCACATGTTGTGCCGATGCCCTCAACATGGATGAAGGTGGATGGAACTAAAAACAACTCCAGGTCTGTTTTTAATTAGGTTAAAACCTCAAACAAAACGATTTTCATAATACATCTCCTACTGCTTGTATCAGAATATTTACGAATGAGTTTTTGTGAAATGAAAAATATGACGATTCAAAAATGTTTAGAAAAGGACCCACAAATAAAATACATGAAATAGGCGTTTAAACAATAAAATCCTTACTGTATATTTGGTCACCACTCGTTTTGGGGCAGGATCCTCAGTGGTGAAATTCAAATAGGTGACGCTGTCTTCTTCTCTGAAAACAGAACCAGACAATGATATAAAAATAACATAAAACCGTAAACTATCGTATAAGATGTAATAATGTTTTACTTACACCAAAAGTGTCATCTTGATTTCAAACTGAACCGGGATGACTTTGACCAGAGAGCCTTTGCTTGAGTTTTGATTATCGCTGTAGACGTTTTATGTAACGATTAGAAATGAAAACGTTTTAAAGTAGATTCTTGAGTCCTTTACCTGTGTCCTGTGATGTTCAGAGATAAAGACTCGGCCCACTCAAAGTCTCGAATCACATGGAATACACTCATGAACTTGGCCTTTTAGAGAAAAAAATGTTTTTGAGTCAACTTCACCGTTCAGGATCATTTAGAAACTGTGTAGGACTTTCACCTGTGACTGGCTGCGATAAACTGGAAGACTGACGCCACACACGGTCCTGTCTTTTTTTGTTCTGTCTTCACGGCAACTGAAAAGTGGTTTGGACTTTGAATCCTGATGGATTTTAAAAAGAATAGAGAAAATGTTTATAAATCACATTTTTCATCACAATATCTTTTAACATATTGTAATAGTTATTTTCTACCGCTTTCCATAGACTTCTCTCTCCTTTATTAAATTATGTTAAGAGTAAAAGAAATTATAAAGTTTGATTCCCAGAGCAGATGCTCATCGAAAAATCCCAATCACAATTGTCTCGAGAGGCGTCACTAAACTATTGATTTACCAATAGCAGACTAGATAATCAAACATTTAAACAGTCTTTGATAAACAAATATAGATAGACCTTTTTTTCCTTCAAAATGTCTCAAAATTCTACCTGGATCTGCCAGAGAACCCAAACACAAACAAATGACTGGACTCTTTGTGAAGATGAGGTCCTGTAGTTTTGGCCTCTGATGACTAATTACTAAAACTATAAGTGGGATCCATCTCTGTATATAGAAAGATCAAACTCTAAAGTCTGCCTACGTTTCCCAAGGTGAATATAAAGGAGGGTACAACTGGTGTCCGGGGGTTGGATTTATTTAGGTTTTAAGAATTTCCCTTTCGCAGCGGAGGCGAATGTCACTGGGAATGAAATTTATTGGTATTTGTGAGTTTGGAGATGAAACTGGTCCAAGTTTTTTCCAGAATGTTTGGTTTGACTCTAAATCAGAGGGAGACATTTTCATTTTGTTTCACATTTCCATGAGTTTAGTTGACATTTGGTTTTTGTGAAGAAAAAAAATGCTATTAAAAATGAAATAAAATCAGTACTTTTTACTACTACTCTCCAATGACATGTATGAATATGGAAAAGGGACCTGAGCCAGACTCATCCTGGAGAAGGACAGTCCGGGGGGTGGTAGATGGTGAGGCTGGTGTTGTAGGAGTCTTCACCGCGGTTGAGCAAAGTCACGCTCATGTTGAAATAGTTATGATCAGCCACCAGTAAAGATGGAGTCCTGAAAACAGACAATTCAATAAGTTGGGTTCAGGTATGGAGCAGTGTTTGGTCGCCTGAATAATGGTTGTACTATAATTCACAAGTGTAGATTGTCTCAGCTTCACAAACTTGTTATTTAATCTTATGGCTTAAAGTTCAGGAACAGTGTTTTTGGTTGATACGTCCCAACATTCAGGAACTATTATTAGTATTTTCAGTTGATAGTTTATGCCGTTGATAGAAGCCAATGCCCGTTACAGAAGTACAGATCTACGTATTCTTCATGTTTACATTTTACGTACATAAAGTCAAAATCCACTTCAATTTCCGCAACGCAGGTGTCATTGCGGCATCTCCTCTCAAAGGGAACCTGTAAACATTGTGTTGAATTAGCTGTATTTTAACTTTGTTGAGCGTATATTTCTATTTGCACAAAGATATACAAAAAAATGCATAAAACTTAAAGGAGCAGTATGTAAAAAATCTGGCCAGAAGTGGTACTGCACTCTCCCTAACTCAGGTTACCAGATATGTAGACGAATCCAGCTGGGAACATAACATCTGACTAAAGAGCTTTGTCAACAACAAATCTATAACAACACCTTTTTTACAAAAATCCTGGTTTTATTCCTTGTTTTGTCATTAATGATGTCATAACGAGACCTTTTTTTAATTCTGTGGCCACATGTTACTTTACCAGTGAGATTAACTCGACGTGGTGAGTTCTGGCAACCCGGATCACAGACTTTCTGATTCATGAAAAGGTGGAGGGCGGGAAATTGAAGTGAAAACAATAACAAGATTCAGGGGCTGTAAAACTAATTTTGAAATCCAAATATCTCGGCTGAATTACTGTGATCAGTTAAAGTAATTGAAAAGATTGTTTTGTTAATACCTTTGACATATTAGGACCATTTAGTGATTACTTGACATGAAAATCGTACATATCCATCCATCCATCCATCCATTTTCTACCCTTTCATCCATTTCTGGGTCAGGGGGGTGGCAGTCAGAGATGCCACCCAAGTCTCATAGCACCAGCCCCTCACTGACCCTCTGCAGGTGGTGAGTCCACAGGAGGACGGCTGCTCTGAGTGTGAGCATAGCCTTGATCTTTCAGTGGGGGCTTTGGGAAAAGTGGGGTTAAGTGTCTTGCCCAAGGACACAACGACAGCAGTCATCAGTGAGAGTCGGTGGAGAAGATGTAGAGGTGGGAATTGAACCCACGACCTTCTGGCCTTAAGGCCAATGCTCTACCAACTGAGCTACTGTCGCCCTAAAATCGTACATATTGCTACTTTAATAGTAAATTTTATTTAAAAAAAAATTGTCTGTTTGATGAATTGATTTTCTAAAAGTTTTGTGGGGGATCAGGGGACCGTTATACCTCCACAGATGTTTCCTTGTTACTGTCAGCATTGAGAACAGCGTCTGCGTCCTCACTGTCAACTTGTGAAAAGTTCATGTTGATTTCGATCGGTGACAATGTATCAATGAAACATTTCTGAAAAATACAAAAGTTGTCTATGATGTGGACTCCATCTTATTATGCGACTGTATTTAGCTACAGACCGGCATGTAGACAGAGCGGTTGAAGCAGGTCTCTCTGTCTCTCAGTTCAACTGTTTTAATGAGATTTCTCTTTTTTGTGCTTGAATTAAAAAACCCTCTGAACGTTTGTCTCATTGGGTCGACTTCCAGAGAGTAGGAGATGTTCAGTCCAGGCTTCACGGCTCCTGCGCAGACGTGGGTAAAGTATCAAACAGAAATAATTACATTGTATTAGATTTTCTCACCTGCAGAGCTTTTTGTTGCCTCAAACATTTCAAAACAAATGGTTAAAGTGACTAGAGGTGTAAAGTCATCTGTGTAACTCGGACATTTGATTTGATCAATATTGATTTCATGAGGCTCAAAAGTAAGATGAGTGATAACGTTGAACACAGGCTTGGACCTGAAATCAGATATTTGACATGTCAAATATGTAAACGTCACTAAATGTTTGGATTATGTTCAGTTTTCAGAAACAGTTACAAACTTTAAAACTACAGCAGATCCACGTGAACCCACGAGGAGATCAGGCAAACCATCATTCCCCACATCACCACTGCCATCTATGGACTGGCCAAAGAACTGCAGTGCAGGGTGCACTTCTTCACCCAGAATCATCTGCAACAAGTTTGTTTCATTCACATAGTCTATGGTATTAAATGGTGATGTTGGCACATGTCCAGTACCTGGCTGTGTGTGCTGCGTATGCCTCGGCTCTTGTCCCCGAGATACAGATACACTGCTCCTCTGTTTTGGTTCTCCAGCGGGGCCCCAACAGCAACGTCCCGGAGCCCGTCCCCGTTCACATCAGCCACACTGGCAATAGTCGAGCCAAACCTCCCCATGACATGTGCAGTGATGTTAAAGAGGTTCATCAGCTTCATCTATGAAACAAAACTCACATTATTCAGAATTCATGACACAATATTCTGTAACAGGAATCATGGCTTATAACCAAACCACGAACCAAAGCATTTTTGTGTTGATCATTTGTAAATCATAGACAATTTGATAAGTTTCCCGCTAAAGCTTTACTGTGATTAATGTCACCTCGTCGCTCAGCCTGTAGATGTAGATCCTGCCCTCAGCCGCTCGATGTGGCTGGTAAAACAGAGGAGCTCCCACGAGCAGGAAGTCAGTGTTGCCATCAGAGTCCACGTCCACAGAGCACAGTTCTGCACCAAAGTATGAGCCGTGCTGGACATGAAGACATACAGATTTGCATATGAATATAGTCTGAGGAAGTTACGTTAAAAACAAATCCATACTAAAATATTGAGGGTTTGCTGAAGTTAGTTCTTTTGTGGATAAACCATTATGAGATGTGTCTACATTAGCTCGACATCTGTATGTTATCCCACTCATAGCAAACTGAACAAGAAAAACAATCACGGTGGTTGTACACCATTAATACCATATATTATATTATTATACATTTTATAGAAACCAACCTGCTCTCCGTTGATCCATTGAGCAGGAGCCCAGTTGCCACTTGCTGATGTAAAAAGCACAACTTGTCCCATGTGTTTGAATCTCGGAGCTCCGGCAAAATACAGAGCAGTCTTGTTCTTTTCTCCCACAGACACAGAGTAACCTAAAGCAAAGGTCCAGTGCAAAAGAGAATGAAAGGAATGGAGATAAAATCAAAATGTCACAACCCAATCGCCAAAACCATTGACAAAGTTGGCATCCATGGAACTCAAAGTGGCCCAAGAAATCTATTAACAAATTATTATAGACTAAACAAAAAAACCTGACCTGATGTGGACTAAAACCAGCAATTGTGTGTTTTAGATACATTCTGAAGCTGAACACAGCAGGTCTGAGGCTTCCACATCAGATCATCTCTGATGACTTTCAGGTGAGAAACCACTAACAATAAAACTTTGTTTTTAACATTATAAGCTGAACGTAGCTCAAAAACTCAATACACCCATTGTACTGTTGCACTTTAGTAGTTTTTATGTCACTTTTACTGCCACAATACTACTGAATAGTTCCTTTTCACATGTTTGGAGATCCTTGACTAAAAACCGCTGGTTTAGTCAAATATATAAATGAACTAAAATGCTTCATACCCAGGTAAGAGTCTTCCTCCTGCTCTGAATCCTGGATCTGTGTCTCTGTTTCATTTATGATCTCATGAAGAGATCCACGCCACGTACGGGAGCCCACGGAGCCAAACACCAGACCGTTCTGTCAAACAACACAAACTGAACTCAAGCTGTAGATGAGGATTTTTCTTTCGATTGGTTGTTTCAATCCTGAAAGCTCAGTGAAAATGGAAGTTTTGACCAAAACAAACCTCGAGTGATGCCTCTTCAGAAGATTTTTACAGAGATAACTTGTTATGCATTGGGTTGTTTCATTCATTTCATTTCATTTTCAACCCCTTTATTAGTCCATTTCTGGGTCGGGGGGGTGGCAATAAGAGCTGCCACCCAATGCTCATAGCACCAGTCCCTCACTGATCCTCTGCAGGGGGTGAGTCCACAGGAAGATGGCTGCTCCATCAGTTGTGAAGACAGCCTTGATCTTTCAGCGGGGGGCTTCAGGCAACGTGGGGTTAAGTGTCTTGCCCAAGGACTGCATTGGGTTGTTTGATTCAAAAATATGTTCTAAGTAAGTAAGTCATCTTTATTTATATTCACAGACCGGAGTCACAAAGCGCTTTACAATCGTTGTGGGCATTTGTGAACTCCACACAGAAAGGTCTGGAGGTGAAATCAAAGCCAGGACCTTCTTACTGTGAGGCAAATGAACTAACCACTGCACCATGCCGCCCAACACATTGTAAACACATTTTAATTTCTTTCTGCAGTCATTGTAGAAATATGAGTGATAAAACCTTAAATTATACGTCTCTTATAATATAGACTTAAATATCACAAACAAATGAACTGAAAAAAAATCTAAATATCTTTGGATTTAAATGATCAAAACTCATTAAAAAGAGACAAAAAGACAGTAGAAGTAATACCATAGAGACTCGTGAGTCCCAAAACCACGAGTCCAAGTCAAAAGTTCTTAATAATATACAATATTATATATAAATTATAAATGGAATACTTACTTTTCCATAGGCAACGCTGAATCCAGTCTGAGACATTTCCTCTGTTAAGTCTCCGGCCAGAGCTGCCGTAGTGCCTGAAGAAAAGAACTAGAGTATTATCGTATGTATTTATTGTGAGGAATTATTGTTTTATTTACCCTCAGTTTGAAAAATCTTTTTTTGAAAGTTTTCCAGCACTTCTGTTAGTCCGCTGTAGTTCTCAATTTTAAATGTGTTTTTGGCTTTGGGCTCTGATGCAATAACCTTCAGTTTTTCCACATCCACTTCATCTTTCACCTGTAAAATATTTCAAGACAAGTTTAGAAAAAGTTTTATTTTATTTTAATTTGCAATAAGGGCGTTTACATTTCATGCAGTAATAATATTAGTTGCCAATTAGAACTAAAAAACGTATTTCATCAAACACACTGTGTAGGTTTACTTATGCCGAGCCTCACAAGGAGACAAGGAGGAGTTGCTTGTGCCAAATTAAGTTTTTACAACAACAGAACAAGACCATTCTTGGAATGACTCCTTTTACTTACCCCAATGACAAATCGAATAATGTTCATCGAGTCGTAGTTCGTGATAGCCCCATATAATTTGTCTGAGTCACTTGGATTTCCATCTGTGATTAAAACTAACACTTTTGTTGCTTCGAGAGAGGCTCCATTCAAAGTGTTCTTCAAATGTTCTTTTCTGAAAAGGAAAATCAAAATTGTAGAGGTCTGAGGTATACATTTCACTTATATCACGAAGTTCATGTCAAACTTACAAAACAAAGTCCAGAGCCTTGTGAGTGTTGGTGGTACCCTTTATCTGTGTTTCTTTCCGTAGCAACGTGTTAGCGACACCGTTTGTGTAGTCATTAAAGGTGAACACTGTCCTGTAGTCTGTGGCAAACTGCACTGCTGCAAACTACAAATCAAACTGTGTTACCCTCACAGTAAACAAAGATCATATTATTCTTAGGTTTCGTTAAACTGGCCAGTAGGGGACGAATGAGCTGAGGTGGGACATCTTAGTTTTGCTCTCATTGAAAACCATGTAAATCGTGTCTGTTTTGGAGTCAAAAGGCTCTCCTCCTGTGCGGTGTACGGTTGTTGTAACAGTCTTAATCGAGAGGGGGCACTCAATTCTAAGTGAGTACCAAAAAATATTTCTCAAAAGAGTCTTGATTTCGGGCTTTTTTGAAAAAAAAAACAACAACAAAAAACAGAAGAAATTGCTTCGTTTCATTCGGGTGGCCTGCAGGGGGCGCATATCTAGGAAAGCCTTGATCCACCTCGCCTTGAGCGATTTTTTCAAAGTGTACTCCATTATATGAGACCGTGGAACACGGATAAAACTCTTGTCTTTCTCTCTATTGGCGCGGTTGCTACAAGCGTACACCGCACAACATTCGAAATTTCCCCACTGTGGGACGAATAAAGGAATTCTTATCTTTTCTTTGACAGCGCTTCTTCTTCTACTATATCTCCGTGTATAAACCCGGCAGACTGCACCCGCACGGTACGTCAGGTCCTGTCCCACGTTTGTTATTTGCGCCACTGCCCTGACATATATGTCATGATATGAAACCCAAGAATTAACAATTATGGACAGTGCCAACATGGCTACTTTAAGTATAAATACCTTGATAGAAGTGTTTTTAAGGTTTGACATGATGTCCTCAATGAAATCCTTATTTGATTCAAACTCCTCTTTCTTCATACTTGTTGATCCATCAAACAGAAAAGCGAGGTCCACAGTCTTTTTGGTGCAACCTTAAAAATTATTTACATTAAAATAACCAAAAAACATTGCTGTGAGAATGTTTTATACACTCCAGGACAAAATATCTCAGCTTGTGAATGCTTTTATCCTGGTTTTTAGGGGTTTGGGCAGCTGTTTAGAATGAATCCCTGAGTGCGCTTTTAGCACTTTAAACAGTTAAACGTTAAGTGAGGACAGCTTCACGTCTGCTGCTATCATGTTGGATCCGGAACAAACCTCAAGACCACAAAACAAAACAAAAACAACAAGCTTCTATCTGTCGAATAGCGCCTCAATGACATCTTACCCTCCCTGTTCTGTGATTGGTCCCCAATTCCATGTCAAATTTTCAGCCAGGGTTTTCTTGCTTTTGTGCAGTTTGAAGTTAGGGAGTGCACACAGCAGCATGGGTATTCCAAGCTTAACAGTATTGTTGTTTTTTTTCCTCTTCTTTTCTGGTTCAGTCTTTTAAACCTAAACATGATTAATCGGCTACAGAGCTTCATGCAACAGAGTAGACAAATCAATAGGACTTTGGATCTTTTTTAATCAAAGTCAGAGATTTTATACTTCTTTATTATGTTAAAGGATTGTTATACTTAATTTTTTCCTTCTTTATTATACTGAAACTGAAACATTTAATTTTATTTCAGTAAAGTTCTCTTATCTTGTTCTGTGTGCTCCTCAATCTTACTGTTCTGTAACTGGTGATGCAACACTGACATTTCCCCAATGTGGGATCCAATAAATATGAATACATGATATCCAAATCTTAATCTAAAGCCAAGACAATAATGGCCTATCTATTTGTCATGCCCTGTATTTTGTGTACTCTTACTACTGTCCTGTATGTGCGCTGCAATACTAAAACTTCCCCTTTACTGTGGGACAAAAAAAAGGTCTCTTACCTTAAAACTGCCCCCACCGTATTTGACAAAGTATAGTGATAAAGTAGTACTGACCTTTATAGACAGGTCTGTGGACCAACTGTGGCTGTAGCTGCTCTGAGAGACTGTAGCACACACTGTTCATGTAGGAGTTTTCATGACATATTTTCACCACATTCGGACTGCAAACCTGAATAAAAATATATGTTTTAAGCAAAGAAATAATAATTGTAACATAATAGTAATGAGAGCTTACAGTGAAGTGAGACTGTGTCCTGTCCTTGGCCATTGACAACCCAAAGTGCTTGATGGGTAACTCCTCCTTCTCAACAAGAACAACTGAAACAAAAAAACAAACCTCTATGTGACTATAGTCTGAATTGTGTTTTTGATTATTCATAATTTCAAGAAGTATTCATGTATTTGAGGCTATCTAAACCCAATATGGCAGAATCCTAAACACAGCTACTGAGAGAAAGTCTGCAAGTCTAGAAAGTTGATGAACCCAATGTTCTACTGAAAATGAGAAATCTTTGTTCTGCATCTTCAGAAAAAAAGGAAGTGTGCTGCTGA
Organism: Knipowitschia caucasica; assembly: GCA_964034765.1. NCBI lineage: Eukaryota > Metazoa > Chordata > Actinopteri > Gobiiformes > Gobiidae > Knipowitschia > Knipowitschia caucasica. The sequence continues at coordinate 39,805,051 of OZ035825.1, forward strand.
TATAACCCTTGTTATCTTATGTTTGTGATAAAACTGGACTTGTCAACATGCACTTAAAAAAAAAAAATTGTGGTGAATAATTAGAATGCGTGGAACAAGTGAGGGATGACTTAAAAACTTCTAAAAATTCAAACTAATTACGATTCCAAATGTTCAAGTTGGGAACAAGGCCTTGAAGAGTATAAGTCAGATCTGCAGAAAGGGGTTGTGTCCTCAGTAAAAATTCAGGTTTTTTAAAGTTTCATGTCATAAAGTGGAAAAGTGGAACATTCTAAGGCAGATATAGCATGTCCATGGACCGTCCATAGACTATAATATTTGTTTGTAAATACTTATTTGTTTATTTAAAAGTAACATTAAAAAGGGGGTTGTACCAGATTAAGAAAATAGTTATCTGTAGTTCTTATCATAGGAGTGGAAAATGCCTGCAACACTTCACCGAGGAGACGTCCGGGAGGCATCGAAACAGATCAACTGGCACCTCTTTAAGTGGAGAAGCAGTGGATCTACTCCGAGCTCCTCCCGTGTGACCGTGTGACCAAGCGACCTATCTCTAAAGGAGCGCCACACGACTCTGCAGAAGAAACTAATTTTTCTCGCTTGTTTGGCCGATCTTGTCCTGTCAGTCATTTCCCGAATTTCAAATAGTAGGAGTCAAACGTTGGCCATGAGCACTTCTCTGATTAGGCTTCATCTAGATACTGGGTGGGCAACATTCCTTCTGTATTAGCCTAGAAAGGTTACAGGTCCCTTTAACAATAGGAGTTTTATTAATAGCACTAGAACTGATTACCTTTAGGTGTGAACGGAGGCGGTTCGAGGCCTTTCCCGCGAAGATAAACTGCCCCAGTCCCATTCATGTATAAAGGAGCAGTCACTACAATCCTATAGAGGAACAACATTTAATACAGAAGAAAAACAGGATTGTGTTAAATATGTATTGTGGTAAATCACAGAAATGTTACAAACCTTACCCTTTATTGTCCTTGGATCCAATCTGTAGCACTTTGAATCCAAAAAAATCCCTCTTGTCTCCATCATAAACTTCTGGCTGCCTTAAGTCGATGTTAAAGGCAGAGGAAATACTCACTGCTACGGAGATAAAAGATTAAGCTTTTTCTACAGTGACAACTAAAGACTGAGATATTACTTAAAATGTACAAATAGGCTGATTAGGAGTAAAAGTTAAAAATAGTAATATGTAAAATGTCTTGCCGCCTGTTTTAAATAAAAGTTTAAGTTGAATTTTAAATTTGAATTTCATCACGAACTGATTAATTGACAGTTCATAATCAAGTTTGGCATCATTTACTACTAAATATTGTTTTTTTCAGTTCAACATTCAAAGTTCATTATCATTTATATTGTCATTTATGTTCTCTCTGTTTTGGCCCAGTTTGAAAGGTCACATCCCTCGGACAAGGAAGTAAATAAAATAGGAAGTAACCAACATGACTAAACATGGACAAACTGCAATGTCATTTTGAAAAACTTAAGCAAATCTTTTTCTAATAATCTTGACTGTGTTTTGTGAAAAGTAAAGTCCACACAGTCATATGCACTTTAAGTCTGAGGAGTATCTCGTTTGACCCATCTCCAGAGAAATCTAATCTCTTGGAGCTGCCAATTGGGACTTCCGGCAGAACGGCCCTAAACACCTTTAAGTGGAAAATATATGATGGAACAAATATGGAAGTTGAAGATCAGGAAGTTACATAAATCAGGTTCCACTGACAGCATCAATAACTACAGACCCATTTCCATTATCAACAGTAATCTCAATCAGGATTTAGAAAGCATTTCAGTACAACTACTGCCCTCCTGAAATGTACAAATGATGTGTTTTCTAGTTTTGACAAAAGTATGTTCACTGGTGCATTATTTCTTGATTTGATGAAAGCTTTTGACTTGGTTGACCATTATTTACTTTTGGACAAACTCCACAGCATTGGCCTCTCCAGACCAGCACTTCTCTGGTTCAACTCCTACCTGCACTCTCGTCGCCAGTGTGTTTCCTTTGGGGGCAGCCAGTCCAACTTCACAGTCATTGAAAAAGGCATTCCACAAGGCTCCTCACTTGGTCCTCTTCTCTTCTCTATCTTTATTAATGATCTCCCGACTATCTGTTCCAACTGCACTATTGAACTTTATGCTGATGACACTGTTATTTACTGTTCCAATTCTAATATCCCTGACATCTGCAACTCTTTACAACACAACTTTGACATTGTTCAACACTGGCTCCTTTCTAACAAACTTCTGCTCAACAAAACCAAATCCTACTCCATGCTTTTCAAGAAGACCAATAAACCTCTCCCCGATTTAAATCTCCACTTTCTAGATCTGTCCCCAGTCAAATGTGTGGACAACCTTAAGTATCTTGGTCTTTGGCTAGACTCAAATTGTTCTTTCAATACCCATATTCACAAAACTGTACACAAAATTAACTATTCACTGAAAACACTTTATCAATCCATTGACTGCTTTAATTTATCTGCACGGAAAAGGATTATTTCACAATTACTACTTCCCATATTAGACTATGCAGACATAGTTTATCAAAATACCACCTCCACTTCTCTCCATCCTCTGAGCACTGCCTACAACAGCCTGTGCAGGTTCATTCTGCGCTGCCCCTACAGGACCCATCACTGTGACATGTACCAGCAGCTGTCCTACACACAGACCTACAGGACCCATCACTGTGACATGTACCAGCAGCTGTCCTGGCTCTCTCTATCCCAAAGACGTCACTCTCACTGGTTGTTTTTCATTTATAAATGTTATTTTTTGGATTATCCTCTTTATTTAAAGCAATATTTAAACCCTTTTAATTCCTCTTATAATCTTCGTCACACAAACCAGCTTTTCTTTCACACTGCTCGTGTGAAAAAAGAACTTGGCAAATATGCTTTCCAATATAAAGCCCCAAACGACTGGAATCTCCTTCCGGCCTCTATTCGCTCTTTAACTTCTTTTTCTCTTTTTAAAGTTAGTGTACAAAGGCATCTGTGTAATGTTTGTAACTGCTACTGAACTTTCTTTTAAATATTATATCCTTTGGTTTTCACTGTCCTAGTTTGAGGAGTAGGGTGACCTCTGAGAGCTCTGTGTGTGTGTGAGTGAATGTTTCTGTCCTTGTATTGTTTTTTTTGTTTGTTATTTTATTGAATTTATTTACTGTAATTTGTTATGTTTTTTATTTGTTACACTTTAGTGTAACTGCATTTATTTGACAACCGCTGCTGTTACTTGTGTTGCTATTTTTGAGGACCCTCCTGAAAACGAGATGATGCATCTCAAGAGGCTATTCCTCGTAATAAAGATATGTTAAAGATCGCTTTCCTGCGCTGAGTGTGATGTCATAGTGGTACAATGACATCATACTATCACAGGGCTGAGACGGGAGCTTTTAGTCAGAAGGGGCGGAGTAACATATTAAGATTAAGAGATCCTTTATTTGTCCCACATTGGGGAAATTTCAGTGTTGCAGTGTTTCCAGTGTTCCTTGAGCCTCGGAACAGGAGGAATGAGAAGCGCACAAATAAACAATAACTCTATACTAAATAAAACAAAATGTCTAACTTTAGCATAACAGTCCAGCAAATATAAAATCTCCAATGTTATCAAAATTAAGAAAGAATTAAGTACAAAATTTCTGACTTTAGCATAATACAGAAGTATACAATCTCAAAGTGACTACTTAAAGCAAGGGTGTCAGATCCAAGGCCCAGGGGCGAGACAATTTTTAGTGGCCCCCAAAATTATTTTGTATTATTATTAACTAGCATCATTGAAGGTAATGGGTGACCAAGGCAGGTTATAGATCATCCATTTTATCAGGAAAACAACCAAATTGAGTGTATTCTGACATTTTACCCCAATAAAACATAACTGGAAGTTAAATAGTTATTTTTGATTTGATACAGTTTTGGTTCAATCTAAACAATAAACGCATTTTGTTTTCTGAAAAATAAACCAGAAAATAACAGTAAAAATCATGTCACATAAAAGTTATGTTAAAATATCTTCATAATGTGAAAAAATATGACAGGAAAAGGAAATATCTTCTATTGTTTCGGCCCCGACCAGTTCTTTTTTAATGGCCCATGATCGAAATGAGTTGGACACCCCTGACTTAAAAGTGACAGTGGACAAATGTGATTCATACGTCTTCTTTCACATTTCATAATCATATTTTAACTGGCAGTTTGACGGTCGAAAGTAAGACAAGAAAGTACTTCTATTTGAAGAGAACGTGTGAGACAATAATTTGTAATCAATACATTTGGCAGCTACAAGTAAATCTGAGCCATAAAAAAATATTCTTTATGCGATTGGTCTTCATGTGATGCATGTAATTTGTTTCCAGATTATGATCCCAATTAATACTTATCACGCATCGCAATATAGTGAAAGGGGAGGGTTTTTACTGAGCTGTTTGAACTACTATCTTTCTTGAGAATCAGGTGCAATGCAAGAAGTCTTCTATTTGTGGTTGATGCAAGAAAGTTGTGATTTCCTGTACATTTTTTATGACAAATGTAAGAACACATAAAAATAAAATACTGTGTATTATTTTTCATTCATTTTAAAATAAGAAACTTACATTGGAATTACGTTACATTTGAAGTTGTTCCATTTTAAGTTGTTCCATTTTAAGACAAAAGTCTAAATATTTTCAAACTTGGAGTGATTTGGTCTGTATGAGATAATACATGGACATAGTAGCTCACGCATTATGCAGTCATTTGTAAATTTGTATTAAAATATTTAAGTTCAAACTGCAAAATAATTTGGGTAACGTAGCATTCTAAACACATTCTCAACCACTTGGGAGCTGGGGTAACATAACTTTGAAACCACAAAAACTGTTGATCCAGTTTTCTCACGCATACATTTTTAGCTTCAGCTTTTTCAGTCAATCAGCTCTCAATATTTTCATTTCATTTTTCAATTATTTCCGGCAATGGCACAGGTGAGTAAATAAGGTAATTAAATGCAGTTAAATAATATAAATCCTATAGTGTAAAAAAACAAACAAAACTCAATAAACAAAAAATGTATAAACAATAAATGTACGGTAAAAATATGTAAAAGATAACAAGATAACCTTTATAACGATACACAGAACAGAATATTACTTAAACCACTATTTCTTTTGAAACAGACAAAAAGTATTAATGACACCCAAAGACAAGTTTAGAACTCCTAACTAACTTTGCTCAACATCTGACAATAATGTTCGACAATCTTGCCGCCTGTAAATGTAAGTACTTAATAATGAATATTTCTTACCGGTTGTGCACATGTATAGAAGGAATAAAGGGTTTGTTTTCCTCATGTTCTTGCCGCGATGCGTCTTTGCCGGCGGTTTAGACATGTGTGACTCTCATTTCCTGTTGTCGGCCGGGCGTTTTCTTTACAGGTGGTGGAGGCCTATCACAGGATGCTCACAGCAAATGTTTTATGATAACTTCCTCTTTCAGAGAGGATGTCCTAAGTCTTTTCTCTCAAACTTTGACCGCATGGTTTTGGTAAATAACCGCTCCCTGTGAAACCATATTTACTCCAGTATCCTAACGCAGCCGAGGATCAAGATCTGGAGATGGGTCCCCAGCCGCAGTACAATCCCTGCTCCTGACAGGTCCTTGTGGCACTGCTGAATGGGTCCCTACAGGAATCAAGAAAATGTACTTAAATGCGTTAAAACTCAGAGCTAAAAAAGGCAAGTGGATTCCCTCTGCTGTTAAACTGCTGAATAATGAATTGCCCCGCATGGTTCTTTTTTTTGTACTTTTTGCATGATTGTACAAGGGGCATTGCACACTTCCCAAAAAGCTCTGCTCAAAGTTGCACAATAAACGGCTTTAAGGGCTTAAAATAAAAACAATTGCAGCTTGTGTAGGGCTCAATAATGCAATAATGCAGACAAGTTCTAAAACTGTAGCTTTTGTCTCACATTTATACAGTGTTTTGTTTTTTACTATGGATTCTATAGTGGTACTTTGTCTGCTTTTTTATAGTGAAAGTGTCTGTTCTCCATCAATGCCTTCAAAAATAAATAAATAAAAGTAATATTTTGTGTCTGCTGCCAAAACAGGAAAAATGTCAAACAAAAAGCACGCAAAAAATTACTTTTTATTTTCAGTTTTTTACACAATTTTAAACTGAACTATGAAACTTGTAAAAGTAATAGAAGTTCCTTAAAGCCACAAACAGCTATAAAGCTTTACAGTTTAGTTATAATATATATATACAGAACATACATTACACATCCATAATTATGTCCATCTTTACAGTAACTCAACAAGCATTCTCAATTTGTAAATATTTGCTTTCTGCCACTGAAATTAATTACAGCAATAATAATTACGACCACATGAACACATATTTTTTTCTCAAATGTTTGGATACAAATGATTATAATCCCTAAAAACCATGAATATTTTGCTATAAATGCTATATAAATTGTTGGGAAGGTTTTCTCTGGAAGGTTTTCTCTGACCCCTGCACCAGAATGATTGATCCTGGATCCAAAGTGAATATACAAAAAAATATACAGTTTTTTGTTTCACATAAAAGGTTACATAAAGCCTCTTTAATATAATGCCAACTATACTGTAACCATGTGTGCTAGACCATATGCTACGTCTGACTGTTTTTTGTGTTTTTTGTGTTCCCGTGTTCACGTTTGTGTTTACGTTGGATTTTTGTCTATACTATCATTAAGTAATATTATTTTACACTTCTGCATTTTTGGGTCCTTCTTAGTTTTTAACATGTGACATGTGTCTTGATGATCCACCCAGAAGAAGAAGTTGCACGCTGACCTCTCAGTGAACGACCTTAAGAGAGAAGTCGACCACAGGGCAGCCCTGAGTGATGCAGCCCAGAGATATGATGTCGACGTGGGGAGAGCAGAACTGCTGCAGGGTGTCTGGGTTCACTCCTCCACTGGCCTCGATGAGCAACGATGGAAAGTCCTTTTTTAGCTTCTGAGCAGCGGCATGAAGCTCCTGGACATAGTACAAGAGGTCTGAGCTGCAGTACATGAACTGGATGATTCCCAACGTATGCAGTGAATGAGCTTTGACCACGATTTTAAAAGTTTATCTATTTGTCATCCGTGAATACATAATGATGCTGCTAACTACAGGGTATACTCCAATAGTGTACTTATTCTTGAAGTGCAATTGTAGCTTCAGAGATTTATTTTATTGATTTATTCTATTACTAATTATCTTACATCATAGATCTAGGCTTATCTTATATTATCTTACTCATTAAATGTATTAATAATACATAAGTGGCGTATAATATTGCAGAACATACAGCTGAAATTAAGAAAATAACAATATATTTTCATTTATTTTTGTATAAACTACAGAAATAAATGAAAAAAATATATTGTTATTTTCTGAACATATGAAGCCAATAAGTTTGTGTAAGCTCTCAGTCGTACAGGGATTAGTCAAAGCAAAGGAAGGTTTCTCACCCATCATCTGTACTTCTTAGCAAGTTTTCCCGACGTTTCGTCCTCAACCTAGCGGACTTCTTCAGGGAATGAATTCTCGGACCGCGCGTTGGAGATGCTAAGGAGTTAGGGTCGTTAGCCTCAGCAGGGTCGTTAGACCTGCTCCCTTCTACATCAAGCAGACCGTAGATTGTTTATGAGTTAGTATCAGGATTAGGGTGTGGCTAACCACACCCATAGGTTATAAATCTCCAACGCGCGGTCCGAGAATTCATTCCCTGAAGAAGTCCGCTAGGTTGAGGACGAAACGTCGGGAAAACTTGCTAAGAAGTACAGATGATGGGTGAGAAACCTTCCTTTGATATGAAGCCAATATGATATAGACTAGTCCATGCCAAGTGTCATATGCAAAGGGTTTGTTGCATCTTTTATGATTATGGCAGTCTAGATACAAAATATCACAATTTTCTGAAATGTTTTTCGGGTTTAACACTACAACAAATAAAGGCTTGATAATATCTCACTTTGCCTGTAATGAGTCTACTGTATATTAGTTTCACATTATAAGTTCAATACAAGTACAATAGTCCCCTGACTTTTGTACAATATTCTAATTTTCCAAGGTTCACCTAAAGTAATCACCACTTATAAAGCAGACAAATAATCAAATATAAATACTGTATAATCATCCACTCACGTACCTCATTAATTCATTCTATCCATTGTTTAACGGAGTTCCTAGCAATCTCAAAATCTGGAATAATCTGCCTGAAGATGTGAGACAGGCCTCCTCTCTGACAATGTTTAAAACCAGGTTAAAGACAGTTCTGTTTAGCTGTGCATACAACTGAGGGATTGTATATTTTTATCTTTCTTTTTAATGTTCTGTGATTATTTATGATTCTAATGCTTTCTTGTTTTGTTCAGCACTTTGAGTTGCCTTGTGTATGAATTGTGCTATACAAATAAACTTGCCTTGCCTTGCCTTGCCTTGACTCACCCTGGTGTGGTTGTACCTGTGGTTGGAAGTTGTCCAGCATCACGATGTCGGCTCCAGCAGCTGCTGCCTCTGAGCCCTCCTCCACAAACCGACACTCAACCTCCACTTTACTGCTGAAGCCGCACACAGATCTGGCTGCTCTCACTGCCTGTGCAACATGGACACACACAAGATACTTCAGAGGTCTAAAAAGGACAAAGTCAGGTGCTCTCAATTGATCCATAAATCCATAGAAGCAAAATAATGAAAATATGTAGGTATTTTAACAAGTCTAAAATTCCATTAAGGACAGGTACAAACCAATTCTCTTTCTCTAACACAATGTAATATAGTTAAGTTGTTTAGGTATGATACAACAAAAGTAATGGTACTTGAGAACATTCTGATTAAGTGTTTTCTATTTTGCCTTAGACATAGGGAGAGACGACAAGCATAGACACAAGATGAATGTCCAAACCTGCAATTATGATTAAGGTGATTTAATGAATAATTCTTCCACATGCTCCACAGATGTTTTCCACAAAATTATCCAAGTTCAAAAGAACCAAATCACAAATTAAAGCCGCAAGCGGCGTCGAACGGCCCTCGCCGCACCGCGCGCACTCCCCGCACCACGCCGCCCCGCACCAAGCCGCCCTGCACCATGCCGTCCCGCATCACGCCGCCCCGCACCAAGCCGCAACGCGCCGCTCCACAACGCCCCGCACTACGCCGCACCACACCGTACCACGCAGCACCGCTAAAAGGAGGTGGTCCCGCCGTGTGATGATTTGTGTCCGTAGCCATAGAAGAATGTTAGTCAAATCGTAATGAATATGATAAGTAGAGCTGGTTTGGCTCCCCATGTAAACTTTGACACAGTCTGTAGGGGGCGCTAATGGGCCAATTTCCAATATTTCACTTTAACCTGACCTAAACCCTGGAATTGAACAATGGATTAAAGTTTTGTGCAAATCAGACTTTGTTTGTGCAAACAGGAGCAAAATTAATGTTGTCAAAAAGAGCCAAAAAAACCCTCACATTTTGCCGCTCCGCTGCTCAAACAACGTTTCACGGATCAAAATTCCCTGAAGTCATTTTGAAGGTACATGTGTTGAGATGATGTGGAGCGATATTGAGGTGAATCGGTGAAACGGCCGAGGCTGGTTTGATGTTTGTGTGAGGTGTACATTTGCAATGAATGGGGAGCGTTTGTCGTCGCCACGGCAACAGGGTAAAAAATAAGCCTTGGACCCTATTGACTTTTTGAATCAAGAGGGCAAAGCAGATTTTTGTGCAAAATTTCAAACATTTTGAAAAAACTAAATTTGAAAATGCCCATCTAAAACTTTGAAATAGTCTGTAGGGGGCGCTATTGTGTCAATTTGAATCATTTGACTTTCAAATGACCTAGACCCTAGAGTTGAACAATGTATTAAAGTTGTGCTATACAGAGTTTGTTTGTGCAAACGGGAGCAAATTTTATGTTGTCAAAAACGGCCAAAAAAAGGTCACATTTTGCCGCTCCGCTGCTCAAACAATGTTTCACTGATCAAAAATCCCTGAGGTAATTTTGAAGGTACATGTGTTGAGATGATGTGGAGCAATTTTGAGGCGAATCGGTGAAACGGCCGAGGAGGAGTCGCTTTCCAACCGACATGTATGAAAACTTTTGCTGTTCATTTTTCCATTTTGCAGTGAGATTTATGGGCTTCCTGTTTGTCAGACGGCGGAGCCATAATATTTTTTTCTTGTCTTGACTTGAGGAACATGTGTACTGAATTTCATGACTCTACAACAAACTTGATCTTCAGAACTCCCATAGGGGTATTATTTTGGCTGTTGTAGGTGGCGCTGTTCTGGCATTTTTTGAATCCCATAAAAATAAACACCAAAATATCAAATTTTTTGCCAGGTCTGATTTTTGGGCAAAATTTAACAACTTTTCATGCATGTTCAGGGGGTGAAATTAAGGCTCAAAGGGCAGAATTTGACATCTCTCGAGCAAAAACAATAGTCCCTTTCCCCGTTCGGGGCTCGGGCCTAATAATACCCCCATGGGATTTTTCGGAGGTCAAGTTTGTCGTAGAGCCATGAAATTCGGTACACATGTTCCTCAAGTCAAGACATGAAAAAAATGTTATTATGGCCCCGCCCTCTGACATACAGGAAGCCCATAAATTTCACTGCAAAATGGAAAAATGAACAGCAATCATTTTCATACATGTCGGTTGGAAAGCGACTCCTCCTCGGCCGTTTCACCGATTCGCCTCAAAATCGCTCCAGATCATCTCAACACATGTACCTTGAAAATGACTTTGGCGATTTTTCATCAGTGAAACGTTGTTTGAACAGGGGAGCTGCAAAATGTGACCTTTTTTTGGCCGTTTTGGACAATATTAAATTTGCTCCCGTTTGCACATACAAAGTCTGATTTGCACAAAACTTTAATACATTGTTTAACTCTAGGGTCTAGGTCAATTGAAAGTGAAATAAAAGAACTTGGCTCATTAGTGCCCCTACAGATGGAGTCAAAGTTTTCAGAGTTTTTCATACTAAAAACTCTGAAATAGTCTGTAGGGGGCGTTAATGAGCCAAGTTCAATTATTTCACTTTCACATGACCTAGACCCTAGAGTTGAACCATGGATTCAAGTTTTGTGCAAATCGGAATTTGTATGTGTAAACAGGAGCAAATAGAATGTTGTGAAAAACGGCCAATAAACACTCACATTTTGCCGCTCCGCTGCTCAAACAGCGTTTCACTGATCAAAAATCCCTGAGATCATTTTGATGGTACATGTGTTTAGACAATGTGGAGTGATATGGAGGCCAATCGGTGAAACGGCCGAGGAGGAGTCGCTTTCCAACCGACATGTATGAAAATGATTGCGGATCATTTTTCCATTTTGCAGTGAAATTTATGGGCCTCCTGTTTGTCAGAGGGCGGAGCCATGATAACATTTTGGTCGTATCTTGACTTGAGGAACATGTGTACCGAATTTCATGGCTCTACGACAAACTTGACCTCTGAAACTCCCATTGGCTGTTGTAGGTGGCGCTGTTCTGGCATTTTTTGAGTCCCATAAAAATAAACACCCAAATATCAAATTTTTCACCAGGTGTGATGTTTGGGCAAAATTTTACAACTTTTCATGCATGTTCAGGGGGTGAAATTAAGGCTCAAAGTGCAGAATTTGACATCTCTCGAGCAAAAACAATAGGCCCTTTCCCCGTTCGGGGCTCGGGCCTAATAATCTAAATGTAATACACAAAAGCAGTAGTGCAGTCAAAAACTGTGTACCCCCAGGCTAACACCACTCCCTAAGGTGCGCCCCCAACTGGCTATTTAAGGCATTGCATCTAAACAAATACCTGCCATACCACAAAAATAAATTAATACAATAGTTATCAATTAAACTTAAACTAAATTAAATAATTAGAGCAAATTATAGGACAGTAGTAAGCAACTAAATTAGCTGCAACACTGATGCGGTAGTATCGTTACCTCTGTGATGCTCCCAGAGGCCCACACATGGTTGTCTTTCAGCATGACCATCCCACTCAAGTCGTGTCTGTGTGTGGACGCGCCTCCCACTAACATTGCGTACTTCTCCACCAGACGGAAGCCGGGGGTGGTCTTCCTCGTCCCGGCCACCTCCCCACTCCATCCGACTGCAGCCGCGGAGGCGTGGAGCTCTGAGCAGCGTGTGGCAATCCCAGAGGCCCGGGCCAGGCAGTTCAGAGCCGGCCTCTCCCCTAACAGGAGGCCGTTCGCCGGACCCTTCACCACAGCAGTGAGCGTGACCGCATCTGCACCTGCTCACAGTATGAGATTAAAGATCCAGGCAAACTTCAAGGTAAAATCGTACTTTGATGGACGATATATGCTGTGTGTAAAACACTTCACACATTCAATTTCACATATAACAGTAAGAAATGTTGTTTATGAATAGTGAAATTGTTTTCTTTTTGTGAAGATTGTGCAATTTTGTTTTGATTAATGTTGCATCTTCCTTCTATGATCCTTCCATCATAAAACTTCCTGTCTTTACTTCCTGTAATTTTTGACATATTCTGTATCCGTATCCACATTAAAATTCACAAGATAAAGTGATAACGCAGACCGCAAACTATTCTGGTATGTGTCTAAACTATTTACTCTGTCATCCATAAATTCAAATATTCTCACCGATCCGATCTCCATCCTGAAATCTCCACTCCACAGAGCAGTCCACCTCCTGGAACACAGCAGTGAAGAACGGGCTCCCAGCCAGGACACTGTTCGGACTTTTACACAGGAGTTTTGCCTCCACTTGTTTGTTCCCTACACACACTCCGGCCGCATCGAAGTTTGGGGTGTCCTCTTCCAGCCACTCACGGGCCAGACGCCTGAGGGCATGGGGGGGCAATGAGTGAGCCAGGGCAGAGTTTGCACAAGACATCCTGAGAAGAGATGGGCATATCAGATTTTAGATTTGTCAAATTATGGAAGAGCACCCAGTTATTAAAGCTAGGGTTCCTAACTCCCCCCCCCTCTCATAAATAACATTCTATTTGCCCAAAATATGTAAATGTTTTGCAAAAGTATTGTTTTTTGTGAGAAGAAAGAGCCACGAGTCACTATTTGAAAACAGATGGCGGGGTCCTCTCATATTTGTCAAATATATTTAATAAAAAAATTGTCATTTAATGTGAGAGGAACATAAATGTGTACTTGAAACTTACACGTGCATCTTTTATTTGTAAAAATATATATATACATTTTAGCATTGAAATGAAAGATTAGCCACTAACACTCACCACTATGAAAAACAGTATGTTATAGCAATAGACTACTGTAGCTATTCAAAATTAAGAACGAAATGTTTAGAGTAATATAAATGCTTTTTGTTGCACCTGAAAACCTGCTTGGGGCCTCATCCCGCTTTTTAAATAGAAATGTTGTTCTTTCTTCCACAAAATTAAGTGCATCACAATTTCATTGTTAAGGTTTATTGTTACATCTCTCCAGTATAATTTGCTTGTGTCTGTGCTGTTGGAGGTAGTTTCTGACATTAGCTTACCTTGTGACTTGCAGCGGTCAAGCTAGCTGAAGCATTGTGCCAGAAAATTACCATGGATGTAGCAAATTACACATTAGAAAACATTCATTTGAAAACAAATACAGTTTGAGCAAAATTATACATTGCCTCAGACTAAACAAAAAACACGCTAAACATTTGACAATGTACTTATTTTCTTACTTTTGCAGCAGCTAAAAACACGCTGCCCTGAGCGGTAAACTTTCTGAACACTAGATGGCAGTGTTGATTACTATCTTCACGAAAAACTTTCATTTATTTTAGATAAGTACAAATAAATTATTGCCCTTTAAGTTCATTCTTTACCTTTAGTTTGTTTTGGTCCAATCCCCTAATGGGGAAATTACCTGTTAAATGAAAGTAATCCTTTGATTAAAAGGCCTCCATAATGTAAACAAAAAAATAAATACAAAAAAAAGAACCAAATGCGAACTATGAGCTTGAAAAAAATTTCTTTCCATCAAATTAGCGGCTTATTTGTAGCTCATACGTTTATTAGTTTGAGAATTTTAATGTTTCCCAATATTCAAAATAGTGTATTTCTGTAAACTGAAGGTATATTTTTCAGCTGTCCTGTTGGTGAGAGGGTCCTGAGTAAACCTGGCCGTACCACAGCATCGTACAAATTTCATTTCGTACATGCAGGGAAATGATAATTGACCAAAGTTTACAGATGGCTAAGGCCAGGCTCGTCCTGAGTGGGTCCCATCTCTAATATGTAATTGCTGTAAATTCTATTATTGATTCCTGTTTACAAGCTTGAAATAGTACCTAACTTTGAGACCACATAAAAATCAACACTATAATCCACGCAATAGCTTTCAGAACGTTTTGGTTCTATGGACAGTTTTCATGCATGTATTTTTGGTGTCACATCTTTAGACCAGCTTTTGCACTTAAAATAAAAGTTAAAACAGCCCTCACTGCAGCCAATATATAACATCTTTTCTAACAACCAAAAACAGCATGTTGTGGTCTGATTTGTTCATAGAATATTACCCACACAAAACTCTTTCTGTTGAGACAAACAAAAAAGTAATTTATGAAACATTTTTTAATAATAATCTTTAGTAATGTGAATGTAAATAATACAAAGCAACCATCTGTGGCTACATATGTTTAAAATAAAACATATTTCTGATATTACTTATTACAGTTTTTATCGGTCGCTTTGGTGCATTTTTCACATCGTTCTTCACATTTGCACAACTGTTGGTGCATTTCTCAGAACAATTAGTGCAAACTGCAGAACCTTGTGGAAAACCTGCAAAAGTGCGTCACTTTCTCAAAATCAAAAGTTTATTCCTCAAAAGCAAGTCCAAATGTCAATGAAACTGTCTATGTCGTCTAAATAATATGTCCTAACAACATTCAATCAATCAATCAAAGTTTGTTTATTTCGAGTAAATATGTGTACAGAAAAACAAAAGTAGAATATCAAAGTTGTGTATAAATAACCCTGAGCTATATCTACATTATACAAAATTATGAATATTATATACACAAAAGAAACACTTACAGATACTCGAAAAGGAGTGGGAAGAAGAAAACTTATTTAATCCCACCCCTGGTGCCTTAAAGAAAAAACAAAACAAAACATTATTCATTGAGCTTCCCATTTGCTCAAGTACAAAAACAAATCAAATGGCACATTTGAATCAACTGTTCAGGTTTTTTAAGTAGCAATTAACGGGTTTTAAGGACATATACACACAAGATACGTATTACAAGGATGCAAAACAAATGCATAAGGAAAATACCAGCAATGGTAAAGACAGTAAATATCAATATGGTACATAGGGACAGCAAATACCAACAATGGTAAGGAACAGAAAATACCAACAATGGTAAGGAACAGAAAATACCAACAATGGTAAGGAACAGAAAATACCAACAATGGTAAGGATACAGCAATGATAAAGAAACAACAACAGGGGCAATTACAAACATACAAGAAACATACATACATGGCAACATGAAGATATATTCAAGGCATATTCCCTCTATAGTCAGACCAAACATTGTTTTTGTACAGTGATTTAAATCTATGAATGTCTTGGCATTTTTTTAGTTGGAGATCAAGAACATTCCACAATTTCACGCCACATACAGTCACACAGAAACTTTTTTTACGAGTCGATCGGAATTTTGGAAGTTTGAAGTTTCCAAGACCTCTTAGATTATATGTTTTTTCATTAAGAATAAAGTATTGTTGTATTTTACATGGTAGCAATTTGTTAAATGCTTTAAATAGCACAATTGATGTGTAGAGCTTAACAAGGTCTGGAAACTTCAATAATTTAGATTGGGTAAAAAGTTCATGAGTGTGTTGTAGGTAGCTTGCTTTGTGAATGATTCGCACAGCTCGTTTTTGCAATAATAATAAAGGTTTTATTGTACAATGGTAATTGTTCCCCCACACTTCGACACAGTACATTGAGTATACATTGAGTATGAACATCACAGTCAAATGACTTAGTCATGTTTTCATTGTGACACTTCACTCTCTCTGTGTTTTCAGTGTAAAAAAAAAGTCAGATCTCGGTAACACTTGAGCACGACTATGAGCACACTATACACGACCTATACGGCCATTTACAGTAAAAACTACAGTAAAGTTACACAAAGACTGTATTTAGAGACGTAACTGACATTCTGTAACATATATGTATGTACTGTATGTATGTGTGTATCTATGTATGTATGTACTGTATGTATATGTATGTATGTATGTGTGTATCTATGTATGTATGTACTGTATGTATATGTATGTATGTGTATATCTATGTATGTATGTACTGTATGTATATGTATGTATGTATGTGTACTGCATATGCTCTTTGTATTTTTGTTGCACAATGCTGTAGAACTGCAGGCACATACTGTACATGTACAGTATATACATAGAACAAACATACAAGAAATATCATTATGGTAGAACTGTGACAAAAATAAACAATAAAGCACACCTCATGAGTGAAGTTGAAATTCACCTGAGATAAATTGTTCAATTTAGGAAAGATTTACAGGAAAAAAAGATGAAGGAATGTATGAAATTAGCTCGACAGTTATGATTTTGAGAACTAGTTCAACTATTTTGTATGTGATGACCAAAGCGATGAAATGAGGACAGTTAGTTTTATAGTGAATGACTATTCAGAAGTGATAAGTATGTTTCATTTTGACTGACAGGACAGAAGCAAATGATAAGGTTAAAAAAACGCAGAGAATTGTATGAAAGTTATTGATACATGAACAAAAGCATTTGAAATGTGTTCAGAGGAATGAGAAACTGCCATGATGATGTGCACCAATGACCCAATGTTGTGGAGGGTGAACTAATAGTTTTGAGAACTTTAAGTCTGATGTGAGAAATGCACCAAAGCGACTGAGAAAAACTGTAAAAAGGCAGATTAATGGACTTACTTGGAGCAGAGTTCCTGGTTTGTGGCACAGAAAAAAAATGTGTGGAGTTTGACCCTGAGTTTGTGTGTTGTGTTTGCGGGCTGTCTGCAGCAGAGAATGGGGAAAGCAATGAGTTAATGCATAGATTAGAATTACAACACACTTCAGACAATTATCGATTTTTTAAGTTAAAAAACAGTTTCATCAAGATACGGCTCCACAAGAGTAACTTTTGATTTGCTGCTTATTTCCATATTAAAGATAGTTTTTCTTTGGGCTCTTGATTTTAAACTTAAACCTGCAGAACTCCTGACTGAGTTTTGTTTATTTGGCTTGAATGTTTCTAAACATTGTGAATAGTCTATTACCAGACATGGAGAATGGACTGTGGCAAAAAATCTACAGACTTTTTTTTCAATCTCAATTATTGACAGGTGGCTGAAGAAAAGTATGCATTTAGAATAAATAACTGAGACAGGGACAGGCAGCATGCTTTTACCTTTCCTTATCTGCATAGTCTCATTCAAACCCAGCCCCAAGGTTGTTAAAAAATAAATATATTATATCAAATATTATTTAATCTGTTTTGAGAACTATTATGGATGATCCTACAAATTACTCTGCAAATTAGTTCATATTGGCTTGAATTAGGCAATATTTTGACAGTTTTAAAACAAGATTTTCTGATGTAGTGACTGTGACATGACTATGTGTTATGTGAGAAATGGTTTGTTTTAGTCTTAATTAAAAACAAGACAGTTTTTGTTCAACAAAAAATCGTATAGATAGATAGATAGATAGAAAATAATACAATACTGCCAAAAAAGGAATGGGCAGAAGCAATTCTTATTCGAGCCTATCCTTTTCTACGGCATCAGTGTGTGGTGTACCATATTTAAATCACTTATCATATTCTTTAAATATTTGAGTATTTAAGTTTTAAATTGTAACAAATAAGTAAAATTTTTTCTCATCTTTTGTTAATTGATTCCATAACTCCAAGCTCCTCTCCAAGAACTAAACTGAAATCATCTATCCATTTTCTACCCTTTAATCCATTTCTGGGTCAGGGGGGTGGCAATCAGAGATGCCACCCAAGTCTCATAGCACCAGCCCCTCACTGACCCTCTGCAGGTGGTGAGTCCACAGGAGGACGGCTGCTCTCTGAGTGTGAGCACAGCCTTGATCTTTCAGTGGGGACTTCAGGCAAAGTGGGGTTAAGTGTCTTGCCCAAGGACACAACGACAGCAGTCATCAGTGGGAGTCGGTGGAGAAGGTGTAGAGGTGGGAATTGAACCCACAACCTTCTGGTCAATGCTCTACCAACTGAGCTACTGTTGCCTGACTGAAACTGAAATATCGTCTGCAAAGTGTTGACGTCATGCGGCTGTGTTTGGAGGCTTCAGGTGTTTGTGTGTATTTCTGCAGTATGTTAACCATAGAGAAGTGGTGCAACAGCAGCAGTAAACTATAGACCGAGCAGCTGTTGGTTCTGCTAAAGTGTAGGTCGTTGCTCAACCCTGTGCTGCTTTTAACTTCACACCACTTTACCTCAACCATGTGGATCTTACTACGTCTATTTTTCTGACTTTTATTAATAAGTCTTAATAGTCCCACAATAGAAAAAATAAAATAAAAATGGATACCAACATTTCACCAGACCGGTTAGAGATGATGTGTTGGCCCCAAATAAACCCTAAGGCCATTAAACAACTGCAAGACATAATAATGATTTGCTGTTGAAATATGTGTTGATGTGTTGAAAAAACAGCGCTGCACTGCAATATTCTGTTACCTGAATCATTTTATCTTGTGCTCTTTATAATTTAATTGGTTTCATTCACTGATTCACTGATGCGAGCAAGATTTCCATTAATAAATATTTCACTATTATTGACAAAGCTTTGTAGTGGTATCTTTACAGAGATTGCACTACATTTGCATAATAGCATTTTTGCCTCCTGCACATACAATATACATACTACAGTGTCAGTATTTATAACTTTTTAATATTCTAAATATCCAAGTTTCACCTGTATTACACATTTAATCTTTCTTTTTATTTATTTATTTAACCTGCACAATACTTATTTTTACATATATCAATACAAAAGACAAATAAACTGATACCTGGTTCGAAAAGGGGTTGGACGAAGCAAATTCTTTTAGTTGTTAGCGACAAAATATTGTAAAATGCTCTCAAATGCACCACAGGCTTTCTATGAAATATAATTTCTGAGCACCAGATGGAAGTATTGAGTTCCTCTTTACAAAGAGATAAGAAGAACCATCCTGGATGAACTGGTAGGATGTGCAATCTGTTCTCAAAAGGAAATAATCAAAATGCTTGACAAACAAAACACACATTTAAACAAAAATTCTTCCAATTGAAACAAACAATTAAAACAACAGTGAGAAACCTTGGAGTAATCACATGTCACCTGAATGATACAGAAATTAAACATTTGTTCACAGTCAGTCCGAATTAACTTTAAGCTAACCAGAAAGGACACATTTCGCTTCATTTGTGAAACCACCTAAATTACTTGACGACTGGAACTGGATTCACATCTCCACAGGAAGCATCATGCCCTTTCTGGTTCTCCAAAGTGAATTCTAACTTGTGAATGCAAAGACTTAAAACCATACAGTGGAAAAAAAACTAAGGAAACATTGCCAATGGAACAAAAAATTAATCACTTAATAAAAATACATCTTCAACCTGCAATTGTGCAATGAATAAAAAAGTTAGTGTCTCAACCAACAATAGTATGTGAGAGCAAACAAAGACTCGCCGGTCCAAAGCCCCTGTGCCTCAAACGACTTTTTGTTTTCTAAATATAAGTCGCCTTTGGCTGGTTTTTATTATGTCAAGTTTGAGTCATCTCATGCATGACTCATCTATTCAAATATTAAAAAGTTACTGGGTGGTGGCCTCAGCTTTTTTTGATATGTATTATTGTTTATTTCCAATATCGTAGTCTAATCTATTCTTTGATTCTGTTGCCTGTGTGTTTTCTTTGTATTTAGACTGTGCATATTACACCAGCTGATGTGTTCATTATGTGCTATTTAGACTTTCTCAAAAACACAAGGATATTTTCACTGTTGTTGAAATAAGCATAGCTCACCAGAGAATGTATAAATACCCGGACCTGAACCATCTCTTTTGGGTTTTATTTTTCCAATGGAGTCAAACAGTCCACAATGACAGGAAGAGCACAGGTTAGTTGTGTCCACTTGAGTTGTTTCCTCCCAAAGCTTTTGAAAACACTGGGTATCCCAAGCGTCTGCAGCTTACAGTAATGTGTAAAACTCCAGAACATTCATTGAGAGGTTATAGATATAGGTTTTATGCATGGATGTATTATACGGTTTAGAGGGTCTCTTCCAAGGCACTCAGCTAAACTCACAGTGCGGACACATCTTTTTTACTTTGCATTTTGATAAAAGCCCCTATTATACAATAATTTTTGTTTTAAAAGGAAAGTTACCGGGGTTTTAGGCAAGATTTATTAGGAATGATCACCGTGACAAAAAGCAAAAAAGCTTTTATTTGATATTTTTTATTCTAGAATATAAAAAATAGAACTCTAGTAATCTAAATCCTAATCTAAAAAGGTTAATGCTTTCACTTTACATTTATTTTTCAAGTTGTTGTGACTATGTATCATTTACATATTCATATATTTGTGTTTTAATTTTTGAATAAAAAATTAAGACCTGAAAATAAGAGAAACGCACGCACGCAGACAGGCGCACGCTTTTACATACACGAATACACACATGTACACACACATTCTTGACACGGTCATTAGCCAACGATTATGTTATCGATCATTACTCTGGATTTACGCTTACATTAGCATATTCGATACATATTTTAGTAAACGTATCGATTCATTTATATAAAAAAAAATAACAATAATGTTTAGTCTCTGTGTTTGCCTTTTCGCGTTAAATCAAATACTTTTATTTATTTTTTATTTTTTTTAAATACACTGACGTAACTGCGGCGCGCTCCCGAGGCCCAGTGTGCGCGCCTCCTCTTCACACCAGAACCAGGAAGTGAAAGTGTACACATGGAGGGTGTGTCGGTCCTTCCCTCCGCTCCTCGTCCGATGCGGTTTTATTTTTAAATTCGCAGTCCTCCTCCCTGCCTTCAGTCATGGGGGACTCGGCCAGGACCAAGCGGCGGGAGCAGCTGCAGCGATGGGCTGGCTCCAGCACGGACAAAGCCCCGGCCGTGCCCCGGAGGAGATGGCGGGGCGACGGGGAAAAGCACCCAGAGGCCAGCCACCACAACAGCGAGGATCCGCCAACAACAAGCAAGCCAGTGTCCGAAGAAGCGCCGCAGATCAGTCCCTACACCAAGAGACGGTACGTTTTAATTTCGAGTTGTATTTTGATACTTTTCCAGCATTGCAATCTATTGGTGACTCTTCGATTGTATAACTGGCTAAAAATGAACACTGTGCGTAGGTTTGGAGAGCGTGTAGGCAAGCTGTGAAGTAGCTGTTAGAAAGAAGCTCCATTATTATGGCATAAATCATTATCTTCTCTTGATTATATGTCTCATTGTTGGAATCTGGCTCATTGCATTTCTAAAATCAGCTTGTAGATGATTGTATAGACCATATAATAGTGATGTTTTCTTACATTTCTCTTTTATTTGCCTACCTGTGCATTCTGTGTTGTAAGCACATCTCAACACAATCAAACCATCAAATGTATTATTGTAATCAATTAGAACTGTAGTGAAATCTACTTTACAAAAGTGATGAATTGTGAAGCCCAAGAGACTGATCAGCACAGCAGCTGCAGCCCACCAGCGGAATAACAAGCACTTATTTCTGTCAAGTGCTATTGTCACAAACCAAAATAGACACTGGTGTAGGCTGTGTTGAAATACACACTGGAATTTGATTATTATTTTTTCCCAATCTTTGGTTACCTAACTATTTAAATGTGGAAATGGAAAAACTACATCTGATTTCAATATTTTAATTTCTTATCAGTCCTAAAGTCCATATTCTTCTTCCCAGATCTAAAAACCTGTGTACTATTGAAAACTGAGAACTTTTCTCAGTAAAACACTATTTAAACATTTGATGTGCATGTAAACATGTGTAAACATGTGTCATCTGAAGCTTTTGTCATTTAATACATTTCGCAATGTGTCATCTGTGTCAAAAGTAAAACAGGACATGAATGAATATAACAAGAGTGTATTTCTGTGTCACATTTGTCATATTCCTGTATCTTTAACATAGTTTACTAACCTTTCTAACATTGTTACAGCAAGGGTAATGACTAAAAATGCAAAAGCACTATCAATATTAGATTCAATATTATCAATGAATGTTTTTGTGTCTGAATTTACCAATTAGTGATTAGAACTGAAAAACATGTAGGTTTTTCCAACAATTTCCTCACTACTGTATTGGTGGAAACACGGGAAAAATCATTCAAAAGTTATTTCTGTAATTCAACTTAAAATGTGGAACATACCAATGTATGATAAACACTTGTGCAACATGTGCCAAGTCTTTGTTTGTTATAATTAACATTACTATGGCTTAAAGTCCATTTCAAATATTCAAATTTTCCTAGATGTTTTATTTGGAGTTTTTACAAGCTGTGAGCCAATTATCAACATTGCAACAATTAAAGTCTTTATATGGCTCTCTTTGCGTGTGTCATTTATTAGTTTCACATTGTAAGTTTAAATACAGAAGTAAATGGACTTGGAGTTTCGACTTTTCAACTATATTCTAATTTTGTATACAGTTTCACCTGTATATCTGAAAGAGAATGATATGGTAAGGTTTAGGTGCATTTACCGGGTTGTGGTATGACAATTAAGTTCAATTGATTTAACTATAAACCAAATAGTCGTCTTTTCAATATTGTAAATCAGGTCAATGATTATGATGGAGAAAATGTAACTCACTTTTTGCAGTACTTATAAATCACCAGAAACATGTTTATTTTTAGGAAACGTGTGAGGTTTGACAGAGCGGCTGAGTTCTTGGCGACATGTGCGAGCGGTGACACAGAGGAGGCGCGGGTGATGCTGACGGAGGCGCGACTGATGACCAGAGAAGACGGAGAAGACGCACAGGACATTATCAACTGTTCAAATGCAGACGGAATAACTGCGCTGCACCAGGTAAAGCACGTCCACATCCTGAATCCTCACAGAACACACTCGGGACCAACTCTGGAGTCTGTCGAACCAGAAACATGGCTGAAGTTGTATTGCAAAAGGAATTTCCTTTGGGACAAAATTTCTGTGTCAATCCATCTATTCAAGCATCTTAAGGCTATTGTAGTTTTGATACTAAAAAAAAGTCACCAAAACTGGACAAGATGTGACCATTTTAGAGGTATTTTCTATCTAAAGCAAACCTGGTGTACAATCTTGAGGTTTATTGAAAAGTGTTGATATTTAGTTATGACATACATAATGACATATAAAAACATTTTTATATCATAAGTGCGGTATTGGTATTGTTTGCTCCGCGGGTAATATGTTTTATATACATTAAATTGTAATATAGTGACAACACTACTAGGCCTGATTTGGCTTTAATTCTATTGCATGATCTTCATTGGTGTTTTAAGTTTAGTTTTATCCCAGTTGTTTGCGCTTAATGATAAAAGGAGGCACCACATACATGTTTTTAGTTCTGTCTAATGTTATCCCTGCTCAGTTCATTATCACAAAACAGCTACACTTACAGTAATTTGATCAATGAATTCAACATGGATTTTTCCCTCCTTGTGCACAGGATCAGGGAGAAAAATGGAAAAATGTGTGTGCGTGCAGTTTTCTCTCTGCTTATAACACAGGTTACTAATTAATGATACTCCAATGTTGTGTTTTTAAATTCAAAGTGGAGATACTCAGAATACAAAATATGTTTGATTGGACTTTGATCATCAGTTTTAGTCCATGAATAAATCAACAGTACAGATGAAGACTAAACTGGGACAAACAAAAGCATGCACTGCATCATGGCTTATCCACCACTACTATCGATAACTGCCACCTCATTTTGAGACTCACTGTAATTACATTGATACATTGATTCTAATGCGATCCTGAAATAACACTCTCCTGTTGTCTTATCTGTTCAAAGGCATGCATCGATGGGAGTATGGAGATAGTGACGTTCATGCTGGAGAATGGAGCCAGTGTGAACCAGGTGGACAGCGAGGGATGGACGCCGCTGCACGTGGCGGCCTCCTGCGGATACTCAGAGATAGCAGAGTATGTCCTAACACGACCTTAAAGGGGATTTCACTTTCAGCCACGTTATTGTTGTCATTCAAAGGTTTATTTAGTGATGCATATTTGAGTAATCCATAATCATCTGTCAATAGATGGGTCCTGTGAAATGCGATCACCAATATGCAACCATGATTCTTAGATTCAATGGTTTTATTTTGAGGGAAGGTAGCATGAGGAGCCCCCTTTTCTTGTATTTAATGATTCTTTATCACAGTAAGAACATATTGTCTCTGTGATTTAGTACTTTATGTATGCTTGTTTTGATTTATATAATTATCATTCTCAAAAGAGCAAGGGAAAAATAAGTTTTAGATCAATACATTAATTTTAAATTCATAGCTATCCAAAAACAAGCAGGGCAATATGTCCTTCTAAACGCACAGTTCATTTTGTTACATATGAAGGCATGTAGTTATTTTGCTCCTAAATAAATTCATTCCCTTTGGGCTTAAGTTAGTGGAATAGTGGCCGGAAATCTGGGAGGACAGCAGGGACAGACATTTGGCAAACAGTTGGAGTCCAAATGCAAACCCGATGCCAAAATGAGATACAGTCACTTATGTAATGCTTGAGGTGTATTGCACATATCAGAAACATTTCAAAATATACATGTTTTTTGTTGTAAAAATCACCAAAAGCACATCATACTTTCAACCTAAATAGGGGATACAAAAAAAGAACGTATGGGAATGAACATTTGTGACTATGAGAAGTAGCACCTGAAACTATTTCCTGCTTGTAAACAACACAACCGCTTTCATACTGCCCAATTCCACATTCATCATTGTCCATTTGCTTACATTTGGTAGAAAGAAATCTAATCGGAAAGAAAAATCCAATCCAAATTTCAGATGCAGCTTGTGTAATGCTTCTTCCAGTGATTTCCTCCTTAAGTTTTATATCAATGTTTCCAAAGAACAGAACTATAATAACAACGCGGAACTAGTTTAACACACAGTTGATAAAATGGATAGTAAGAAGGTATCAAGCTGCGTCGCACATGTTTTAGTAATATCCAGCAACTTTACGGACATTTTCCCCTCGTTTTGTCTTTGTTTTGCTCTCGTACACTGTGTTCCCATGCAGCCCTTGACTTGTGGAGTCTTAATATGAAGCCTCCACTCCAGTCACTATAGCCTCTTCTGTTCGAGGAGCACAACAGCTGCCTAATAAAGGGTCCGTTGCCTCTGTGGGGACGTCACAATACGGTGTGGGTGCCAGGGCATTTCTGCATTTAACAATACTACTATTGTTGTCGCATTTGGCAGGGCAACAACTAAGCCAAGACTAGGTTGGCTTGGCACCGTAATGCATGTAAGGCAATTGATTTTAAAGAATCAATGTGCATTTTTAGCTTGCATTGTCGGGGAAAGCTCCAGGGGTATTAGACTCGTCCTATTTTTAAAGTGTGGCAAATTCTTGGAGCTTGAGAATCTGTGTTTATTTTTTTGTGTGGTTGTTGTAGGTACCTCCTGCAGCACGATGCCTGTCTGTCAGCGGTGAACTGTGACGGAGATGTTCCTCTGGACATCGCGCTGGACGAAACCACAGAGTCACTCATTCAGAAATTCACCATTAGACAAGGTGAGGTGAAAATCCTGTTTTCCGAGGGGTCTCAAGGTGTAAGTGGGAGTGTGAGTGTGGATGAATGAGTTTGTGTTTATCCATCTATCCATGTTGGGGTGATCACATTGCACACACACATACTTACTTTATAGATGGTCAAAATTAATGATTATTTAAAAACTGTAATGAATTAGGGCACATTTTGTCTTAATTAGCACATTTTGAAGACCACAGTTCAAAAGGGACTACAGAATATTGAATTTGGGGAAAAGGTCTCTTGATTTGAGTATATTTGAGTATATTTTGAAGGTTTATCAATTGAAAAAGCAAGTATCTTTTATCTTGTTGGACAGAAGCACTAATTTCTTATTTGAAATTAAGCTTGTCATATTTTTCCATCCATCCATCCATCCATCCATTTTCTACCCTTTAATCCATTTCTGGGTCAGGGGGGTGACAGTCAGAGATGCCACCCAAGTCTCATAGCACCAGCCTTATATATATTTTTCCTAATTTATATAATTTTTTTAAATGTGTTGTACTACTCCGCGATAAGATGAGATAAAACCGTCTTAATTCAAGCATTTGTATGTATTTAACATTTGCGCATTGTCGTACTATTGTTTAAACATTGTGGGAATTCTGCAAGAGCTTCATATATACACTTTATCAAATGTATCTCTCAAGAAGGTATTTTAGCTTTTTAAACATGCAATTGAATAATTTGCCAAAATCGTGCAGCCTGTTTATGAATCCTTTTAGGAACCCATATCCTTAAACAGTATGTCAATATTGTATCTATATCTTGATCTATTGTTTTGACTCATACACCAATAGTTTCTTAGCCTCTCGTCTCTGATCTGCTCCATAGTCATTTAGGCAAAACAAAAACGGTGCTTAATTGTTGTCAGTGAATGTTTTCTGGTGTATCGCTGACTAATCCCACTTTAATGTTCAGGTGTGGACTTGGAGGCCGCGAAACGTGTGGAGGAGGAGCAGATCATGACAGACGCTCGGGCCTGGCTCACGGAGGGACCACCGGCCGACGTGCGGCACCCCAAGACTGGAGCCACACCTCTGCATGTGGCCGCGGCGAAGGGATACCTGGAGGCTCTCAAGTGAGACACTAGTGGTGCAGCTAGAACTTTAGTCATGATGTGGTTTTAGTTTTGTTTCTGTGCTAAATCAGCCTGGAAACGTGTATATAAACATACATTTGCCATGTCCTTCGCTTAGAATCAGTTTTCACGCCCAGGCAGAAATGTCAATGTTTTTTTTGGGCCATATTTCAGAGATTATGAGTGTGCTGAGTGGTTAGCCCTCTCGCTTCTCAACAAAAAGGTCCTGGATTTGATTCCCCGTCCAGACAGAGCCTTTCAGATTAGAGTTTGCATATTCTCCGTGTCTGCATAGGTTTCTTCCAGGTGCTCCTCTGCCACTGAAAGCTCCCCACTAAAATTTTGAAATCTCAGTAGCTTAAAAAAGTTAATAATGCATATTTTCCTCAATAATTTTTTGTGGTTTTGTAAAGACATTTAGTGTCAAATAAACTAGGTTTTTTTTTCTTTCAAATCCTTAACAGAAACTACTGACATGACCCTAATTAGGCCCGAGCCCCGAACGGGGAAAGGGCCTATTGTTTTTACCCGAGATATGTCAAATTCTGCACTTTGAGCCTTAATTTCACCCCCTGAACATGCATGAAAAGTTGTAACATTTTGCCCAAACATCAGACCTGGTGAAAAATGTGATATTTTGGTGTTTATTTTTATGGGACTCAAAAAATGCCAGGACAGCGCCACCTACAACAGCCAATGGGAGTTTCAGAGGTCAAGTTTGTCGTAGAGCCATGAAATTCGGTACACATGTTCCTCAAGTCAAGATGAGACCAAAATGTTTTCAATAATTTTCATACATGTCGGTTGGAAATCGTCTCCTCCTCGGCCGTTTTTGACAACATTAATTTTGCTCCCGTTTGCACAAACAAAGTCTGATTTGCACAAAACTTGAATCCAATGTTCAACTCCAGGGTTTAGGTCGGGTGAAAGTGAAATATTTGAAATTGGCAAATTACAATTTGACTAACGTTCTACTATGCCTACAGCAACAAATCATCACACGGCGGCCCCACCTCCTTTGCGCAGTGCTGCGTGGTACGGTGTGGCGGGGCGTTGTGGAGCGGCGTGCGTTGCGGCGTGCTGCAGATCCGCTTGGTGCGGGGCGGCGTGGTGTGGGGCGCCGTTGGGCGGGGCGGTGCGGCGAGGGCCGTTCGACGCCGCTTGCGGTTTTAATTAGAATTGTACTTACCCAGGTTGCAATAGCATGTGTAGCCCCTTTTAACATCTATGCAAGCTTGGAGTCTATTGTGATTGATGTTCTTTATCATAAGACGGTAAAGCTGCTCATTCTTCTTGGCAAATAGCCTCCAGTTCTCGTAAGTTTCTTTCATAAACCACACACCCAAGATCAGCTTTTACATAAAATAAATATATGAAACATGTTTATTTCACACGATCACTAGTGAGGGGAAAACTTGTTTGTGTTATCTTTTCTTCCTCTCAAAATATGCCCAAAACAATTAAATCCCTGTGTGTGTGTGTGTGTTTGTAAACTATGAAGCGCAACTGTAGATATTTTAGGATATTTTTCATTTTTCTTGACATAAAACTGTAATAATGACCTCTCGTGCTTCTGTCCTTTGCAGAATTCTGTGTCAGTGTGGTCTGGATGTTTCGGCCAAAGACAATGACGGCTGGACGCCTCTCCACGCCGCAGCGCACTGGGGCCAGGGCGACGCGTGTCAGGTTTTGGCCGAACAGTTGTGCAACATGGAGGCCCGCAGCAACTCTGTAAGATATACAATTCTAGTTCAGTTTTTCATTCTAGTCAAATTCAAGTTTTAAGAACGTTTATGTTTGACGTTTTCAGGGCCAGACGCCGTTTGATGTTTCAGATGAGAGCGTGGAGGAGCTCCTGGAGGATTTATCACAGAAACAAGCCAGTGTAAGAAGCAACTTTTTTACCTTTAAACTTTATAGGATTCACAGGTTAGATCACAGAAAGGCCGGCCCATAGATGCATGGATCAATAGTAGTGGTTACTAAGTGCTGTTTTTGTTGTGTGAAAAGTAGGGCTGGGCGATTAATCGATTTTAATCATTAATTCGAGTTTTACGTTTAGGGCGATTTCTTTTTTTAAAAATTCGATTTTTATTTTCTCCAGCGCAGAACTACAGCGCTAACGCGCTAACCGCGGGTCTATGGTGTTGAGCAGTCATTTTGAAGCTAACCTAATGCTAACAGTCTCCCTCTGGCCTGAGGCTCGCTCTCACAGTTGGTGCTGTTGCAATAACACTTCAAACGTTCAAGAATCAGACTTTATTTAATCGGCAAAACACACACACACACACACACAGGCTCCGGTCGTACGCCACATCTTTCACGCTCTCTCACGCTCGTTATTCCAAAGCGCACTCCCGTGTCCGTGGCGCGCACACACTCGTGTCCCACTGAGCCGCTGCACTTTGGGGAAAGACACGTCTCACACATTGCTCTCATTGCTCTGATACAAACAACGTGTTCCCCGCTGTCTGTTAGCTACAGTAGCTGCTACAGTAGCTGCTACAGTAGCTGTTAGCTACAGCATCAGAATGTAAACAGGAAGCTCGCACAGTCACTGAAGTTAGTATTAGCGCCACCAGCTGGACCGAGCGTTGTACTACAGCACAGTTACTCAGGCACAGTTGAAAGAACAAGCATGAAAACCCGAGGAGGCTTTTGGAAAAGACTGTCTGTTACAACATTTCTATTTTGAGTAATCAGTTTTAAAAATGTGATATTTCATGTAAATAATGCATGTGTTTAATAGGATTGATATATTTGCGATGGGCCTTGTTTGTGTGATTTAAGTTATTTTGAAGGTGCATAGTGTCATTGTAAGTGAAGTTATTATAAAACTGTTAAGCTACATTTTCACTGTTTACAATGGCAGAGCCATCTCGTTTACAAGCATGTTTTAAGGCTTAATTCCTGTTACACTTATGCTCCATGGGGATTTAGATTAAACTGCATAAAGGAAAATCTATTTCTTTGTCAGTTGTAGTTTGTTTTTAAATAGAAAAAAATAAATCGATTAAAATCGAAAATCGGATTTGGTGTGAAAAAATCGGAGATTTTTTTTTTTTGCCATATCGCCCAGCCCTAGTGAAAAGTCTGAATAGTTCTGTCAGTGC
Source organism: Knipowitschia caucasica (assembly GCA_964034765.1). NCBI lineage: Eukaryota > Metazoa > Chordata > Actinopteri > Gobiiformes > Gobiidae > Knipowitschia > Knipowitschia caucasica. The sequence goes on from OZ035825.1 coordinate 39,835,089, forward strand.
ACAGCTCTCTTTACATTTTATGCAAGATTCTATCGAATTAGGCAATTATGTGGTTTTGCTTCTTGGCAAGAAGGTCTTATGTCTGTGGAGTTACCTGTAGGTTTTCTCCTGGTGCTCAGATTTCCCACACCACTGAAAACATGTGCAATGACCCCTGCGTTTTACAATTGACTAAATATAACATAACCTGAAATAATTAAAACTAACTAAGTAAACACGTGTGAGAAGTGACAGGACAAAAGAAGCCGTTCTAACGTGGAAGCTCTTCTGACCCTGAACCCTTTAGAACCCTTTTTCAGAAATGTTGTGTGAAACAAATGGAAGATTGCGACTTTATAAGAGAGATAGTGGACAATTAAAATCAATGATGGAAAAAATTAACTAAGTATATCAAAAAACTTTAGGTTTGTGCAAAGCCAGGTCACTGTATACATAGATTCAGGAGCTCATATAGAAATTCTACTACTGTACTTGGGCGCCTAGAGGGTTACTGTTTATAGTGAAAGCATACTGAAAGCAAATACCTTTAAAAGATACTGTGTTATGTAGTATTCCTGGATTGAGGCTGATAGCTGCGTGTTAATTACAGTGGCGTAAGGAACAGTCCATATTGGATCGACAAAACCAACCAGGCTCCACTACGCCGACCGCTCAGAGCAAACGGAGGCGGTGAGTTAAAAATCATTCGTCAGACTTGTTTTTAATTCAGATCACAGCTTTTTTTCTTTTGCTTGACTGAATTGACCCCCATCTGTTGCTGTAGGAGCTCCGTGTGTCGGATGAGCAGCAAAGACAAGATGAATGTTCAGGACCAGTCTAAAGAGAGGGGCGTGTCTGGAGGCTCGGAGTTCAACGAGGAGGAGAGCAGTCCAGGTGAGTTTATGATGGGGCGCCTTCACACTTGTTAGTCTGGTTCACTTTAACTTGGCCACTTCTGGTTCACTTTAACTGGGCCACTTCTGGTTCACTTTAACTGGGCCACTTCTGGTTCACTTTTTGTGGACCAGTTAACAAAGGTGTGTCCAAACCTTCTAGAAATAATTCTTGCCCACAATAATTGTTGAGGGGCCAACAACATAAATTATAAAACTCTTTCAACTGAAAAAGCTCTGACTTTTAAAAATGAGGTCTGACATTGGAGCTGAAGTTGGCTGAATGACAAATGGACAACATGTGGCTGAGTGGATAGCACTCTTGCTTCTTAGCACGAAGGTCCTGGGTTTGAATCCTGGTTGGAACAGGGCCTTTCTGAGTGGAGTTTGCATGTTCTCCCTGTGTCTCCAGATGCTCCAGTATAGTTATGAATGAAATGAGTGGGCGGCACGGTGGCTGAGTGGATAGCACTCTCGTCTCTCAGCAAGAAGGTCCTGGGTTCGAATCCCGGCCGGACCAGGGCCTTTCTGAGTGGAGTTTGCATGTTCTCCCCGTGTCTGCGTAAGTTTCCTCCGGGTACTCCGGTTTCCCCTACCACTAAAAATATGTACAATAGGTCTGGCATGCGCCTCCTGTTCGGCGACCCCGCTCCCATCTCTGTGTGGAGTGAGAGGACAAGTGCCCAAAAAATAACATTTGTAAACCCCTTTGTGACTCTGGTCTGTGAAAGGCGGTATATAAATAAGCTTACTTACTACTTACTAGAATGGATGGTGTTGATTGGGGGATTTGATGCCAGTGTGTTTGGAGGCTCGCTTCAGTCTTCACCGTGTGTGGAGCGAGTGGAACAATATCTGAACCCTGAACATTGTAAAGCGCTTTGGGTGACCTTGGTCTGTAAAAATGCGCTATATATCAGGGCCCCATAACATACCACACAGTGCCACAATTGGCCCGCTGGCCTTAGATTTTGTACATGCCTGTGTTAAAGTGAACCAAACCCACAAGTGTGAACGCACCCCTAAATGTATGAACCTAGTGATGTGAACCTCTTGCACTTTTGGATTTCTTTGTTTCAGAAAGCTCTGCAGTGTCAAGTCCAGAGACTGAGAGCATGACCACGACTACAGTTAGTCCTGCTGAAAAGGTAAGATAAGATAATGCAAAATATAGTATTGAAGATTTTTTGTTCATGGTTGGAAGGGATTGGGTTTTCAGTTCACCAGGGGGTAAATGTTTAATTTATTTAATATTTAAACTGGAAGGGAATTTAGTAAATGCCCTACCTTGTACCTTAAATACTACGACTGAGGATCTATAAAGTGAACGCATGTGGCTTAGTTTCCTCCTGTTTTAGTCGCTCTTTGGGATTGTTCATGTTTATCTAAATTCATATTTTGTATGAAATGTTTGCAATGAAAACCTTACTAACTATTCAAGTTAATTTAGCCAGTAAAAGTTTATCAATAATTAAAATTGCTTCAATAATCTTGTTCTAGATTACTTCATAAATGTATCCTCCAGTTAACTTTACTCTTTCACTTATACAAGTACATATTTATTTGCACTAGACGCAGGGGTGTCAAACTTATTTTGGTCAGGGGCCGAATGAAAAATGAAAGGGCTGGTCAGGGGCCGAAAGAATAAGTGGGTTTCATTTATTATACTTGTTTATAATATGAACTTGTTTCACATTATTTGGATTGGATATTCTTTTCTAATTAAGATGAGTTCAGTTACTGTGGACTGAACCAAAACTGGACCAAATATTGAAGGCATTTAGGAAGATGTTCTACTTCCGGGTGGATCATCAAGACTATTGGTCTTCCCAACTGTCAATCATTCTGGTGATTTGTGCTTGTCAAATAAGACCAGAGACTTTTGTTCAAAAAGTGTAGAGGGCAATTTTTTCCTAAGAAAATTGGGGAATCCTCCTTCATATCTTTAATGTAGAAGACTCGTTAAAAGCATAACATAACAATACTAACTTCTACTTACATGTTGGCTTAAAATTTCTTATGGAATAACATTTTTTGGTTGTTTACTTGAGAAAATTAGTACTGGATAACATGCCATTGTCGCCTATTACCATCAAAACTGCTATTTAATATAATAATTCAAAATCATCTCAGAGGCCACTGGTAATGGTCTCGCGGGCCGGATCTGGCCCCCGGGCCTTGACTTTGACACCTATGAGAGTATATTGGTTCATACATTATATAGGCTTTATACTTTTCATACTTTGAGGTTTAGTCTGATAAAGATTTTGTTTTGCTTTTCTAGTAAAGTTTGCTTATCTTGTGTTATGTGTTCCTCATTCCTGCTATTCTGTAACCTGTGATGCAACACTAAAATCTCCCCACTGTGGGACGGATAAAGAATCTTTTAATCTCAATCTTAACCGGAAAAAAACTTCAAAAAAACCCCTCTTTACCTTATATTTGTTCCCTTAGGTTTTTGAATTATGACATTTTGACCAATGGAATTCTAAAGGCAAATACTCAGGCATGGAAAAGTTAAAATAAAATAGAAAACCCATAATCTCTTCAATACATTTTTGCAGTGACTAAATTTCCTTTTTTTCCCTCTTCATGTTCAGACGTCTGAGGAGAACCACGAGGAGAAGGAGCAGGACGACAAGGTGACGCCCACAGCACGAGTCCAGCCCACTCCACAGACAAAAGACTCTCCGGCCGACAGCCCCAACACCCCCAGCTCCGACCGCCGAAAGTAAGGCCCATTCAGAGACGCTGCTTTTCACCATCGCGGCAAAAGAAAAAAAAAGTTCTATTTTCTCTATTCAATCAATCAATGAATCCAATCAATGAAGGGAGGGTGGTTGTCATTGTCGTAAATGTAATAACAGACAGCATGTATTGATTTGGCAGTGTTTTCTTTGAGCAAGGCCCTTCCCCCAGTTGGACCTGATTCAATTTAGTGTCAAGATAAAGAGCGATCGCCGGTAACAGATTTTGTTCTGTGTAGTGGTGCAGAATGTGTGTGTGTGTGTGTGTCCCGGTGTGGATATGTTGTAAAGCAGAGTCGTGTTTTGAGATACTGGAAGTGTAATGCTAATGTGCTAATGTGTGATAAAGTACAGATTGCTAGTTTTAACATTGTGCTGGTCTCTTAAAGTTCTGGTGGATAAATGCTTTTAAACAATTTGCGGTGAATGATTAGGAAAAGGCTTTGAGGTTTAAAAAGAAGACTGTAATAATCAGGCAAGACCCCTTTAGATAATACCCAAGTATCAAGTTTAAGAGCTTGCTTTACTACAACAAAATGTGCATTAGCAATGTTTTAGGCCCTTAGACTAGTTTTAAAATGATGTACAACATGCTATGGGAGCCAACTGAACTTCTTACAGGGTGCTTGTGCAAGTCTTGAAAGTCTCAAGTCTGGAATTGTGTACCTTGAAAAGTCTTGAATTTTGTGCGAAAGTCTTAATAAAGTATGGGAAAAAATGGATGGTAGAATTTTACAGTATGCTCAAAAGCATTGTGAAATGAGAAATAGGAAGGTAGCCTAAAATAACTATAATTTTACTATATAACTGGTTATGTACTGTACTGGCCCATGTCCAATCATCGCTTGCTTAGCCTAGTCTGGCACATGTTTGTGATGTCACTGCTGAGGTCTATTGACACATAGCTAGCCTAGTGGTCAACAGAAATGGATCGTTGCGTGTTTTTGAATTTATGGTTTTCGAGTTTAAAGGTCTTGGGAAACAAATCAGTTTTAAAAAAAATAATAATTTGGAAAAAGGTGCAAACACCCTGTTCTTGCTATCAATTTTTTGCAAGTTGATAAAAGCAATTGAACATCAGAAGGGTTTTTATTTGGCCTCTGGAGTCAATAGAGCATGTGTGATGTGTAATGAATCGCTCCACATGCTTTTGTTTTTACTTAAGAGCATGGGTCAGCGCTGAAGCTTCACAGCCAGAACGTCCTGGGTTTGAGTCCACCTCCAGGCCTTTCTGTGTCAAGTTTGTATATTCTCCCCCTGACTGTACATTTCCTTGGAGTGTCTGGTTTCTCTTTCCACTAAAAACATGTACAATAGTCTCCTGTAACACCATCTGCCCTGAAAAAGAGATTATGTATGAGGCATAAGGTTTTATACATGGGGTTGAAGACAGAGCAGCGTGTGTTGTGCTGTGTTTGCAGAGAAGTTTGTTTTTTCGTTCCGCCTCGTCACCTCCATCTGCTCTGGAAATAATACTTCTTTGTTCAAACACTAAATACTGAAGTTACAGACTTTACTGCATGTAGGTACAGCGCAGAGCGGGAGAAAATCTTTTGTGCCATTGCTGAGGTTGCCCTAAAATGTATCCCTGAACCCTCTCATAACTTTTTGAGCAGTAGACAATCACATAACCTGCAGCCAGAGGTAATAATGTAGTTTTCCATTTTAGAATATTCTTTACACAAGACACATTTTCAGGCTCAGGTAATTGTAGCAAAACATGAAAAGAAAGAACACACATTTATTTCAATTCTATTGGGCTGCCCGGTGGCACAGTTTGCATGTTCTCCTCAAGTCTGTCTAGGTCTACAACTAAAAACATGTACAATTGGTCAAATCCTCCTGCTCTGGTAGTCCTGACCAAGCCAAGCATTAACGTCTAAAGATGGGTCTCCAGGCGCTGTATGACTGGGTAGATTAAGATATCCTTTATTCGTCCCACAGTGGGGAAATTTCAGTGTTGCATCACCAGTTGCAGAACAGTAGGATCGAGGAGCACACAGCACAAGATACATGCATAATGAAATAAAATCTCTATAGCATAAAAAGCAGCAGCTGCCTGGTATCGACCACAGCTCCTGACTAGGGTTGCCGAGATTAACCGGTTTTATGGTAATCGCGATTATAAAAGCCGCGGTACATGCTTACGGTAGGTTAACCATAAGGATTTTAGATGGCACGGTTTACAGCTGGTCCGGAAAACACTTGCGCGAGTGCAAATTACTGCAAAGGATTCTGCAAATATGAAAGTGAAAGTTACACCGGCGAAAACACTCACACGTGTGGGGAGAGACGGACATGTAACAACTGCTTTGTTATTAAAAGGTAATAAATTGGATATTGTGTAATAGTATTGGGCTATTGATCAGAAGAGTCTAGAGTCGGCTGCTGGAGGACAGGCTCAGTAAATGACATAACAAAAAGGTAAGTTTGAAGTAAAGTGTATTATACAAATATAAGTGAAAACAATGAACAAATATTTACAGTGAATACAAGAATACCGGTAGCAACAAAATAAATAAAATCAAAGTTCAATAACCCAGGGGTGTTAGTCCAAAATTTCAGTTATGAGCAATAACTGTTTGGTTTGAGCACCACAAAGTCCGTAGGAAGCTTATGGTTGAGGTTGCTTATGTCCAAGCGCGATCTTATTGAGTGGTGGTAATGTGGAGTGGTGTCATTCCTTACAACTGAAGGAGGGGAAAGAAAGAAGGGAGACTGCTTAGCCTCCCACCCACTAGGAGTCGACCAAACACAGGAAGACAGTTTCAGGCTCTCTAGCTCGCCATCAATTAGGTCCCCAGCAATGGGAAACCTGGCCTGTATAAACAAACAAGGCCTCTGTCATGTGCACAAAAGTCAAATATAAATCAATGGTACCATATACAAATCAACAGGCGTTTATGCTAAGCTAAACAAATCAGTCAAAATCACATGGATGTTGGATATCACACATTAAAACCAAAAACTAGCATATCAGCATGCTAATTACAATGACATTGCATAATAATCTGTGGTTCACTCACCAGTCCAGATTATCGTGCGCACACACACAGGAAAACTGTCTGTGTTTAGTCTGTGAATTAAAATAATGCAACCATTAAGTTTGTTGAATGTATACAGAGTAAAAGGTTTAAAGTGATTCAAAAGACTTACCTTGCAGCTGCTGTCTCCTCACACCACACACTCAAGTGAGCAGCTTTTAAACTGTACTAATTAGGGAAGCGTGTACGCGCGTGTGTGTGTGTGTGTGTTCTGGGACAGGTGATAGGCTGTGGCTAATTACCAGAGACTGGGAAAACCAGGGATGATTGTATGGATTGAGTTTAACCCAGGGTTACAGACAGTACGCACGTATCCTTAGTTAACTGAACAAATGCAGACACCTAAACTACAAAACAATTAGGCTTTATACATTCCTAAATTAATTTTTTACAATAAAATAATGTAAAATATTATATGATCTTAATTTCTTCATTTATTGTTTTCCAGCAAAAAAAACTCTACAAAAACATGTTTTTTTCTTTCATAATGTCAATAATCGTGATTAATTGTTAAATATTTTCTCACAAAAATTGTGACTCAAATATTTGAAATCGTGGCAACCAGAGGCTCTACTGGCGATGCAGGATGAGTCAAAGGCAGAGGACAAATTTCCCTTTGGCGATAAAGCGTACCTTAACCTTAACCTAATTTCAGTGGTTTGTAATTGTTCAGAATATACATGTTATAATCTTGTCCGACCATTTGCATGATTTCAAGAATGTTTTGTGTTTGCTTTTAACTCTGTAGGTTCCAGGCTCCAGTCAGAGACGAAGAGTCCGAATCCCAGAGAAAAGCTCGCTCTCGGCTGCTGCGACAGACGCGCCGCTCCACACAGGTGCCAAACAGATTCCATTTTCCATTATATTCTTGGTTACAAATTATGTCTGCCACTATTGTTTTCTTATTTGAAAACTATATGTAAAAAAAAAAATGGGACTATAGTATAATGAGATTTGCTGACTAACTAGGAACTCATCATCACATACCTCCATTGTGTTGTGTTGACACCTTCCTTATTACAAGAATGAGATCATGTGTTTAGTTGTTGACAAAAGAATGAATATACTAAGGCCGTATTCTGCTTTTCACTTGTAAACAGCCTGATGAGAAAAAAGTCTTCCACTGTCGCCTACGATGTAAACAAGAAAAACAACCTGACTTTTGACTTTGTTCGCCAGAGCAACAGTATCGGTTGTATCAGATAACATTTTTGCTTTCAGTTGGACTTGTCAGAACATATTATTGTTACAAAGGAAAACTGCTTCTCCTGAATGTTGTTGTGTCAAACTGGCTGCTCCTCTTTTCTGTAGGATTTAGTCAGTTTTGTTGACGGCCTGAATATGAATCATGCCGAAAATGTATTTTTAGTTTTCGGATGAATTACATAATCAACACAGTCAGGTTTGACACTTCAACTTCCGTGTTATTCTTGTGCGCTATTTATTGTGCACTTTATATGTTTATATATTGTGTTGTGGAGGCTTCTGTTTAAAGAGGACGTGGCACATTTCTGTCTGCTTTATGTAGAGGGTTTGGGTATATACAGTAGTCTATAACCTTTCATTATTATATTTATGTATTAGTACATTTAAAATCTCAGGATTGAGCTTGAAACATTGTCACAAAAGGGACAGTACTGCCTCTCTTTATCCTCTGGTCAAAAAAATTACCCGTCACAGTTAAAGTAGCATTAAATGGCCCCAATATTTCAAAAGGTATTATTAAATCATGCTCTTTTCGAATACATCTTTAACTGATAACAGTAGTTCAGCCGAGATATTTGATTATCAAAATTATAACTTTTACGAGTACGACTCGTAAAAGTTATTGTTTTCATTTTGGCGGCCTACCCTTTGCCGCTTCGCGAATCAGGAAGTCCCATGGAAGTCCGTGATTGGGTTGCCAGAACTCGGCTAATCTCACTGGTTAAATAACTTGTGGCCGCAAAACTAAAAAAGGTCTTGTTATGACTCTCAAATCATTAATGACAAAACAAAGACTAAAACGAGGATTTATATCTTTGAAAAATTGAGACAGCGGATAAAACTTTTCGTGTGATACAAAACTTGCTGCTTGAGCCCATTCTGTATCCACTATTAGCAATCTTGTGAGACGATGGTGTAGTGGTTAGCTCGTTGCGCTTGCACCCCAGAGACCCAGGTTCGAGTCCAAGGAGAGTCCTTTTGAATTTAATTGCATAATATCACATTTTTTGACAGATTGCTCAAAAAACAGTCAAAAACCAAGATCATGATATTTTTTGCAGATTATATCTTAATTGTAATAAGAATCATTTGAGACCACATGTACCCCAATTAAAATAATGTTTGTCTCTATTTGATGTGGGACTTATACATTTCTAAAAAATAGGGAATAGATAAAATTGAAAGGTGATATTCACTGGAGGAAACCCTGATGTTGATGCGCTGAAGAAATACGTTCCAACATCCATTCTTCCCACTCCTATTTTGGACATCAATGGTTTTTTTATTTTGCATAATCTATAATTACATTGCTTTTATTTTGTTTTTGATCAAAACATTGATTCAACATTAGCATGCCTCATGGCAATGTGAATGAAGACATACAAACAACTGATAAAATAATTCCCTGTGTTTGCTGCTGGATTTGGTGTGTATCTGGCAACCTGAGGCAAGGAGAGTGGGAGAGGACTACAAAATATTGACTGTGACTGCAGTACCACTTTTGGCCAGATTTTTACATATTGCTCCTTTAATAAAAAGTAGAGTAAAAATACCTTAAATTAGGGTCTAAAATGGTTTAAATGACCCAAGTGTGGTCAAGTTAGGAAAAACCATCAAAATTCAGCTTGATTTTTTTTAAATTTAGGGTATTTTTTATTATTGTAGCGAGTCAATTTAACATTAGAGAACTGTGGTCAAATCAAAGGCAATGTAATTTATATATTTTTCCTTTGTGCATAAGTGGGCCATCATCAACCATCTCAATATCCTTAAAATAAAATAAAAGTAAGACTGGTGGAAACTGTCAACAGAGCAGTGAAATAACATCTCAGACGCAAACATAAAAGATTTCTCTCACTATTTTAGTTGGGGATAATGTGTGTATATTATTTGAAGTTTTGTCGCCCTAATAACAAAACAAAAAAAGTGTTTGTCTCCTTTAATGCCAGACTTTGTCCAAATCAATCCAAAATTATGTTTAAATGTGTTTTCAGGGCGTGACTCTCACAGACCTTAAAGAAGCAGAGAAGAATGTCCCCAAAACAGGCGATCCGACTCCTCCGGTTCATCCTGTGAGCCCCATCATCACCCTGACCCCCGCAGAGAGAGGTGAGGCTATTTTCACCAAAAAAATTAAACGTATTTTTTATTTTTTATTTTAATACAAAAGTTTATGGTTATGGTGTTGGTTTTATTTATGACACTCAAGGATCATTATATTTATTTTCAGCTTTGATATTCAGCTAAAGCAACTTCATAAAACTAGTTTGCTAACTTTTGTGTTGAAAATTCCCCTATAGAATTTCTCTTAATCTCTTTCCGCTACAACACTGTGAATTTTGTCACTACAAAGTACCGACATAGCAGCAAGACACGGTTGTGAGTTGTGACTATTTTTACCTCCAAGAAGTTGAAGCGGCGAGTTCTTCATATGAGTCTCTATGTTCATTTAATGTCCTTATTCACTGATTCACATGGTCCAGAGGCTGCTGCTGAATAACTGAGACATTGATTTGTTACTCTACAACCAGAGCAGAACTAGACCAGAGGCAGACCATGCCTAGGGCAGACCATGCCTAGGGCAGACCATGCCTAGGGCAGACCATGCCTAGGGCAGACCATGCCTAGGGCAGACCATGCCTAGGGCAGACCATGCCTAGGGCAGACCATGCAGGCCTAGGGCAGACCATGCCTAGGGCAGACCATGCCTAGGGAAAACCATGCAGGCCTAGGGCAGACCATGCCTAGGGCAGACCATGCAGGCCTAGGGAAGACCATGCCTAGGGCAGACCAGGCCGAGAGCAGAGCTAGACCAGGCCAGACCTAGAGCAGTGCCAAATTGTGCCAGACCTAGAGCAATGCCAGATCAGGCCTAGTGCAGAGTTAAACAAGGACTAGACCAAATTAAAGTTTGTCTAAATCTTAACCAGGACAAGACTAGAGCTAAACCAGGTCCAGACCAGAGTAAAGTCTAAGTCTACACCAGGACATGTATGAGCTTATTTGACCGCAGCTTGAGAATCGTTGGTGCACATTTCTCTCTGCACTGATGTGTTGTAACTGATAACAGAAATGTGGTAATCTTGGCGTCGCTCTCAAGCCTCGACACGCTGAAGTGAGACTGCGATGAGCACTTCCTGCTTCTCAAAGATTATTCCTGTGAGCGATAGGCCGCCATCTGCACAACCGCCACCGTCGCCCTGTTTCCTGGACTTCATTTATAGACCCCAGGAACTCGGACTCGTTGTGTATTGTTTGTTATGACCTGCTCGCAATAAATCTAAAGGTTCTTTGTTAGGACTGCAGTGTGATTTTGAGATTTTCTTTGTTATTTTATACATTTATGGTTGCAACTAAGATGTATTCTATCTCAAGGCTGTCAAAAGTATCAAAAATGAGTATGTTCGTATGGGTGTCTAGTTTAGTTTCAGGGTTAGGTAGGTACTGACCAAAATTAAATAAACATGACAACATTTTACAATTTCTTGAGTGTTTTTTGCTATTTTCTTTAATCTGAGAATTTAGCTAAGTGTTATTATTTTGAGTTGAAAAGGAAATTGTGTTTTAAATAATCACAGAGGTATAGGGCGGATTATTCATTTGATTCATTGATTAATGGTTTGGATCCAAATGGTCTGTAAAAATGGGATCTTGAAGTAGATTTGACAAAATGGCCTTAAAATCTGTATAAATTTTATTTATTTTTTCCTGTCCTTTTTGATTTTCTGATTTGTTTTTTATTGAAAAAGGTGTTTACAAAAAATATGATACATTTTCTTTTAGACGAGCTATATCAAAATGTTATCGTTCATTGCAGCCATATCATTCCGTGCCGCTTGTTTGAAAATGGAAACGTTAACACCAGCACCTGTTTGTTTACCCGTGTTCCAGACTCGGACCCAGTGAAACCAGAGGAGCCTGAGGCCGAGAAGAAGCTGGGCGTGCGAGACCGGAGGCGAGGGCGGAAAGAGAGGCGCTCCACGGGGATCGTCCAGACCAGCGAAGAGGTACAAGTCTGAGAATGGTCATTTTGTCTGCTTTAGATATAGCTCGAGCTGGAAAAGGAGAGACACGAATCCTGGATGTGAACATGGATCAGCCCAGAGCCACACAGACAAAGATGCATTCAATATTTAGTGAGAGTAGACAGACAGAAGCCAGTTCATCACCAGTTTTAGTTATTCACTTGAAGAGGGTCCTCAATTATTAAAGCACCACTGCGTATCCGTTTAGCCAAAAAATAGATTATAGAAGTAGAATACTAAAAGGACTGAAAAACCACTTTGTTTACAATGTTTTGAAGACAAAGTTAGTTTTTTCCGAACTTATAGTCTGTACCACAACTCGTTTTTATCATTTTAGAAAACATTACAATTTTTGTAATTTTCCAAAACCTATAATAAACTTTCACACAGGTCCAGAATGTATAAAATCACCAAACGCATATTTATATTTAGTGTGTTTGGGGATTTTCTTTTTGCTGAAGATTACAGTATTTTAATCTGTAGCACTTTGAGGTTTCCTGGAAATTCAAGGTGCAATATTTAAAAAAAAGTGTTATTATTCTATTGACTTGGAGCAATCTTTACTTGATCTTTCAGTGGGAGCGAAAGCTCCCACTGATCAAGGCTATGCTCACACTCAGAGAGCAGCTGTCCTCCTGTGGACTCACCACCTGCAGAGGGTCAGTGAGGGGCTGGTGCTATGAGACTTGGGTGGCATCTCTGACTGCCACCCCCCTGACCCAGAAATGGATTAAAGGGTAGAAAATGGATGGATGGATGGATGACTTGGAGCACAGGGACTGGCCTCCTGCTGGTAGAGTCAGAACTAAACATGGGGAGGCAGCATCTGAGATTCATGCTGCTAAAATCTGGAACAGTCTTCCTGAAGAGGTGATACAGGCTTAATGTTTGTATTTCCCTGAATCACAACAGTAGTTATCTCAGAGGACTTTACAAACTTTTGAAATCGCCAACACAGATCAGAGAATCAAACAGTTCAAACACACAAAAAATGCAATGATCAAAAACACAAAGCCGTTGGTCCATAAGAAACAGATGACCAATGTCCATATCTCTAAATAAAAGTATACTCAGCATTGACTGTTTTTAAATTGGATTGGCCAATATTTTTGTACGACAATTATTTTTCTCACTTGAAACTCAAAAAAGCATATTGCTGTTGGAGTTAAGACTAACATTTGTAAAAGAAAAATGCTGCTAAATTCAAACTAATATAACTTATTTTTTGCTATGTATATTAATGATTACTGCATCGTGCTTGTTTAGAGCTTTTTGGGACACTCAAAGCTGCTTAAGCATTTCATATTTTCCCTTTTTTCCTTTTGATTGTTGAAAAAACTGGATTAGATGAAGTAGTAGTAGTAGTAGTAGTAATCTTTATTTATATACCGCCTTTTCACTGCACATCGGAGTCTCAAAGCGGTTTACAATTGTGATTTTTGGGAGTGGGGGTCGCCGGTACAAGAGGCGCATGCCAGACCTATTGTACATATTTTTAGTGGTAGGGGAAACCAGAGCACCCGGAGGAAACCTACGCAGACACGGGGAGAACATGCAAACTCCACTCAGAAAGGCCCTGGTCCAACCGGGATTCGAACCCAGGACCTTCTTGCTGAGAGGTGAGAGTGCTATCCACTCAGCCACCGTGCCGGCATGAAGCATTCTGAAATACCAATTGCGTTCAGGGGATCTTTGCAATTTTGATTGTTGCGTGTTTTGGTCTCCTTTTTACACTTTTTTTAAATTTATTGGAGCGTTATATCTTAAATCCACTTCCTAAACCTGGGCCAAACCATGACTCGATAGTTACAACTAACCAAAGTAAATGTCATAATATAAATATCAACACCACTCTATTCAAACCACATGCTTGTAACGTTCACTCAGCCTTTTGAACTGTTGCGTTTCCAGAACGAGAATGACGACGACGAGGCTCCTCCAGAGGAAACCAACGGAGACGACGCGATACAGTGAGTCTATTTGATTTAATGCGCTCATTTAAAACAAGACGCAGCCTGTAGCCTTCGTGGCCCCTGGGGAAAAGATTATTAAAAATACCTGCATGCAAAGTGTTCTACTGCACCAAAAAAGAAAAAGGAGGAATGCATTGTATTCCATTAAAAGGTTAAAAGTACTCGTAATAGAGCTGTGTAAATAAACGCAATAAAAAGCTTACTTTAGCTCTGTTTTAGCTTTGGCTACATAAGTTACGTGAAAACAAGCTGGTGTGTTTATACAGAACCATTAGCCTGGATTCTCAAAGGTCCTTTCCCCCCGTGGTGATCGGAGAATGGAACTCTGGGGCTGGCATGTTGGAGTTCAGAGTTGGGAGTGCATTCCGGTTGGCAAGAAGGAAAGATTAAAGATTCTAAAGAGATCCTTTATTTCTCCCACAGCGGGGAAATGTCAGTGTTGCATCACAAGTTAGAACAGTAGGAATGAGGAGCACACAGCACAAGATAAATGAATAATTGCTCTATACTAAAGTGAAATAAAATTTTTGACTCTAGCATAAAAAGAAGCAGAGGAGAGGAGAGGCATTAAAGCTTTCAGATTAACTTTCACCAACCATGTTGAAGTCTTTTTTTTTTATTTTTTATTCCAGACGCAAAACATTTCTCAGTTTCCAAGTTGGAAAATTGAGTTCGGTGGCTGTCCGTCTCAAATTTACAAGTCGGAACTCGGAAATTCTGACTTAAGTGATTTCAGCGTTTGGACTGTGCTGTAAAAGTACAAACACACACACTTTTCACATCAGAAAAACGATCACACAAAAAAAAAAGAATGACATTGATGTAGCACATTTCATACAAGACAGTGACCCACTCAGTTTTGGTCACTGTCTTGTGCAACAAATCAAAAATAAATACAAAAGCAGACACATCTACAGAGCTACGGAAAAGGAAGTCTAAATGAGTTCAGTGTCAGTGCTAACGGTTGCTTCAGTGGATAGTTGCAGCCTTAAAGTCCCACTGGTTACACCAAAAGATAAACGATCTATCCCTTGATTTAGTAAATAATGACAATAAAGGTAAAAAAAATAATAATAATAATGATAGTAAAAAATAAAAATAATAATTATAATATAATAATAATAATAATATGATTAGAAAATAATGAAATAAATAATACATTAAAAAATAACAAGATAAATAATATAGCACTAAACAGAAAACCGATGAATATCAAACAAGCGGAGGAACAAAATGTAAATCAATGAAAAACAAGGATAAAAGTTTATACAATTATCAGACTGCTGACTCACAAAAGTGTGTTTTGGGAGAGTTTTAAGTTATGTCACAGAAATGTCCTACCTGAGCTTTATTATCCAAGAGGTTTATTATTGTCATCTCCTTGATTCTTTTAATAATTACTGGTTGTGAAAATATCCATAGAAACATACAGGTGACTTAAAACCTGTCTCTTAAAGGTCCTACAGGCTGAACTGTTTATTCCGCCTGTAGCATTTGTAGAGAAACAATGGTGTTATTGTACTAAAGTCTTGTTTTTTTTGCTTTTTTCCCCAGAAGGAATAAATTTGACGACTCCTCTGCGGACTATAGGACGGTACGTACCACGAGCATAGAAAGACATCTGACATATATACGTCTACTCTGACTGGAATGACTTGCTTCAGGAACGTGTCATGGAGTTCATTGCTTCCAAACGCTTATGTAACGTGTGTGTCGCCCCCTAGCTGTACTTCAAAGTGCTGCAGGAGAATCTGTCTTTGAAGGACCGGCTGCAGGAGACGGAGAAGCTGCTGAGTCAGAACAAAGTGGAGCTGGAGAGACTGCGACAGGTTTGATGCTAAACCTTTTAACTTCAGCCTTTGTGGGCAGAGGAGCCAGCCGTGCATTTGAACAAGTCAAGAGGTCACATAAAACGCTCTCGCCAAACCTCTGACTGTGTGCTAAAGGGCCTGTTGAGGATTTTAAAGCGGTCAAAACAACATCCACTCTCTTATTCCAATCTTATTTCTAATTTTTTCACGCTTTCAAGACTTAAGACATCATTTTATGGGAGCTGGATGGTAGAGCTAGTACATCACTATAATCCGTAAGATTTTTTTAGGGACCGTTTTACGCAATGGGGGGGAGGGGGGAGGGGGTGTGTTGGGAAAGGCTCATGCTGTTTATTGTACTGGACGTATGAAGTTTATTTATGTACGTGACACACCTTACAAAAAGCATGGAGGTTGTCGATATGACTGGTTAAGATGCATGTGAAATGTAGCGTCCAGCTTTGTTGAAATTCACAACTGTACTCGTTTCTTTGCCACAAACTGTTGGAGTGGAGTTTCCGTTTCAATGTGTGAAGTGAATGGAGCCGATTGAACTTCATCCATGAGCACTTCCGTATTGGGCTTCATGGAGATAGCGCGTTAGCATTGTCCCTTCAAATACAGTCCTGAACACACGATCGATGTGTTGAGCAGAAGACTCTGAAATCAAGATTTTTTCATTTCAAGTCAATATAGCGAATCGTCCTAGCATCACAGATCCAGAAAGAAGGAAACTAAGAAGAAAGTAAAAAACATTGGGGTTTTGGTGGTGGCAGTAAAATATGGATCATCTGAGCAATTGTGGGAAGTACTCGAGCCTGCCTGAGTCCATCCAAATTAAACTTAAAAGCTACTAAAAGTCTATTTTTGCTCCGTTATCTTCTAAAGTCAAATGTAATGGCTTAAATCACATTATCAACTTTAGCCAACAGAAACCGCTAACTGCGCAACTATTTTTTTCCACATAAACAAATTTTTGTTTTTTTTCATGGCAGAGTCAAGAGGGAACTACTGACCGTCCGGCGCTGCTCGAGCTGGAGAGATTTGTAAGTCAATTTAATCTTTATATTTTTTGCACAACACATGTCAAGAAATTAGCTTTACCCTTTCCTTGTTTATGTGGCATATACTGTACATTAGAATGTCACGTAAGACTGGAGATTAATTAAACTTATTTCATTGAAGGCTTTTAAGTCAAGATTGGCATGTAGCAGTTTTAATAATCTGTACATTTTGTAATTGTGTGTAACTTTTGCTGCCTCTTGTCCAGGACTCCCTTTAATCTCACTGAGACTTTCCTTGTTACCGTATTTTTTGGATTATATAACGCTCTGGAGTATAAACTGCACCAGCCAAAAATGTATTATAGAGAAAGAAAAAAACATTTGTAAGTCACACTAGTCAGTAAGTCACATTTTTCTGGGACATTTCTTTGATAAAATCCAACACCAAGAAGACATTTCCTCTTGAAGGGCAATTTAAAGTAAGAATAGAATAGAGGACAACAGGCTAAATAACTGTGTGTTTTATGATGCAAATCGAAAACGGCAGATGGTCAAATTATACACGTATTACTCAACTTTATAGCCCGGGCTATTATTTGATATTTTATGGTAAATGAAATATAAAATGTTATAAGATAGATAGATAATATTTATTTCAAAACCTGCACAAACATCATCGCAAAAATCAACAATCAATCAGACTGATATACAAGTGCATGGTTACATATAATCACATATAAATCGCACCCCTGGCCAAACTATGACAAAAACTGCAATTTATAATTTGGAAAAATAAAACGGTAAATAAAGGTTAAAAAAAACTTGATTTGAACTTGTGTCTGTTTATGAATATGGTTTTAACCCAGACTCCTGCTCCGTCCTTCGGTGCGATTACAGTTTCTCTGCTCTGTGCCACAGGAGAAGATGACTCTGCAGCGGAGAGCGGTGGAAATGGAAGATGAACTCAAGGTAACAACGCGTTCGTCTTTAGGAAACGATTGAACGTGTGGGCTTGTAATGGGTTCGCGTCCCGGACAATGTGCTGCTCTCGCTCGGGCAACAATCGCTCTAATTGTATCAGATTGATCCGCAGCCTAATGGCCTCTGCAGCACGATCGATACTCGCTGTAGTAACCGCTCGCATCACAGAGAGGCAGCTCTGTGGACGGATGACTTTATTTAGGCAGTGTTTCATTATATCACAACATTGGGTTTAAAAGGTGAGAATAGACATCAATGACTGTGAAAAAACACACAATAATGGTTTGATTCAGGGTCATTCTTATTGATACAGAAAACGTAAACGGTGCTTATAGCCAAAGCTAAATCGCAGCAGTTATTCTCATATTTATTTAGATCCCCATTAGCTTCCACAAACATTTAAAACATTATAAAAAACATTTACAATACAAAATAACAGACTGAATAAACATTTCACATCATCCTTAAGGGGCGTTCACACCGGACTTAACTTCGGCGTCAAAAGCGTCAGGTTTCCATTGAAAGTGAATGGTGAAGCGCGTCAGGTGAAGCCGAGAGCCCCGGCGTCACTTGACGCGCGAAACGCTCGCGTATCACAACAATCCCTTTGACGCTGAAGCTGAGCAAAGCTGAGCTTTTGAAGCTTTGACGCGGGCTTCAACCAATCAGGAGACGAGGAGCAGCAGCAGCAGAGGGTCTGTCTCTGTCATGGAGAGAAGTCATGTATCTGCTGCTGCTGTTTTATTGTCATTATTGTTATTAGTAATATTATTTGTATGAGTAGTAACATTCTGAGTAACAAAAATCATTGTACACAACAAGAACAGGCTGACGATGAGTCTGGCTCAGAGCAAGGCAGCTCCAGGCGGGCGAGAGCCGGGGAGAGGCAGGGAGAGGCGAGCGAGAGCCGGGGAGAGGCAGGGAGAGGCGAGCGAGAGCCGGGGAGAGGCAGGGAGAGGCGAGCGAGAGCCGGGGAGAGGCAGGGAGAGGCGAGCGAGAGCCGGGGAGAGGCAGGGGGAGGCAGGGAGAGGCAGGGAGAGGCGAGCGAGAGCCGGGGAGAGGCAGGGGGAGGCAGGGAGAGGCAGGGAGAGGCGAGCGAGAGCCGGGGAGAGGCAGGGGGAGGCAGGGAGAGGCAGGGAGAGGCGAGCGAGAGCCGGGGAGAGGCAGGGAGAGGCGAGAGCCGGGGTTTGAGAACTCAGACTGGGCAAGTGACATGCGGAAGTACCGCTGAAAGCGAAACTCCTCCGTACGCAGCTCCTGGAGTAAATGACAGAACTCTGCAAACACTGCAGCCTCTCAAGTCTGTGGTGAACCCAGAACATGTTTTGTTGAAGCCCTACAACAACGTTATTTTGCTTTATATAACAAATAAAGGCCCGCTGCTCATTGAAAAATCCACCGCTGTCCTGACTACAGACAACAGAGAAGCTCCTCCCACAGACAACAGAGAAGCTCCTCCCACCGGCGTCAGGCGCGTCACTCGCGTCAAAAGCTTCAAGCACCAAAATGACAAAACTATCCCGGCGTCAGTTGAAGCGCGTCAAAAGCTTTTTGAAGCTTTTGGTCTGAACGCGCCTTTAGACCTTCATTTAATATATTTGACATACAGTATATATTTAACTGTATATACAGGGATAGTAATGCATAGTAATACTGATTTTTGAATAATTTTCTGATACTGGATAAATGGCTTGTCTCCTGATCAGGCCTTCCAGCTGATTTTATTAGATGTTTTACTGACTGATATTAACCCAGAAAGTCAAAGATTTGTAACTTGCATTTCAATGTATTGTTTTATAGCCCTACATCACAACAGCATTTGTGTCTGAGCGCTTTACAAAAACAACAGTTCAGAGAGTGCATTTCCTGTTCGAACACAGGAAATGCAATGATTACAAACCCAGGAGACATTGGTCCAGAGGGAGCAGGATGTGACCGCTGTGCACAATGTTATTGCAGAAACACTTATGGACGTTAGCAATAGTCAGTCTCTTGTCTGCTTCATAGCGAGAATTTAACAGGTTATTTTTTTTGCTGATGTGTGTTCAGTGTGACACCTCGACCACCAATCGTAGCCATTTAGACATTTATGAAGTCTTTAGCATGCGCTGCTCTTTCCTGGATGAAGTTGTCCATTTTAAAAATATGTTTGAAAAGTTTTAAATGGCTCCGGTTGGATGATGAACCATGTTATATTCAGTTTTAGTGGGATTCCTTGGGCTCCTGGGTGCATTGCCATCTTGACCTCAGAAGATTTCAGATATTTAAAAATCTGTTTGTTTTGGCCCTTTTATATGGACATGTCTGAGAGGCTGCTTACACAAGGACGCTGCAGCAGTAAAACGTTAGAGTTGGGTGTCAGATTGGCGCTAGAACTAAATTGTTTTCTGTCGTCGTGTGTACGCTGAGCACTTCGAATCTGGAGCCTGGTCGTTTTTGCTTTGCAGCCTCTCCATCTAAACACATTTACATTTATACCAAGTAGGCCTGTCGCGATATTCAATAAATCAATTAATCGCATGATAATTAAAATTTGCTCGATAGTTTTCCTGGCCTCGATGAATTCCATTTGCATGCTTTTGTTGGGTCAGAGAGCCGTAAAGTGGTCACGCGTGACGCGAGCAGACTGAAATAACTCAAAAATACAAAATACAGCCAAACCAGGACCTAAATCAGGACTAAACCAGGACTTAACCAGGATTGACAACGGGGGACACAGTAGTTGTTCTCATTCAGGCTCTAGTAGTGACTAAACTAGCACAGTTAGCGTTACCGTGTTCGCCGATGCAGAAGTACAGTTTAATAATAAAATAAACTTATGACGCACCTCCGTGAACACATACTGCTGTTATATAAAGTCTCTGGATGGTCTCTGGACAAAGAGACGCTGCAGAGCTGCATTATTGGCAAGAACTTTACACAAAAAGCCGCTACCGTTAGTATCAAGCTGGTGGTCTTTAAAAATAAAAGTGTATTTCTCTTTGAAAAGGTGTACCTGCATCATTATCATTGTATTAGATGAAAATGATCTCAGAACGATAATACTATCGCCCTATCGCAATAATTTCTGAGACAATTAATCGTCCAGCAAAATTTGTAATCGTGACAGGCTTAATAATAATACAGCAGTTGCTCTCAGCCTCTGCCTCCTCACCAGCAAAAAAACGTATGCTTCGACCTTTTGGATAACCAAGACACCAAGTGGGAAAAGTCATGATTACTGTTGCATCTGTTGCAATGCTAAGTTTGAAGGAAAGACAAGATAGACTTTATTGATCTCACACTGGAGTATTTTACATGTCACATTTAGCATAGACAGAATCACTCAGATTGTGTCAGTGTGCAACATGTTAAAAGTGGCAATAAAAGAGAATAGCAGTGCAGTTTTAAAGGAGCAGTATGTAAAAATCTGGCCAAAAGTGGTACTGCACTCTCCCTGACTCAGGTTGCCAGATATGCAGACAAATCCAGCTGGGACAATAAAATCTGAATAAAGAGTTTTGTCAACAACAAATCTATAACCAACACCTTTTGCACAAAGGCCCCAATAGAAATCCTGGTTTTATTCCTGGTTTTGTCACTAAGACAGTTCTGCGGCCACATGTTACTTTACCAGTGAGATTAGCTCGATGCGGTGAGTCGAACTCTGATCACGGACTTTCTGATTGGTGAAACGGTGGAAGGCGGGACATCAAAATGAAAACAATAACAAGATTTAGAGGCTGTAAAACAAATTTTCCATAATAATAAATAAATCCAAATATTTCGGCTGAACTACTGTTATCAGTTAAAGAAGTCTTTGAAAAGTGCATGATTTATGAATCCCTTTTGGCAGATTGGGGCCATTTAATGATGACTTGACATGAAATTCTTACATATTACTACTTTACCATAATCGTAAAAGACACAAGACACACACACACACATATATATAAGACACACAAGATCCTTACCATAATCAACCACAACAGCAACATTTGTGATTTGCGTCTCATTTCTTTGTGCGACATTAACCTTCTTTCTCCTCAGATCTTGGGAGACTTGAAAGCTGACAACCAGAGACTGAAAGACGAGAACGCGGCGCTCATCCGCGTGATCAGCAAACTCTCCAGATGAGCCATTGACAGTATGTAAATATGCACCGGAAGAAAACGCCAACTCAAACAACTTGGAATCCATCCGGGTTTCGTCCTGCGCCAACGTCAACTTCTAAATGTGTTTTAGCGAATCACTGGACCTGCTGTGGACTGACGAGGTGTTCATACGACATCCACTTTTATATTTTTATTGTTGTTTTTTTTTTTAATGGGATATTTTATGTGTAATATTTTAGTTGCCACAGTGTGAATGAATTTGTATTTTAAAGCCATGCATCTGTAGGTCTGTGTGTGCGGCCTGTTGCTGGGAGACAACATATGAAAAATGTGTTATAAAAATGAATATTATGTGGAAATGATTCGTTCTAATTGCAATTCAGTCACATGTGGAGATGAAAGTGAGTGGGACCATTGTAGTTAAGAATTACAAATAGTAACAAATGCTTTGTTTATTTTTGAGGAAATAATTATTTTTAATGTTTTGACAAATTTAATTTTTTTTATAAAGATTGTGGTTTTTTTAGTAAAAGAGGGAAAAGTGTATTTTTTGATGAGTGCATTTAGAATAGGAAAATTGTCAGTGCAAATAAGTTTTGTAAATGATGAAAGAATCTTAAGTCATTATAAAGGTGCACTGTGTAACTTTTCTAATGGGGTCCGAGATGTTCCTGCTTGTCGCCATGACGATTACTTCTTGGTTTGAAATACATATGGTTTTGTATTTTGTTTAATTGCCGAGGTTTTAAATGCTCAAAGACAGAATTATTTACACTGGAGATTAGATGACTTTAGCTCGCCTCTCCACAAACATGGCCTGTAAGTTGGCTTAATGATGTCACTCACTTGTTTCCCATGTTGTTCACAATCTTTTAATTAGTAACAATTTATTGATAAATAATGAATACAAAATTGTCAATAGTACTCAGCTAGTACTTTGGAATTTTGTCATTTATTTTTATTTAGAGGTTGAATCAAAAAGTAAACATAAATAACAGACATAACAGACACATTTTTATAAGAAAAAATATATAGAATATGAAGAAGAAAAACATATAAATCTTCTCTTGAGCTTTTAATCACATTGTTCCAGATTAAATACCTGGAGTTGATTTTAGCTCCATCCACATCCAGTACTTCTGTCTTTATGTTCCGGTCTCTGTTCCAGTACTTTATTACTTTATCATAAATCTTCTAGAATATTCCAGACTGTCCAGAGCTGAGTTTTTTCCTCCAAATTAGTGCATTTTCTCTGGTGAAATTGTTTTTTTTTTTTTTCAACCGTTGCTGTATAAGGAAATTCAAACCTGTCCTCCTGGTGGTAGAACTGTGGAATTACATGCTGTGATGATCTTTTATACATGTCTATCCATATATATCCTACTTTAGAGATTATTTCACTCTTGAAAAAAAAGAATTAAATTAGTAAATAGTGATTATAATAACATTACATCAGTGTTATTGTGTTTAGGGGCCAAACATAAAGCACATATTTCTTCTCATTCCAAACGAAACAACACAAGATAAACACGCAGTGGCGGAACCTGCACATGAACGTTGCACAGTGTACCTTTAAAGCTGGGGTACCTAACTTTATTCTCCATAAAAAATACATGTTTTTGTTCCAACAGAAAGTATTGTAAAAGTAACATTTGTTAACAACTCGGACCATATTCTGTCCTTGTCTTCTTAGACCTTTAAAAATAATTTCCTCAAAGATTCATGTGAGTTAAGTTTGATGCTTTGTGCTGAGAGCTGATTGGCTGAGAGTGAGAGGACCTCGCTTTTTAAATCTTCTCCTTAGGCCAAAAATACATGCATTTTAAAAACTAGCGATGGAAGCCAGTTATGAGAGCGATATACTAGTTTAATGCTTTTTAATACATAGTAAATTGTTTAAAAGTTTGGTACCCCAGCTTTAAGTAAATCTTGACTTTTAAGGCAACATTCTTGTTTTGTATAGGACCAGTGTGATATATATTTTGAATCATTTGGTGAAAGAAAATGAACTATATCGCAATAATCCAGTTCACCTTCACCATCTCCCAGCAACAGGCCCGTGGAAAGAGAACGGCGTATTGTGCCAAAAACGTTGGGAGTCCTTTTGGGAAAGACTGGTCAGTATTGTTCTCAGGACTAAAGATCTGTGACCGATTTCCAGCCGACTGTTGAACCCTGGACCAAACGCTGCATGCTCATCTCTCCCAGTGCTTTTGAATGTTTTATTTAATTGTGTTATATATTTATGTACAAAAACACCTGTCCACGTGTAAAGGGTATGAGCGGACAGTCGCGGGTGCTAACTAAGGGAATTTTATTGAGAAAGTTTGTTACGATCATCTCACGTTTCAATGGAGAATGCTTTAAAGATAAACGCACTTTTTTGGATTATTTCTTTCAGAAAGGAGTATACTATACAGGAACCAGGTCCTGCCTGGTGTGTTCTTTGTCGTCATGGGTTCTCTCTGGCATTTAAAACAGAAACCCTGAGACTATCAAGAAGACAGGTTCATTTTACGGAGACTTGATTACACACAGGTGCATTCTATTTTATCACATGCAGTCATTATAGGACAACATTGGATCATTCAAATGATCCTCACTTGAACTTCTGGAGTGAGTTATGCTGACACCAGAAAGTAAAGTGGGCCGAATAATATTGCACGCCCCACTTTTCAGTTTTTTTATTTGTTAAAAAAGTTTAAATTATCCAATAAATTTCGTTCCTGCTTCACGATTGTGTCCCACTTGTTGATTCATGACAAAAAATTAAAATTTTATATCTTTATGTTTCCAAGCCTGAAATGTGGCGAAATTTGTGAAAGGTTCAAGGGGGACGGAATTACTTTCGCAAGGCACTATATATATAATGGACTACGGGCTGGACCGTGAAGGGAAAATCTGTGTGTTGTGCTGCACGACAGAACTGCTGATCTGGAGACTCCATTTAGCACTGTCGGCAAAGTTTTAAAAAATAACCATAATACTATGAGTGTAAACTGGACTTATGTGAGTCCTGAAGGTGGAGAGTTACTCAAGTATGAGAGTAATAATATATAGTATATATTTGTGTATGTATGTTTTTTATGTATTGTAGGTATGTTAATGTATGTAATATATATATTACTCCCCATACACACATAACTTGTGTGTGTATATATATATGTGTGTGTGTGTATTATATATATATAATATTATATATAGTTAGATACTTCATGATCCTCTGTTAGAGAGTTTCAGGTGTCCAGCAGGAAGGGGTAACAGACAGCGCAGAGGTGGAACATCCGCTAATTGGAACAGGACACTACCACAGAGGGGGAGTAGCCGCTCAGTGGGGCTGGACGGGTCACAGCAGCTGGGGTGGAAAGGACCAGTGTCACAGCAGCAGGTGGGTGTACCCAGGACCCTGAGGCAATATCCGGCAGGGGGGCAGGTTTTCTGCGGTGCTGTGACGTATCTTGCAGCGCTTACGGGTTTTGCTTTGCATACATGAAATATAGTCAATGACTCCACATGGACTAGAGGCCCACCGCGGTACATCAGTGTAAGTTAAATAGTTTATTTTGACTCCATAGGCTTCGGGAAACATTGCCAGTTTGTTTATGGAAGTTCCCCACATTATCATAGCTGGGTCTAGAAATATGTCTAAAATGCACAAATAATCTTCTCACACTCATATAAACCTGTGTTTGTCTGTGTTTTAAGCCCTGACTGGATACTTCACTAAGTAAGACTGTTCGAGTGCAGACATCAACCCGATTGGAGGCATCAGTAAAAACAGACCTCATGAGTTTTCTGTCGTACTGTGTGGACAAGTGCCAGCTTACTGCTCTGAAAAGGGTGAGAACACAGGTGAAATCCCTACCTTCTGTTCGTATGAAGCTAAGTTTAATTTGGATTGCCTCTTCAGCATCCTCTGGGGCCCCTACAGCTGAACTCGAGCCACTGACAGATGGACAGGTGTCACAGACTGTTGAGGTAACACCCTCCATGTATTATCACCCATTGGAGCCTCAGCCGACTGCAGATGACATACTCGTACTCATCCGTTGATTCTAAAGACTCTGTCTGGTCTCTAGGCCGTATGGGGTATGGACATACTCGGAGTTGTCTGTGATTGGTCGGACTCCGAAAGATTTCAAAGTGTGGTCCTTTCGTATGTTGTAAACTCATCCACATGTGGAGGAACACTCTGTCACAGCAGAGGTCAGTGCAGAGCTCTCACCATACAACTTAAACATAGGACATTTGATCAATTGAATGTAATTTATAAAGCACAGTTATTACAGTGGCAACCAGCCTCCAGGTATACATAACAGTCGTATGAAAACATTTGGAACCCTAACAATTTATTTTTAATTCTTTATATATAAATATTATTGGTAGACACACACATTTGATTATGTGAGAAGTGTTAATAATGTTTGTATTATTTCACACAAAGTTTTGCAGGGGGGGGGGGAAATTAAGCAAATTTGGCATGTACCTTTAGCTCACATTTTTGGAAACTCAAAATTGGTTTTGAAACTCAGTGGACCTTTGACCTCCATACACAGGGTGAATCCAATTAGGGGAAAGGTTATTTAATTAGACCAAGTAAGTTTCCCCTCCTTTGCATCTTCTCTGAAGAGTGCAACATGGCCGTCTCATCAACCACTCTCAAATGCATGAAATCGTAATATTGTTCAAACCATCACTGTTTAGGACAGTGTTTCTCAATTATTTTCTGCCAGGCCCCCTTAGGTAGAAAAAACATTGGTGCCCCGTCTCCTTAAATCTTTAGATTGGCTCAGAAAATCCTCTCTCAAGCCAAAAAGTCAGATATAACTCTCAGGCAACTGTTGTGGTCTGTTCTGTTGTTTAAAATGCAATTCTAATGAACTGTATTCTTGTATTTCCCTAAATAACAAAAGTAAGAAATCTCCGGAGGACTTTACACAAGGTTGAATTTGCTAACAGATCGGAGAATCAAAACATTCAACACAAAATATGAACACGGAAAAACACACGGTATAGGTCCATAAGTATGGAAGGCCCATAGTGCCATGTGAAAATAGGGAAAAGAATACAAGAAATCATAATTTTGAGTTTTAAAAGTCAAATTACGAGTTTAGAAATGAAAAAAAATGCGACTTCATTGACTTTTTAGTCTGCTGTCGTGTGTCCTTGGCAAGACACTTAACCCACCTTGCCTATAAGACGACGCGGAAGTGATGTGCGCTGCTAGCCTTGATGTGTATTTGTATACAGTATGTATATGTGTATGCATCAAACTGAAAGTTCCCCATTGTGTGTCAAAAAAAGGACCCTCTTCTTCCTCTAGGTGCAGGGGTTCCCAAAGTTTTTAGCCCGCGACCCCCATCATTAATGCCCTGTAACCGCGACCCCCCCAACAGCCCTTTCTGTCACTTGAATTGAGCATGTATTTCCTTGATACGGAGTAACGCTTTCTAGAGACTCACGCCACTACCGAGCTAGCATGTCTGCACCAAAAAAGGAGGCTAGCATATTTTTACTCATGTAGTGACACAGTGATGGGCTTGAGGGCTCCGTCCTCAGCAGTAGTGGAGCGCATTTCTTGCGGCTCGCCCTCATGTTCTCTACGCGTAAGTGGGCCGGCTTTTCCGGAGTCAGCGGTAAAGAGGTCGCACATTAAAAGCGGTGCATGACGCTTTCTGCTGTTATTTATGCGGTTCATCCCCGCGGCTTCTCTTCCAAAGTTACTGTCAGTAAAGGCATAATCCGGCCACCCGCTTGTAATGTGCGGATCCTCTTTACCTTTGACTCCGAAAGCCGGGCATTTTAACGCCGCTGTTCTACCTCCTCCTCCCTCCGACTGCCTCTCCTCCCTCCTCTGCCCTCTCTCCCTCCGATGCCCTCTCTCCCTCGTGCCCTCTCTCCCTCCGCTGTCCTCCCTCCCTCTCGCTGCCCTCTCTCCATCCTCTGCCCTCTCTCCCTCTCCTTCGCACCATCAGCCTGACCCCTGATACAAGTGACTTTTCTCCCCCCTCCGGGTTTTTCGTGTTGTGGATATTAACCACGTGTCATTTTAAAAGCAGGTATTATTTATTTGTAAGCCTCCAAACACCTTTAGGTTTTTGCAAACAACAGCAGGACACGCTTTGTCGCTGCGCATGATGTGAGCTGTGTTACGTGATGATTTTGATTGACTGTGCATTGACTGGGACAAAATTACTAAGTTATTAAAAAATATTATAGTCTCCAACACAATTTAACCCAAGTAGTCTTTTGAAACTAAAATCAAATGCTTAAATAAAATATTTATGGGATTTATATTTGCTCAAAAAAAATAAATATATTTTTTTGTTGAGCAAAAAAAACCTTTTTTTTGTGTGTGGAAATCATTTTGCGACCCCCCCAGGGGTTACCGCGACCCCCCGGGGGGTCGGGACCCCCACTTTGGGAACCACTGCTCTAGTGGCCATGTCTCCACTGGAGTAGGACCCACTCGGCAACGTCATGAGTTTTGATTGCTGCTAATCAATCCTTATTATTTTATATCTGAATCGCTCCGGTTGTTGTGGTCTTTGAGGGTTTTTTTTATAGTCCTGCTTCCTTTTTTTCTACTTTTCACTGCCTTGTTTTTTGGAGTGTGATGTAATAAGAGTACATTTTCACATGTACCATATGTGTCCCCAGTAACCACCTCTGTTATGCAGGTGGCTGAGAAGGTGAAACGGTTTTTCAGGTTGTATTCCATAAATCGCACAAGATGGCGACGATGACTCCCTCCTACCAACGCGGAGGTCTACAGCCCTGATGACAACCGCTTCGCCTGAGGCAGATTGTCTACAACCACACGCTTGAGCTGGGGGGGGGTGGCAGTTCAGGGCCATCGCGCACCAGGTACAGGGCCCTGCAATCTGGAGCCCACCATCACAAGCCCCATCTGGGCTTATTCTGCTCTGCTATGTTAGTATTTCATTTTGTGTATTACATAGATTATTCTGTTTTCAGAGATACATGAATACAGCTTCAGTTCTCGTGAAAGGTCTGTTGTCATTGTACCACTATGACATCGATATGCCGATTGCAATCACGTGGTCAAAAGGGGGATTGGCAGGGGGCCATAAAGACAGGACGTACAGGATATTTGTCCTTGGCTTGATATTTCAAACCGCTTGATATAACTTTATGCGGAATAAAAAATTATTATCAACCACAGGTACGCCTTGCTATAGTTTGAGTGAGCTTCAATATTTTCAACAATGAGGAGGAGTAACGGGGTTATAGTGGCGACCCATTGGAGATTGCCACTCCGGGATCTACACAAGCCAGTCCAAGATGAAAGTTTGATCAATAATTTATAATACATGGGCCACAATATTACTGTTACACATTTGAGGTTGAAATATTATGACCCTTTGTCATTGAGGTGATTTGTTTATCTGTAAATAAAACATTTCTGAAACTAAATCTCTATGGGAAGTCGCGGAAATAAACATGATCAAGCCTCTTTTAAGATAATGGCCAGATGTAAATATATCTATGTTAGAGGACTTTTAGTTTTTTATTGAAGAACACTTTTGTTTAAGGACATTTAAACATGTGTTTAGTTATTATTTCCCGGTTAATATAACTGGTTATACTACACAAAAAGACTGCGTGTTTCTTGAAGGTCAGCGAAGTGACTTCAGAGGAAAACGTCGTAGGCTAATCCATTCGCTAATGCAACACCCGTTAGCAGAAATTTATTTTAGCACAATAGAGTCTACAATAGTTTCTTAACTTGATACGAGCAGTTGCCCCACTGCACCTGCCACGAAAAGAGCATTTTGACTTAGATTCAGTGAGATTGACATGGGTCTTGATGGGTTGATTAACTTCCTGGCCCTCGGAGGACTTTTGCGTCACTGCATGGTCAGGTGGCCTACCACCGATAACATCCCACTTCAAAGCAATTTTTCTTCCTTTAAATCAAAGTATTGTCCATAAATACTTTTGGTCATTTGGTCAGAGAAATTAGGTTATTTATAATCACAGTGTTGCAGTCCCGCCACGGCAGCGTTCTGTTTTGTTCCACTCTGGAGGCCGTTTCTAAATGCTTGGTTTTTCACCCCCCTGAAACAGTGTCTGTGAACAGAAGGGCCAAATCGATACCCAACTCTATCGTTTTTACTGTCGCAACATCTCCGTGTAACAGCCTCTTACTGTTTCTTTCTTTTCTTCTCGCAGGTGTCTCAGTCTCTGGTCCGGTGCACATAAACGGGAAGATTGAACTGGGTCAGTGACCTCATAAGAGAGTCTGGTGTTCTGTGATCAGGATTTGTGGTCGGTCCTAGATTGTGAAAACCCTTTTAGATTTTTCTTCTGGAACCAGTGCGAAGACTAATAAAGAATAATAAAAAATTGGCATTCAAGCTTTGTGACTTTGGGTAGTCAAACACTGATAGTGAGGAAAAACAAATCATACATCAAATTGTTGTAGATCCGTAGTCCTGCCCATATGTATGTACTGTTTCTATGTATTTATGTGACCCAAGAGCATAGGGAAAGGAGGTAGACCTGGGGGGAAGACTGAAATTCCCCCGTTGTACAGACACCCTGAGGCCAACGTCCCATGGGAATCGGCGTTTGTGAGCAAGCGTTTACGCGAAGAGCCACCAAATTCAGGATCTCTTGCATGACTGCGGGGCGGAAAGCCTGGCAGGCATGGCTATCCCAGTCGAGGTCGGGGTAGAGGGTTCCGCTGCCCAGACGTCGTGGGTAATGCTCACAGCATTGAGAGGCAGCAGAGAGAGCTTCATTCTGGTTATGGAACAGGAAGAGAGGAGTTTAACTGGAAGCAAGGGGGAGCTGAGGGGCAGTGGACTTGGCACCACTTATGACCCACAAATGTTGAGGGTGTTGTGGTTCAGGTTGAAACACCAATGATCTTTGGATACCCACCTGACATCGCTCTCCTGGCCAAGGCGACATTCACCAAAAAAGTGAATGAAGGAGAAGCATCTGTCGGAAGGTTAATTGTAGTCATTAGATATATAATATATTAATATATTTATTCTATAATGGACTACGGGCAGGAGTGAAGGAATATCTGTGTGTTGGGCTGCACTGACAGAACTGCTGATCGAGAGACTCATTTAGCACTGTCGGCAAAGTTTAAAATATTACCGTAATACTCCTAAGAGTGTAACTGGACTATGAGGGTACCTGAAGGTTGAGGAGTTACTGAAGTATGAGAGTACGAAGGATTAGAGTACTGAGGCAAAAGTGTAAAGCCCCCGCAAAGCTCCTGGCCCGGTACCACGTGTCTCCGGCCATCTGAGATACTCGCCCAGGGGGCTTACTCTGTGTTCGCACTGACATTTTCAACACCTCTCTGCCCAATGGTTTCCTGCCATGTCCCGGCGCTTATAATCCTCCTTCATTGTCCCCGTCCCGAAGAAGACCAGGATCAACAGGACTCAAAGGCTACAGACCTTTAGCACTTACGTTGTCGTCATGAGGTCATTTGAACGCCTGGTCTCTCCCATCTCAAGTCCTTCACCTCCCCCCTCCTGGCCCCTGCAGTTCGCCTACAGAGCCAAAAGATCGTAGAGGACTCCACCTGGCCTCCACCCACCTTCTTCAACACACCTGCCATGGATATTCCAACCCACTCCCCTCAGGCAGGAGGCTGCGGTCCATCAGGACTAGAACCTCCCGCCACAAGAACGTTTCTTCCCCTCTGCTGTTGGACTCTTGAACACTTCTTAACCTGTCCCCCCGCCCTTTATAAAGTCACTTTATGCCCATCATACGTCACTTTACTTCACTGTACTGCTGTCACCTTACATTGTGTGCACCATGTGCACTTGTATATTGTAAATAGTAACTGTAACTCTATTTTAAATTTAAATTTATTCTTTAGAAGTGTTTTTTATTCTTATTTTGGATTATCTCATTCTCTATTTCTGTGACTTTTGCACTGAGCCAAAGATTCTGATTCAATTTCCAGTCTTACGGTGACTCTACTTTTGGCAATAAAACTGTAAGGGCCATGCAGATACATTCATTTTAAACGGTTATGTAATAACAAACGTCTTAACATGTAAAAAGTAGAATTACTTTGGAATAAATGAGACAACATTTTTGTGTTTGGACAATTAAACAGGGTGCGAGATGTTCCGCTGGCAGAAGGTCAGCGGGTATTGTTGCGTAACTGGGGGGTAAAGGGCCGTTGCAAGATTAAAGACATGTGGTCTTCCCAACCTTATCTTGTGGTGCGTGTACCACCCCCAGGGGGCGCGGTCTACACGGTTGCTCCAACACATAACCAGACTCTTCTTCGTCAGATCCACCGGTCTTCCATCAAACCGCTATATGGTGGGGTTCCCAGTCCTCCTCCTTCGGGCCCACCGCCACCAGTGGCGCCACGTGCGCCGGAGGAGCTGCCCGAGGGGGATTTGTTCATGGTGGTACCAGGGCCAGCCCCTCGTATCGAGTCTGCCGCCCCAGCCGCCCACTTACCTCCACTTGTGAGGGATGGTTCCGTGGTTCACCCACCCCCACAGGAGTCGATTGCTAGCTTTGTTTTACCGGTCGGGAACCTCGAATTGCGCCGGCGAGGCGTGCTACTGCAGGTCGCCATCCAAATCCCCATCGCTTACCTCGAGCCCCAGTGGCCGACCTGCACTCCGCTGCTTTCATTTAGGGCTAGAGTGGGTTGATCGTCGGGGCGACGATTCAGGGAGGAGGGGCGGAATGTGGTGGTACACCTGTTTTTTGTGAGCGCTCCTATCAGCGCTCTGGCTCGCAGTATTTAAGGACAGCCCTTTTCCCATGCACTCCTGTTTTGCCTCGCCTCTGACGTCGGGACGCTGCTCGCTGGTGGCGTCCAAAGCACCTGTTTGCTTTGGATCCAGCCCCTACACCGGCTTTGTGCCCCAGCGGGCACGCTGATTTCAAACTGCGTTCCGGTGAGTGCTTGCGGCCGGCCTTGTGGCTTTATTTGGCACAATATCTTAATGTAGTTTCTTTTAGATTGTCCATGATCCCGGCACAGCTGTGGAGTAGGGACAGAGCGTGGCGATTGCGCAACCCCTCCACAGGTGCAGCGCTCTGATCTCTTGGTGAGTGTTAGAGCCGGCTTTCTAACTTTGTTTTGAGTCGTTATTGAAATGTAGTTGTTCTTAGGGACACGGGCAGGCACCCTTTACTGCAGACGCAATCCTGTTCTAGTACTGGTAAGCATTTAAAATAAATCTAGTTCTTATTGTCACCTATAATTATATATCCTGTCTAGGCTTTGTATGTGCGCGTCTCGGGCCTCTGTGGCTCCTAGTGGCTTGTACGCGGGATCCTTGGAGTGCTGCATGTGGGTATACTGCACCACTCATATAGGTTTATTATTTTAATTCATATCAAATTTAATTATTTCATTTAGCTCTGCGCGGGTCTCCCCTTCTGGAACCTGGAGAAATGCACCACCCTCACTGCTACCACAGACTATAACCACGCGCGCCTTACGGGCCTCAGTGCGGGGTCACGGAGGCGCGTGGGTTCTTCGGAGGCGTTTGGGCCTGGCGGGTGCTGCTGCGGGATCGCTGCTGCTGGTTGGAGCAATGGGCCTCTAGTGTGGCCAACGAATAATAACTGAGTCACATTTTACAGTGAGAGTGGAGATTCCGGCGTCGTTGAATGATCTGTCCTTTAAAAAAACTGTCAAATAAATTGTGTTTTTGTACTATATTGCCTCCTATTCCTATCAGTCCACGAATCTGTGTGCCCTTTATTATTTCTGTCCTTAACGGGTCCCAGTCCCCGTATACTGGGTGGCGTTGCTAATAATATTCTATTTAATTAGGCTAACTTCCCAAATTCATAGTCTCGACTATTACAATAATAACGGCACAACCATTCATTTGAATAGGGCGCCATCTTGGATCGCCGGGGCTTGTTTTTGTCACATTAAAACAGTATTTTACTGTAGCTAGCTTGGCTAGCTTTTCTGCCGTGTAGTAACAGGCACTGAAAGCTCTTTGTACTTTTATTTTTGTCATGAAAACATGAACAAAATTCTGAAAAGCTCTGTGCACCTGGTTTAAAGATATTCCTTTTGTCTGATGACGTATCTGGTGGCATCCAACTGCACAGCATTGCTCCGGCATGATAGGAAAATCTTGCTACTACCTGTAGTATCACCGGCGGTTTTGCATTTCTACACCGTCAAAATGGCTGCTCCAAATGGCGTGACGTCACGCGGGACGTCCCTACTCCATACCTTTTCATTACACAATAATTACACAATGTTTAGGGTAAAAAGGAAATTAGAACTTGGCACTGCTTTATGAGGCTGCGAAAACTCTTGAGGCAAACGAAAGTAAAAACAAAAGGTATTTTTTTGTCAAATATTGTTAACTGTCCAATTCCTCTACTGTTGGAGCAGATGGGATTGCTTGTGTGGCAAGCTGGACTTGGCCACTATATTTCTGTCCAGTAGAGTGTTTCCCGCGAGTCCTGCTTGTGGCCATGCTGTTCTGTCGCTTTGGTGTCTGGCCGCCCTCGTTGCTGCGTGGGCCGCCTGTGGGTCTGGGCCTTTAAACCGCCACCCGTCAAGGGTGCGCGCTCAGCGTTGGCTGTAGAGAAGTAGGCTTTAGCTGCACACACTAACAGCATTGTGGGTTAAGCTAACAAACTATACTTTTACCCATAGGCTGGGGACTGGCCACATCGCGGCCCACCGCTGTTTCTCTTGCTTCTGTTATTCTGCGTTTCTTTCCTCGTAGTAGTAGAGGCAGTTCCACTTCCACAGTAGAGGCCCTCGTTGCTGCGTGGGCCGCCTGTGGGTCTGGGCCTTTAAACCGCCACCCGTCAAGGGTGCGCGCTCAGCGTTGGCTGTAGAGAAGTAGGCTTTAGCTGCACACACTAACAGCATCGTGGGTTAAGCTAACAAACTATACTTTTACCCATAGGCTGGGGACTGGCCACATCGCGGCCCACCGCTGTTTCTCTTGCTTCTGTTATTCTGCGTTTCTTTCGCATAATCTCCTGTGTTGCTCCCGAGTCCATTGTGACAGGAAATGTGTGTAATCGAAGCTTAGCCTTTCCAGATACAAAATAAATCAAAGTAACTTGATGTCTGCCTGTGCCTCTTAACTATGATTTACGAACCTGTGCGCCTTTGAGCGCTTTTTATTTTATTTTGGGCACTCTGCCCTGGCATTGCTGGTTTTTCTTTCTTTAATTAATTAAATTATTTTAGAAGCGCGTAGCAGCCTCCACTTGCCACACTTGTTTTCCCAGAAGTCCCTTGTCCTCCCCTGGTTTTACCTCTTCAGTCTCTTCCTCCTCTTACACCATGGCATGAAGTTTTCTCTTGAAGCATCCCAACTGCAGTAAAGTCAAATCGTAATTGTTGAAAGCCTTTATTCAGGCCAGGGTCGGTTATGATCACACATTGATGGACAAAAATCTCAGTTTAAAGTTACCCAAATAGACTTCATCGTATTTTTTACAGTGACAGTTCCAGTTTATCATTCCCAAATAAGCATGTCAGCGCACGTCATTTTGGCCACTTTTGAGCTGGGACCCGCCTCCACTGGTTTTGTCCCAATTCAAAACAACATAAGTTTTGGACAATACTGTATGTTTTAAGAGGGAGAAACTATTCTGAGCGTGATTTCATAGTTGTACAATTACTTCACAGGAGATTACAGAAAGAAGGGGCGGAGTTACATGCTTGTTTGTAGGCCCGTATAGAACAATCCAACAATGTGGATAAAAGCATAGCATTCAAACAACACACTTAAACTTACAGATTTCTTGGATGGATCATTTTCATCCCAGAAGCTGTGGTCGTCTGAACTTTCACTTTGCTAAAAGTTAGAAAACATTTGGATGTAAAGCCATTAATATCTTTACACCTGAATAATCTGTAACTCATGTAACACACCTTCCGATTGTAAAAGTCCAGTGAGTACTTCTGTTTGTCATATGTTACAAATAGAAAACTTTTAAACTCAATCACATTGTTGTCTCCAGTGTAACGCTTCAGGAAGGGAACGTTCTGCAACAAATATATGATTCCAATTACACCTTTGGTCATTTTGCGATTAATTGTGGGGCTTACATCTCGACTGAGGTCTTTGAACTGAACTTGTCCCGACAGTTCAAACTCCACAGATGCATTGGTCAGTAGAAAAGGGTCACACACTATATACATGCATTCACGCTCTGGGGTACAGTACTGTAAAAAACAAAACAAAAAAAATACACAAATTGTAAATGATTAGGTTAAAATTGATTGCTTTAAAAATTGTGATATTGATAGAAACTTACTGCAATATTATTTTCAGATGGAGAAGACTCATTGTAACTTTCTCTGCATTTGGTGGTATTCTAAACAAAAAAATTAAAATTATATAGATATATTTTTCATCTTTTAAGTTTACCTCCTGGACTAGGACTTGATAGTTGTTCATTTCAAAGTTGTGTTTGAGTCTTGTTGGGAAAACCAGAGTCACGGTTGCAGGAAAATGTCTCCACCCGTAATTATCAACCTAAAAGAAGTAAGTATCAGATCTATACATGTTTTTAGTGGTAGAGTAAAAACAGGAGCACCAGGAGGAAACCTACGCGGGCACAGGGAGAACATACAAACTCCATTCAGAAAGACCCTGTTCTGACCGAGATTCGAACCTATGACCTTCATGTCTGAAGGTTTTTTTAAATAATTCAAAAACATTTAGAGAAAGGCCAATTAATAAAATACATGAAACAATAAAATCCTTACTGTATATTTGGTCACCACTCGTTTTGGGGCAGGATCCTCAGTGGTGAAATTCAAATAGGTGACGCTGTCTTCTTCTCTGAAAACAGAACCAGACAATGATATAAAAATAACATAAAACCGTAAACTATCGTATAAGATGTAATAATGTTTTACTTACACCAAAAGTGTCATCTTGATTTCAAACTGAACCGGGATGACTTTGACCAGAGAGCCTTTGCTTGAGTTTTGATTATCGCTGTAGACGTTTTATGTAACGATTAGAAATGAAAACGTTTTAAAGTAGATTCTCGAGTCCTTTACCTGTGTCCTGTGATGTTCAGAGATAAAGACTCGGCCCACTCAAAGTCTCGAATAACATGGAAAACACTCATGAACTTGGCCTTTAACAGAGAACATTATTTTGAGTCAACTTCACCGTTCAGGATCATTTAGAAACTGTGCAGGACTTTCACCTGTGACTGGCTGCGATAAACTGGAAGACTGACGCCACACACGGTCCTGTCTTCAGTTGTTGTGAAGACAGAACAAAAATAAAGTGGTTTGGACTTTGAATCCTGATTGATTTGAAAAATAATAGAGAAAATGTTTATACATCACAATATCTTTTAACATATTGTAACAGTTATTCTACTGCTTTCCATTCACTTTGAATTTAAACACTTATTTGTTTTCGTCCCCTATTGAAAACAAATAAGTCATCACCTTTATCACATCATGTTCAAGGAGCAGTATGTAAACGTCTGGCCAAAAGTGGTGCTGCACTCTCCCTGACTCAGGTTGCCAGATATGCAAACAAGTCCAGTTGGGAGCATAATATCTGAATAAAGAGTTTTGTCAACAACAAATCTATAACCAACACCTTTTTCACAAGGAGAGAAATCCTGGTTGTATTCCTTTTTTGTCATTAATGATTTGAGAATCATAAGGAGACTTTTATTCCTGTTGCCACATTTTACTTTACCAGTGAGATTAGCTCGACGTGGTGAGTTCCGGCAACCCGGATCATGGACTTTCTGATTGGTAAAACGGTGGAGGGCAGGACATCAAAAAGAAAACAATAACAAGGTTCAAGGGCTGTAAAACTAATTTTGAAATGCAAATATGTTACTGTTATCAGTTAGAGTTACCTTTTGACATATTACGAGCATTGGGAAAGCCTCGGGAAAGCATACGTTGCCCGAGGTGAATATAAAGGAGGGTAGAACTGGGGGTTGGATTTATTTGACTATAGAATGACAACTATTTTAGGTTTTTAAAATTCCCCTTTCACAGCGGAGGCGAATGGTATTTGTGAGTTTGGAGTTGAAACTGGTCCAGAGTTAAAACTGGTCCAGATTTATTCCAGAATGTTTGGTTTGACTCTAAATCAGAGGGAGACATTTTTATTAGTTTCACATTTCCATGAGTTTAGTGGACATTTGGTTTTTTTGAATAAATAAATAAATAAATAAAATCAGTACTTTTTACTACTACTCTCCAATGACATGTATGAATATGGAAAAGGGACCTGAGCCAGACTCATCCTGGAGAAGGACAGTCCGGGGGGTGGTAGATGGTGAGGCTGGTGTTGTAGGAGTCAAGTGCGATAAAGAGCTCCAAACAAGAAAAGCAGGAGTAAAACATTTTGTTCATCCAAACAGAATCTCTGAAGAGGACAAGAGTTTTGGATCATTGAAGTGTGGATAACGAGCCATAAATTTTAAACTGTTATTAAAACTAGGAGACTTGAGTCTTTGCCGAAGAAGCTCTAATGTCAAGACTGATAAATGTTCAGCGTGCCTCAAGTTTTTTAATTAAACCAATGTCATTATCAAACCAGATATTTTAATTTCCAAAAATCTACAGATTCACATTCATCTTTTATTTGGCAATTTTGCAGTAAAACCACATTGGAAACCATGATCAGAAGTCCCCAGTGGGCACCAACAAGTCATAAATAAAAACAACAACAAAATGTCTCAGTGAAACCAATTAATAAAAACCGTTTCAATACAAGTGCAAGATACAGTCCTTTTTTCAGCCTATCGAGAATGTCTGCAACCAGCAAACAACATCTTCTGCCAAAGGAAAAGCTTGAACATGGCTTCCCAGAGTCTGACTAAGACAATAGTTATTTGAAATCTCGAATTCATAATAATTTTCTTTAAGCACCAAACCATCTGTTTGTGTCATCCACAATGGCCAACGCATGGAAGAAGCCTACGTTTTAAGTGACCATAAATCCCACAGCTGCTCCTCACCAAACCGCCTCCAGACGCTCAAGGGGGCGCTGATGCTTAGGTCACCGGCAGCATGTCCCAGGGAGAGCGCCTAATGAGCCGTCTGACCTTAATCATGCAACTGGTTCATCCGGTTGAATCAAGGGCATGTTTGAGAGATATTCTACTTAACGTTTTGTTCAGTGGAGATGCATCATCTCTGGCCACATGTATTCTGAAGATGCGAAAGACAGGGCTGGTTTTCAATCAGAATCAGATTAATTTTATTGTTCGTCACAAACGAAGTTATTATCTCCAAATTAAACAAGTTATGAGATTAAAAGACAAGGCATGCAATAAAAACAATAATCCTTAAATTGTCTATATAACAAGTACACAGTAGAAGTAAGTAATGGAAAATACATTTAATGAGTTTTACACCAATCAGGAAGCAAAAAAGTGTAGAGAAGTTGGAAATGTGATAATATTTTATTACAGTTCAATTCAATGTATTTTGTGTAATCATCCAAATCACAACAGCAGTCGGCTCAGAGACATCACAAAGTTGTCTATAAGCCAACAACCAGATCAGAGAATTCAACCGCAATCTACACATTGTGACTCACAAAGCAGTATGTATGTGATCCATTGGGCCTGGGTCATTATTGTTATCAAAATCCATCTACACCAGTGATTTTCTACTTTCAGAAACGTAAGATTGAGCAGTGGCCAGTGCTCCTTTGCATCTACTCCACAAATTGCCTCAAATAAGAGCCTTTTCTATTTCATTATTTATACTAAGAGAACCTCTGTAATAATGCCTTGTACATGTATAAACACTGGTTGTTGTTCTGACTGAGCTTTTTTAGCACTGAGTATCATTAAAATAAACATAGATGACTATGATATAAAACTGAAAAGAAAAAGTCAAACTGAACTACGTAACTAACCTATTGAATATCTGGTAAGCTGAAGGCTGTACTGGCCATATGGAGGCTAATGTCGAATGTGCATCAATACAGATACTTTAACCAAATGGAATTGCTCTTGTTTCTGATCTATTATCGTATGTTATTCGTGTTGCGCTGCCTACAAGAGTAATAACGTATACAAAACAGGGAATACTTCACATGCTATCATTTAAAGAGCAGATGTAAACAACTGGCCAAAAGTGGTACTAGCACTCTCCCTGACTCAAGGATTGCCAGATAAGCAGAAGAAAGCAACACACATCTATTCTGGGTTTCATTAACT
Source organism: Knipowitschia caucasica (assembly GCA_964034765.1). Classification (NCBI taxonomy): domain Eukaryota; kingdom Metazoa; phylum Chordata; class Actinopteri; order Gobiiformes; family Gobiidae; genus Knipowitschia; species Knipowitschia caucasica. Next base: position 39,875,035 of record OZ035825.1, read on the forward strand.
GGCCCGTTGTTTTAGGTGGGCCGAATGAGCAGAGGTGGACAACATCAGTTTTAGCTCCCACTGAACACCATGTAGAATCATGTCTGTTTGAGTCAAAAGGCTCTCCTCCGTCAGTGTACTTGTATTTGTAACATCTTAATCGTGCCACTCAATCTAAGGGAGTAACTAAAAAAATATTTCTCAAGAGTCTTGATTTTTGGCATTTTAGAAAAATAAACATAATAAATTAGTTGCGTTTCACTTGGGGAGGCCTGCAGGGGGCGCTTATCTTGGAAAGCCCTATCCTCCTCGCCCGCCTCATACCAGTATTTTTTACCAAGTGTCCTCCTTTATATGAGACCACAGTAGGAACACGGAACAAATCCTTGTCTTTCTCTCTATTTGATGCGGTTGCTACAAGCGTACACCGCACAGAAAGATGGCATTTTTGAAACAGTACTTCTTCTTCTACTAAACTCCGGGTATTAAACCCGGCAGACTGCACGCCAGGAATACTACACGTCCTGTCCTACGATTGTTATTCGCGCCACTGCCCTGACGTCATATGAAACTCAAGAAAACTCCTTTTTCACAAAGATAGAAATCTTTGATTTTATATTAGTTTTTAGTTTATACCAAGGCCGGACAATACAACACAAGAATTACAAATAAATCCATATACAAAGTTATACAATATTACACAATCATACGAGAAAAGGAGAAACAGCTTAAGGGCGTGGGATGAAGACAAGATTTTTAACTCCCACCCCCATGGAGTTTATCCTTATTTGTTCAATTATAATGTGAGAAAATCATAACGAGACCATTTTTTAGATCAGTGGACACGATGTTACTATTATCTCTCTCAACAACAAAAACGGAGGAGGAGGAAAGAGAGAGATATAGTCACATGATAACCCAGAAATAAAAAAGGTCTCGATATATTCACACATTATAAATGAAAAACAAGTATAAATACTCCGAAGGTGGGGGTAGTAAAAAATCTTGTCTTCATCCCACGCCCTTAAAGCTGTTTTCTCTTTCTCGAAATGAAGTGTTAAGATTGTATAACTTAGTAATGTATTTCTTTTTTTCTTGTGTTTGTATTGTACCGGGCTTGGAATATAACCTAAACTAAACTAAAAACCAATGATTTCTATCTTTGTAAAAAGGTGTTATTCTTGAGTTTTCCATATGAACGTCAGGCAGTGGCGCGAAAAACAAACGTAGGACAGGACGGACGTAGTCCTGGCGGTGCAGTCAGCCGGTTAATACACGAGATATAAGTAGAAGAAGAAAGTACTGTCAAAATTGCCATCTTTCTGTGGTGTAACGCTTGTACAACCCGCACAAATAGAGAGAAAGACAAGAGTATGTTCCGTTTCCAACATGTGGTCTCATATATAAGGAGGCCACTTGAACAATCACTGGAATGAGGCGGTCGAGTGGATTCAGGCGTTCCCAGATAAGCGCCCCTGCAGGCCACACCCAAAGAACCACAATTTCTTCTGTTTTATTTTTCCAAAAATGCCCAAAATCAAGACCTTGAAAATATTTTTTAGTACTCCCTTAGAATTGAGTGTCCCCGATTAAGACTGTGACAAACAACCCGAACACTGCACATGAGAAGCCTTTTGACTCCAAACAGACAAGAATTACAATGTTTTCAGTGGAGCAAAACTAGTTTCCCACCCTTGCTCATTCGCCCCCTACTGGCCATTGTTCATGAACCCAAAAAAGATGTGTTGTTTGCATTCATCTGCATATCTGGCAACGCTGACAGTCAGGGAGAGTGCATACCACTTATGCCAGATGTTTACATACTGCTTCCTTTATAAATGATATCATTTGCAGAATTTCCCTGTTGAGTGTAGCTGTTATTACTCTTGAATTGCAGCGCAACACACATACATACGAATAAAGACAGAAACATGACAATTCCATTGGTTAAATTATCTGTATTTAGCCACATTCTACAATAGCCTCACCCATATGGGTCCATACACCATCAGCTTTACAATATATTCAATAAGTGCAAAAAAAGTTGTTTTTTTTTTTACAGTAGTTCCAGTTTGACTTTTTTTCATTTCACGTTTTATACCAATTCATCTATGTTTAATTAATGAAACTCAGTGCAAACAAGCACAGTCAGAAACAACCTACCAGTGTATACAGTACAGAGGCATTATTACAGAGGTACTCTTAGTAAATACATGAAATAGAAAACACTTAAATTGTATGGCAATTTGTGAGAGATAGCAAAGAGCACGTGGCCACAGCTCAATCTTCCGTTTCGTAAAGTAGAAATCGCGGTGTAACAGGACTGATTGATCACAATAAATGAACCGATCCCCCAAAGATCACATACATACATCATACAGCTTTGTAGAGTCACACTGTGTAGATGCCGGTTTGATTCTCTGATCTTGTGTTGGCTTATAGACAACTTTGGTGATTCCTCTGAGGCACTGCTGTTTGTGATATAGATGATACACAAATACATTGAATGAACTGTAATAAAAATACACATTTTCCAACTTCTCTTCACTTTTTTGCTTCCTATTGTGTAAAACTCATTAAATGTATTTTCCATATACGTACTTCTACTGTGTAACTTGAATATAATACATTTAAGATTATTTTTTTTTTAAGCATCCTTGTCCTTTTTTAAATCTCATAACTTGTTTTACAACTGATATTATAACTATTTGTGACTAACAATACAATTAATCTGATTCATGATCTGAAACAAACCGCCCTTTCTATCGCACGTCAGAATACATGTGGCCAAGAAGATGCATCTCCACTGAACAAACGTAATAAATAAATATCTCTCAACATTCCCCCATCGATTCAACCGTGAATGAACCATTGTCTTGAATACAGTCAACCGCGCATCTAAGCCGCTCACTCCTGGACCACCTGCTGCAGGGGACCTTACAACAGAGCCCCCCACTGGCAGTCCTGGAGGCGGATTAGAGATCAGCTGTGGGATCTTATTGTCACTATCAAACCGTGGCTTCTTCCAAGGCGTTGGCCCATCTGTGAGACCGGGACAAAACAGAAGGTTTAGGGTGCTTAAAGAAAAAATATTCAGAATTCGAGCTTCTCAAAATAACTATTGTCTTTTTTCAGACTCCTGGGAAGCCATGTTCCAGTTCTTCCCCCTTTGGCAGAAGATGTTGTTTGCAGTGGAAGCAGACAGCTCGATATGCTGAACAAAGGACTGTAAACTTCACTTGTATTGAAAACGGTTTTTATTAATTGGTTTATCACTGATACATTTGTATTGTTTTTATTAAGTACTGTCCTGGTGCACACTGGTGGACATCTGCCCAAGGATTCCCAATGTGGATTTACTCTGCAAATGCCGAAATAATATGAATGTGAATACAGATATTTTTGGAAATTAAAATAGACCTTGTTTGCCTAATGCATTGGTTTAATAAAAAACATTGTAGGCACCTGACCCTATCCCAGTCCTTGTCCATTAAGCGTCTTCGATCGGCCATACACAAGTCTCCTAGTTTACACAGTTTCAAATTATGGCACTAACCACTTCAATGATCCAAACCTGTCCTCATTCCGAGATCTCTTTATGATGAACAAAATGTTTTAACTCCTGCTTTCTTGTTTGGAGCTCTTTATAGCACTTGGACAAAATTGTATTTTCTGAATCAACTCTGTGTATTGGCCTCTGAGCTCAGATAAAAAAATATGAACAGGACTTAACACAGGAAACGATGCTAACCACTTCAAGCTTTGTTGCCACAAAAGGATTAAACCCCATTACTATTATCTAGTAAAACTGTTCGTTTCTACGCTGTGAAATAACAATGAAATGATTTTAATCTTCACTCTTTTTAATGTACTGTCACTTCTCAGTGCAATAAAAAAAAGATAAATTTAATTCCCATGTTTGTTGTTGTTTCTTAACTGTTTTGTTAACAACTTTGAGTTGGCCCCTTTGTGTAGGAACTATTGCACACTAATAAACCAACTTTTTAAAAAGTCATGACAAAATGTGTACTTTAGGAGACTGGTTTCCGATGCCTCACTTGAATCTGTTCCATTTGATGCTCAGGGACTGATCTCCCTCCTCACCTCTGTGCTGAAGTGTCCCGCTGCTTTAAACGTGTAGAATGTGTGTTTTTGTGATACAGCTGGAACACCGTGGGCTCGCGTCCACCCACAACTCTGCGGCAGTTTTGAACTGTGAATCCCCTGCAGCGGCAAAGTTCCCGCCGCGATTATCTCCTGCAAGGAACATCACCCAACTTACAGTAAAATAAATTGTTTCATCACTTGAGTTTAAATCACCTCTTCTCACGTCGAGCGTACTCTATGGTGAGTCGCTCCTGATACACCACATATGGTTCCTCACCACTCGAGCTCTGTAGGTGTACAGCACTTGTCTTGAGCAGAAACCACAGCGTTTTCCATTCCTCTTGGTTCTGCAGCGCTAAGAGTCCCACTGAGCGCCCCCCGGCCTCACAGACCATACACCTAGGACCAAATAAGAACAACCAACTATAGCAACAGGACATAAACTGACAAAACTGATGAAGGGATTACATTCAGCCATAATCTGTTTTCAATTCAATATATTTGTCTAGACACTAGAATGAAGAAGAACTATGACTAGAACCAAATGTTCAGTTTGAAGATGGTCCAAAGAGGTTCCATCATCAGTCATTAAACAGACAATGGAAAAGCAGACTTTCTATACAGCGACATTGTCCTTCATTTCCTTAATATTTAATCTTTACATGATGATACGAATCCTACTGTTCTTATAAAGTTTCAGGCTCCACCCTTTTTTCAGTGGTCACAAAAATTGCTGAAAAAGACAACCATAATATTGATGGTTTTATTTTTATCTTTACAATTAAACCACTGCATTTCACGGCGGTGCCGGCATGCAGTTGCATCGCTCTCCCATTCCATCCCACTTTTACTTACTTGTACTCTAATTTTTTACTTTTTCTGCAACGGCTGCATAATACAGCTGGGAGAAGCTACTGCCACATAGACGTAGATAGCATGCCGTGTTTTTTCCCAACGTTTTTTTTCTGAAACTTCCCCATGTGGAGATGAATAAAGGATATTCTTAATTAAATCATGTTACAACAACAGTCCGTTACCAAAAACATAGTTATTTTTAATAAAAAAAACATCCACCTTCTAAAACATTCAGACCACCATAAAGAGAGTAGAGGCTAAAGAGAACACAAACCTGGATGAAAGATAGCGTTCCTCTGCTGTTCCATCCACAGAGTTTCCTGGGAGCGTGGATGTTCATGGGAACACCGCAGACCGAGGCACTCGAAGCCGGGACGGCCGCGGACTGACGGCACTCGGCTCCTCTCTGCGGATCCGGACTCCAATAGACAATTACACAGTTCAACTTACGACTCATCAATCCAATCCACCAATCCTTTTTTTGTATTTTTCACTCACTTGTCGGGGATAGCACAAGGACTACACTCAAACACCATCACTGTTTATATTAACGGACAGAGTCAGGCCTATCTACCGCCGTGTAATGGCCCAAAAATAGTGCTTCTACTGCAGCTATCCTAAAGCAGCGAGTGGTCCCCCGCCACTCATTTTGCCACTTTTGGTGCCAGTGGGGCACGTCAAATAGTTAAAATAGTAAAAACTATGAAACAAAAAAGAGGCTGTGTAGCCAGCTGCAGAAGCGCCATCCAAGGAGCTGTCTGCACCAGGAAGCAGAGTACCACCTCCAAGAGCCAACCCCTGAGACCCAGAGGTCCAAGAGCCAGACCCCAGCCGACAACCGGCTCCAGGCAGAGAGCTCCTTCAGATGAACACGAATACTAAAACAATACATAAAAAGAAAACAAAAACAAAAGCATCATTGAGTCTTTGATCTTAAAAAATGGAAATAGTTTCAGAGGAACAATTCTTCCTTTGCTTACCGTCCCCCCAGGCTCGACCAGTTGTTGGGAACCAGTGCATTATCTCTTATTGACATAAATGTAATAAAAGGATTGATACAGCTTTAAGCCTCAGGCTGTGTTTGTGCATCACACCTCTCTTCTTCACTCACTGTAGCATTCGGTCCACACTATAGCCATACGATACCTCATGTACTTCAGGGAAATCTGGTATTTTAGCTGCAGTTTCGGCAAATGATTCTGAAACACAATCATATAATGATTCCGAACTGGTCCCAAACAGGGGTCTGACGTTAGGTTTGAATCTGGGGAAGCTGGGCCACATTTTTTTAAACAAAAAAGGGGGTGTATGTTAACACCATTTTGTCCTGTGCAGATAATGTGTATTGGATCCATGCACCTGCCGAGCAAGAATAAAACTACTAAAACTGCTCCAACACTATTTCCCGTTTGCACAACTCGTTTAGCTCCTGGACTGATCTAGGGGGGGGTGGGGGGGGGGGGGGGGGCATTCTTAATATTAACACTAGAGAAAGTAAATACCTGTGTGCTTGTACAACCGAGAGATGAATAGAAAAACCCCCTAGCTTATTCTGTCTTTTTCACGATCCTGAAGCCACTTGTACACAAATAAATACTGACATTTCAGTATTTATCGTATGTTTTAATAATATACATATTATGCTTACACCTAAAAAAAAATGCATTGGCAAAACTTAATAAAATTGAGGCTGCATATTAGCATGCATCTTTTTAAGTTTTGCGAACAAGACTTGTTTTAAAGTATTCTTTGTAAGTCCTTTTAATCATTGTCCAGCACAATTTTTTTCAAATTCACCAACATGGATTAATAGAATTATAAAGACACATTGTTAAGTATATTCAGCAAGTGTTATTAGCATCATTCAACTCAAGTTTTATCCATACTACCAACTTAAATAATTACATTGAAAATAAATCTTTTTGAGTATAATTCTACAAGTGAATTTTTCAGTCAGAACACGTAATCTTTATTCAAATTCCATCTTTCAAAGATTAGATTCACACAATTGTTTCACAATTGTTAATTTTAGGCATAGTCCTCTCACACCACAAATAAATAAGTGGCACACACATCACAGTAAACAAGTCCACCCTTAAAGAATTTGTTCAAAATTGGAAGGGTGACACAGTAGTATAGACTGCTTTGGCTTGGCCCTCGCGATCAGGTTGGATAAAATAAATACAATTTACTTATTTGGTCAAATTAGTGTATTCAGAATGTTTGCTCATGTATTTGCTTTTGGCTTGCTTTCATATTCATTTTAAAATTAAATGCTCAAATGTAGAATTTTTTAAGAAGTATATATTTTCTCGCTGCACATGCATTTCTGGGTAGTGGTCACTGCTTCGCCACATTTTTTTCAATCAACACAATTATATTTATTTTGAATCAACTAATATATTTATTATGAATCAAATCAATAAATTTGTTTTTTCCATTAAGGTCCACCAGTCATACAAGAGGAATATCATGTTGAGCAAACCTCATAATTCCCGTTGTCCACAGTTCTGCAGAATAATCAAAGTTTCAATTTTGTAACAAAAATGAGTTAGGATTCATTTATTACACTTTTAATTGAGCGGAATGTTTAAAATGAATTGCAACCCACACTAATTTAAGAAAGTAAAACGGCAAAAATCAATTTAATGAGCTTATTAGTATGTATTTGAGTTCAGAAATACTAACCACCCTGAATCATTTCTTTGAGTGTATGTCTTGTCTTTGTATTTAAAGGTACAGGGCTCCACCACGCACAATTATTCACAAAGACCAACAATGCTTAAATTTATCAAAATGCCTCTATCCAACGTCAGTCCATCCTGTCAGCCAACGCCACGTTTGTAATAGTCGAGACTATGAATTTGGGAAGTTAGCCTAATTAAATAGAATATTATTAGCAACGCCACCCAGTATACGGGGACTGGGACCCGTTAAGGACAGAAATAATAAAGGGCACACAGATTCGTGGACTGATAGGAATAGGAGGCAATATAGTACAAAAACACAATTTATTTGACAGTTTTTTTAAAGGACAGATCATTCAACGACGCCGGAATCTCCACTCTCACTGTAAAATGTGACTCAGTTATTATTCGTTGGCCACACTAGAGGCCCATTGCTCCAACCAGCAGCAGCGATCCCGCAGCAGCACCCGCCAGGCCCAAACGCCTCCGAAGAACCCACGCGCCTCCGTGACCCCGCACTGAGGTCCGTAAGGCGCGCGTGGTTATAGTCTGTGGTAGCAGTGAGGGTGGTGCGTTTCTCCAGGTTCCAGAAGGGGAGACCCGCGCAGAGCTAAATGAAATAATTAAATTTGATATGAATTAAAATAATAAACCTATATGAGTGGTGCAGTATACCCACATGCAGCACTCCAAGGATCCCGCGTACAAGCCACTAGGAGCCACAGAGGCCCGAGACGCGCACATACAAAGCCTAGACAGGATATATAATTATAGGTGACAATAAGAACTAGATTTATTTTAAATGCTTACCAGTACTAGAACAGGATTGCGTCTGCAGTAAAGGGTGCCTGCCCGTGTCCCTAAGAACAACTACATTTCAATAACAACTCAAAACAAAGTTAGAAAGCCGGCTCTAACACTCACCAAGAGATCAGAGCGCTGCACCTGTGGAGGGGTTGCGCAATCGCCACGCTCTGTCCCTACTCCACAGCTGTGCCGGGATCATGGACAATCTAAAAGAAACTACATTAAGATATTGTGCCAAATAAAGCCACAAGGCCGGCCGCAAGCACTCACCGGAACGCAGTTTGAAATCAGCGTGCCCGCTGGGGCACAAAGCCGGTGTAGGGGCTGGATCCAAAGCAAACAGGTGCTTTGGACGCCACCAGCGAGCAGCGTCCCGACGTCAGAGGCGAGGCAAAACAGGAGTGCATGGGAAAAGGGCTGTCCTTAAATACTGCGAGCCAGAGCGCTGATAGGAGCGCTCACGAAAAACAGGTGTACCACCACATTATAATAGATCCATGGGTTGTGCTCAGTGGCGCTTTGTGACGGCATGGGGGCTGAAAGATTAGGGGAAGTTGCCTGAAACTCGCAAAGATCTATGGGAAACTCGCCTGTATTTGGGCATCGTCTGGTCCTCCCGGTTCTGCGCAGTGGATGATCTCCCATAATGCGTTGCGCCAAACACACCGGGTCTCACGCACGTGCACAGAGGGGCTCGGCCGCGCTCTGACCAATCAGAGCAGTTCATCAGAGCGGGAGTTAGAGCGAGAGCCAGAGGAGCAGAGTTTGTGCCACTAAAGTGTGGATTTAAACAAAACCGAAGGATTTAAGAAGAAAAAAAGTTCAGGATGACAAGGGACACTAAAATCCCCACAAAATCCGACCTTTATGAAAGCTGTAGGTTCTCTGTCAGCTGAGGTCGAGCTGTTTTAATTTGCATTGAGTTCTATGGGGAAAATTTCTGGGTAGCCCACGTGAATTTAGTCTGGTTCAGTCTGCAGTACCGCGAGAACCCCCTGAGCACATGGGTTATTCAGCTACAAGCTAGTAATACCCTATCCAGTTAATATAATAGATCCATGGACAAAAAGCGATCGTGATAAACCCGGAAGTAACCATTAACATGAAACAAACATTTTAGGACACATTTGAAGAGGATCTGATTATGGATTTAGGTTCGGTATATAAATGAGTAACTCACCGCTGATGTTCAGAATTCTTTGTTCAGTTTTCACGTAGTTCCAGAGAGTTTTTGAACTAGCTAGCTTAGCTCCATTGCTGCGGAGTCGGCGGACGGATACCGTCAAAATGGCTGACTGGGAGATCCCTATACATAGTTCCCACAGACCAATGAATGTCACATGACCTCCTCGGAGACGCCATCTTTGATGGCACGCTGCTGTGTTTGTGCATTCCATTAAACAGAAGAATGAGAATAAATGTAGATATTCAAACGCAAATTGGAAAAAAAGGGCAACTTTTGAGCAAATAATTGTATATTAATACAATGGCACCACAGTTTAACGTGCTACGGACATGTTTTACATATTTGATCAAATTATGCAGCAAAAATTAACAAGCAATGCAAACATTTCTCAAAAACTTTAGATTTAATACCAGTTGGAGCTCCATTTAATTATATTAACAATTAATTTAATTAATGCTAATGCCACACGGACACTCTGGATTGCTGTTATTGTTTATTTCCGCGTTTTTGACCGTATGTTTTGGTGAATGGTGGGCAACTGATTTTTCCAGGCGTAAAGAGACACAGAGATCTTTTATGACACAGATCTTTTTACAGAAGCAATGCTGTTTGTGAACATTGTTTTAGCCCACCATAGAACTATTATTATCTATTTAATACATTTACGTTGCCCTCGAGAGCCTCGGACGCGACACCGATCCTCCTCATAATAAAGTAATCTAACGCTAAATAATGAAACTCTCAAGTTACCAGATATCAGCATACACAAGTTAGTACTGAGTAAATTACGTCTGTCAACACATTATAAGATGCGATACGCACCTGACACAAAGTGCTCCGAGCATATTCTTGCGTGTTTTGAGGGAGTTTCTTGCCTGTTTATCTTCGCAAGCCATAACCTCCGTGGTTGTTCTGACAAAAGCTTAGTCTTCTCACATTCATGAAGTCTAATGATGGGTATACTGTAAAATCCAAGTTTAACGGAACCTCCGGCACGATTTGAACATCCATTGACCCAGCAGGAGATGACCATTTTCAACTTTATCACGACACGTTTCAGCTTCTTTTTCTATTGTTTTGCCCACAGAATGCCAACACAAATGGCGCCGGGTCGGCAAATCCCCGTATGTAGTGACGTCATGTGGGAACTATGTATACCTACACCTACAGGTCATAGGAGCAGAGGCTAATGTGACAGAAAGATTCCCGCACACGTCTTACTTGCAAATTAAAAAAGTATTAGAAGTGCGACTTTTTGGCGTTATGCCTTCATCAAGCAAATATGGATTTTTTCTCTCTATCATAATGAAAAGGTTTACAAACAATTATTATAACAAAGGTATAAATATACAATATTTTTATTACAATAATTTGAGGAAACTGTAGATTTACTACTTTGTCAAACAGATTTACAATGTATGTATTTTGCAAGTTTTCATAACGTATAGCCAGGGTACCGAAGTAAAAATAAAGAAGGTAAAATCCACTCACTAGTTTCTTGCTCTTAAAACAGTTTGGCTCTGTCACTATAGTTTCTCGTGCATTTATCTTTGGTTTGGCTTCTGTCACATCTTCAGGGTTCAAGAAATGTGTATATAATTTGTGCACAGAGGACACACACAATGGAATTATTCTGCAGAGTTCATGTTTCAAGTAAAAAGTGATATTTATGATAGAAATAAGTGAGGTACCCCAGCTTTGTTAATTTGTTAATTTGTCCACAAGTAAAACCAAATAAAGACTGGCCCTCTGACCTGGAATTGTAAAATGTTAATTATTGGGACATTAGCTGTAAAGTATTAAACTCTTCTTGCATGACTTGTTTGTGTACCGTAAAGTCGTTTTGTTCCCCACTGAATGTATTTTAGCATTTATGTCAGGTATTTATTATTAAAAGTTTTTTGCACTCTTCTTTATTTGGAAAAATTTAAATGTAGTATTCAGTTTTTTTAGAAGGCTAAGATTTTTTTTTTGTAAAGCTGTGAATAAGTTATACAGAAAATCTTCATAAATAATCAGAAACCTGTTGTTAAATATTTTGTATAATGGCTTAAGTAATAAAAACGCTGTTAAATCTCTGAATATCTGCACTGCATACCACATATTTGTTATTAAAAGTTTTATACTCCTGAGCTCTTGTCCTTTGTATGCAATTAGTACATTTTATGAATGATTTCACTTGTGAATACTACGATCCAAAGTCTTCCACATGTTCAAGTCCATGTGTAGCATTGGAACAGCCTGCACTGAACGAGCCTGGCCTTAACCATCCTTAAACTTTGAAGGTATTACAAACTAAACTCATCAAAACTCCTCCAATTTGAAGAGATAATATATTTTGACTCTAAATGGTAAGAATATACATTGATTTAGTGAGTGAATCACTTGAATGCCAGCCTATTTCAGAACAGGTACTCCCACAGTGCCAGCCATTTCTGATGATTTTTACTGATTTTTCAAGACCCACAGAATATTGTGTACTATGACTATCTGAAATCCGACACCAGATTCTAAAAGAATGGACTGTCTACTTTCCTCAGCAAAAAGAATTTTGTTTATAGCTTTTTTTGTTCCCCTGTAATCCTCCGTCGAGTAGAGGGAAGTTTTACTGAAATCACCAGAAATCACCAGAAAGTTGAGAAAAAAGAGGCACAACATTGGCACCTACATGTTTTCAAACCATTCAGAGAGAAATGCTGCCACCTGCTGGCTCGATAAAATATGGTCTCAAGTCATCCCCATACATATTAGATACAATAGACATCTGGGAACGTGAAAATAGCGAAAAAGGCAATTGACGGATTAATGCGTCAATGGCACATGACGTTACTATTTGCTTTGACGTATTTGTGCGTTAATGGGACACAATGAGTTAAGGGTGAATACATAAACAATTATTCAAATGTTCACTTCAAACTTTATCCGTGTGAAACTATCATTTATATTTAAAACAGACACTTCTCCAGAAAAATACAAAATTAGAAACAAATAAACACTCATTTTAAATAAAGAATTCTTATAAAAATACATATACATATACACAGAGAAATGTTGCTGGACTGCTGTAAACACTATTATCTGCCTGGACGGATGTGGCCTTTAACACAGACTCGCTGCTGTGTTTATTCCTTGAACGGTGGGAGCTGCTGAAAAAGCGTCTTCAAAACAGAACCGGAAGCTCCTGAAAAAAACACAAGCGGTTAGTTCAATACTGGCCATTTGTCAAAGTAAGAGTAAACTAATAATACATTCAAGCTTTCAAGCAGAACAATACAACTAGATAATAAAGTTACCAGACTTTACCATAAACTTTTCATAGTTTGATATCCGTCCCCTCAGGTTTAACTTGTTTGATATACAGTGGCAAAAGTACTTAAACGAATAGGAAAAACCTTCAGTTTCTGGATGTGCAAAGTATGTAGACTTGCTGCTGTGGTTGCAGCAAAAAGGGTTCGCCAAACTATTGACTTTTAGTTTGATTTTACTTCAGAATTTTACATTTAGAACTTCTGAATGTTACTATGTTGTGGTCTTTAAATCCATAAATAAATAAATGTTTGTGGTTGGAAACATGACACCTGTTCAAACCACTGCACAGTATTTAATTAAAATACTACTTTTAGTACAAAAATATAATATAAATCTAATTGCAATCAATACGTTTGTTAGAAAAATCACTTTAGAGCCCTAGTAGAGTGAGAAGGTGAAATCATGTGCTACCTTTGCTGGGTTGATGCTGGGGGTTTTCCTGGGCTGCACTGGCTGAGCTGGCAGAGGCAGTTCTCATATTTTCAGTTTTTGATGCATGGGAGCTTGATGGACCTTCATCATCCACACACAGGGAATCTGGAATCCTTAAGCCTGTCGTTATGGCTGATTCAGCCGGAGGTGCTGATTCGATAGGAGGTGCTGATTCGGCAGGAGGTGCTGATTCGGCAGGAGGTGCTGATTCGGCAGGAGGTGCTGATTCGGCAGGAGGTGCTGACGCGAAAAGAAGATTGAAAGAACTAGCAGTCTTTGCTCTTCCAACGGCTCGACTTTCACCATTCGAATCTGTCGCAGCAGACGTGTAGACGAGTGGCTTTGACGCTTTATCAAATCCGTCTTTTCCATCAGTGCTGCTCCTTTCATCGCACCGACTTTGCTCTGTTGATTCAGTTAAAGATTTCCCTTCTTTTTCAGTCCTTGTCTGATCAACTTCCGGAGTGAGACTTGTAAAAAGACTTTGAAATGTTTTGGCACAGCGGGTCTTAGCACCGTCAGGGTCCTCTTCTTTGTTCAAACCTTTAACATTTTCAGAAGGGGATCTCATCTTCTCACTATTGCAACTTTTAGCCCCGTCAATCATACTCACGTCTTTGCTGCTACCACCATCATCATCATCAATTGTCCTTTCTGAAGATTTCTCTCCAAGCACACGTGGCTTTGTTGCCGACTTGACTTGAGTCTGTTCTCTCTGGTTTTCACTACGACCGTCGCTAATGGATCGATCGACAATGTCACTTACACTATGAGATGGAGTCAAACTTGAAAACAGATTCTGAAATGGTTTTACAGGAGTCTTAACAGTTTGGACGTCCTCTTCACTAGCTTTACTTTTTAAATCTGCCGCTGTAGAGGCAGACACAAACCTTATACGATTCTTAGATAAAGTTTTGCTTGTACTAATCGGCATTGGTTTTCGTGCTCGACTCGGTAAAGCTCGTCTGTCAATAGCTGCAGTGGGAGTTGGAAAAGGACTTTGGAAAGACTTGACATCCATATTGTCCATTTCTTGTTTACTATTACCATTCGCTGTTGCAGAGGATGCGACAAACTTATTACCCCCTTTACAAATCATAGTTTCACTTGCGTTGATTTTAGCTGCGTTATTTAAATCCCCCACCTCCTCTTGAGCACCTGGAGTCGCTTCTTCAACTTTGGGGTTGCTGGGTGAAGCTTGTTGATCCGTAATATTGCTAGTAGTAGTTGCTGTCTGATCCGAGTCTGGCGTAAGAGTTGCGAAAATACTTTTAAACGCGACAGGAGGAGTTTTTGCCAAATTACTGCGGATTTTTTTAGCTGGAGGACTTATTGCTCTTTCTGCTTTCTCTTCTTTTCGTTTAATACTGCAAACTTCATTACGCTTTTCTAATGTTCTACCCACTAAATTACTTTGCTTGTTATTAGCTTGACTTGAATCGAGGTTTCTCAATTCGGATTTTGATTCTTGGGCACTTTGGACAGCTGTAGCAGTAGACATCTGTTCCACATCCGGAGAAAGACTTCTTACTTTTGAGGAGGGAGAAGCCACACACTCTTGCTTATTTTCTGCTAATTTTTTAACACAATTTACTTGATCGCTCAGGCTTGTTTGAGCTTGTTGGTGAACTGGTCTCAAGTACTCTGCAGGTGAGTACAACTTAAGGCTTGATAATCTGTCTACATTTTTCAAAGAGGGCATGGTTTTCACACTAATTTTGTCCTTTTTAACGGGCGAATGGAAATTACTAGCCCTTAGAGGAGTATATTCCCTCTCCTTAATGGCCCTTTTCACATTATCTTGCTTCACATTTCCAGCTGTGGAGCCAAATGCCGTTGTGCGTTTGTCTTTGGACGGTTCAGTCTCCATTTTGGTGGCACAAACTTGTTGCATCTTACGATATCCAGATGTTGCAGAGTCATAAAAAGATGTTGCCTGCTCCTCAACGCAGTATTTCTCCCCAGCTATCGTTCCAGTTTCCTTCCCTTTTGAATCAGACGATGCTAACGCTGCTTTAGCTACAGGAAGTGTGCTCGGATGACTTGAAACTGGGGCATATTTAGAATTCAAAACATTGGCGACAGAGTAAGGAGCATTAAGAGGACTTGAAGAGGTGTCGTCTGTTGCTTTTGGATTGTAGAGGACAGCGTTTTCAGCTTTTGGGGCAGTATAAAGACACGGTTTGAAAACTTGAGGTCCTAGCATGGCCTCCACGGAGTAGCACACAGGTCCTGGTTGAGCCGAGTGTACGGAGTCGTCGTTCTCCACGCTGTCGTCTATTTGTGGGGTATTGTCTTCCTCTGGTAAAACAGCTGCTTGTTCCTCATCGGGCATCAATGTTTCCTTCTGGATAGCTGCTTCTGCACTGTGGTAGAAACTGGGCCTAAAATACACACAAGCGCAAGTACGGTTGATATACTTTTTTGATGAGAAATAAGCCATAATTCTTCTTATGAGAAATAAGGAGAAAAAAGTGTTGGAGATGCACAAAATGAGCAACAAGGTAATATACTAAAAGGCAAAACAGTAGCACGAAGTTTGGATTGCAACATAGTTTTACATTATCGCAACTATAGAACGTTCAAGACAGAACCAGGGGTGCCCAGACTGTGATCTACTGAAAGGGTGTAACGGTTTAGAATATCAACATTTGGTCAGTCACAATGCATAGTGATTAATTGATTCCCATGTGTATTGTAAATGAAAGAAATATTTGTTTAAACATACCTTTCTACATAAACGATACAGGAATAACACTGGAACTTCTCATAATTACGGTAAATGTCTTAACTGCTCGGTGCTCTAATCTGCAGTAGTTTAGTGAAATGTTTTGTCAGATTTACTTATTGTACATCAGCAGAATAAGTGTGCATGTGTGAGTATGTGAGAGTGCGGAGGGAAGTGGATTTCATTCCAACTAAGCTGGAGCACACCCCCTCAGGTCTTCAGGTGAAGACTGGACTTATTTCTTAAGTCTGGTGTGTTCCTGCTAGGTTGGAATTAAAACCCGCACCCAAATCCTTGGTCTAAGAATCATGTGTGGAAAGCATCCATTTGGACAGCATTGTTTAAATGTAATTTCTTATTCGATTGTAGTACCTCAAAGTATTTAGACACTCAAAAAGTAATACAAAATTCAAAAAAGTATTTGTCAACCATGTTCACCTGTCAGTCGGTATGACAATGTCCACACATGCGTTTTCCTCTTCTGCTTCAGGCTTACTCTGGGGCTGCTGCAAAGCCTCTTCTTCAGCTTTTCTTTTCAGTTCCATGTCTTTTTCTCTTTGAAAAAACTAGAATGAAAGTAAAATATCATCTTAATTATAAGATTTTATTCATTTTTAATAATATATGAATTTGCAGTTCATTAAAACCTCACTCACGTCATTCAAAACCTTTCTCGTCAAATCCGTCAACGGTTCATGGGAGAACTTGCAGTCGTCTCGCCAGCATTTGCCTATACTGTGCCAGTACTTACAGGGAAAAGTCTGTACTCTCAAGTTAAGGCCTTGTGCAGCGGGAGTAACGATTGCAGTACAGTAGTAGCAGCAGTGATGGTGGTGCTAGTATGTAGTATGGTGATAAGAATAATAAACATCTCCCCACTATGAAATTAATAAAGATTCTCAATAACAGCAGTAGCAGCAGTAGATATAGTGCGGTGGTCATACTTTGACATTTTTTGTTTAGGGTAACTCCTCTTTAACAAGGGTTTATATAGTAATAATAATAATGGTAATGATGAATGTTTTATACACCGCTTTTTTGGACACTCAAAGACACTTCACATGTCATTATTCCTCAACTACTGCTGTCGCCACAGCTGCCCTGGGGCACGCTGACTGAAGCAAGGCAACCAGTATATTCACACACACACCAGACTCATTCTGGGCAATGGGGGTGAAGTGTCTTGCCTAAGGACACAACGACAGCAGACATCAGTGAGAGTCGGGGGAGAAAGTCTTGTGGTGGGCTCGAACCCACGACCTTCAGGCTCAAAGGCCAATGCTCTACCAACTGAGACACTGTCGCCCCAATATCGGCAAAGGTGTTGTTGGTTCAGTAAAGTAGTGGTAAGTTTTCAACCTTGGGAACAAACACGACAAGAACAAAATACTAGCTAAATGTATTTGTTCTTATACAGTATTTTTCCACTACCTGGATTATGTTAGTATTGATATTAGTTTAAAAGCTGAATTTCCAGTAGTAGCAGTATTAGTAATAGTTAGTAGCTAGTAATAGTTCAAAAGGATATCATGCATGTAAGGGCAGGTCTTTCCTTTCATGCACAACCCTTGGATGTAAAATTTGCAGGCTTCCTTAATCAGGCCGTTGTACAGTTCGCTGTGCTCCAACTGGCACGCTTCACCCTGATGTTATGGAATGTGGAAAAGGGGGATTTCTTCATGATTATTAGGGTAGTGTCCAATTTGAATCATTTTCAGTTTTTACCTTGAGGCATCTCCCGCGGATGAAATGGATACACAAAAAACGTCCATCCACCTCCATAGCATTCTGCTCCTTGAACTCTTGAGTCATGAACGTTTTACGAGGCTGAAAAATAAACAAACATTTACACATGTTATGGCAGCACTCACACTGACAATACTATCATAAAAAGGCATAATTTCAACTTACTGTACATACACACTGGAAACTGTGTAATTAGGCATAGGATTTTATTCTTTTTTCATGGCCTGAATTGAAGTGACCAAAAATAGTTGAGAAAAGTAATCTATTTTTGGTTTACAATTAACTATTATACTCCATGTGTTGTATGTGCGTTTGTTTACCTAAGCTTACCTTGAGAAAGAAACATAATGTACAATACATTAGTCATAAGGAGTAGGCAGAATACACTTCAATATGCTCTGTAAACATTGGATAACAGTGTGACAGAAGATATACATACACTCATGCATATTCGATACAAAATATATATATATATATATTTTTCTCATAAGGAGTAATGACCAGATTTAACTTGTATGATGACTTCATAGTGTTCCTTAGGCTCTCACACACTACAGAATTCATGAAGATGATATGATAGAGTAGCAATAAAAACAACAACTTAAAAATTGCTAATAACGACAACAAAATCAGAAAAAAATTCCATAAAACTGTTCAGGGCTTTACCTTTGTATTGTCTTCATAGTTTCTACGAGTATTCCGGAATTGCGACGTATTTTTCCCCCTGCCTCCTCTGCCTCCCCTGCCTCCTCTTCCTCCTCTGCCTCTGCCTCCGCCTCCTCCGCCTCCTCTGCCTCCCCTGCCTCCTCTGCCTCCTCTGTCTTCTCTGCCTCCCCCGCCTCCTCCGCCTCCTCCGCCTCCTCCGCCTCCTCCGCCTCCTCTGCCTCCTCTGTCTTCTCTGACTCCTCTGCCTCCTCTGCCTCCTGCCTCATAATTTTTCTGAAATCTTGAGTTATTTGAGGCTCCTCTGGGGTGTCCGGGACTCGAGGCTCCTCTGGGGTGTTGAGGCTCCTCTGGGGTGCTCGAGGAAGTTCTGTTGTTGTGCTGATGAAATGTATCTCTGGAGACACCGGCTCTATGGTTGTAGTTGGTGTTGTTAGGTCTGGTAAATCTTCGAGTTTCATGGACTCTGGGTTCTTCATCTTCATCTGTATTTTCTGCGTAAGGCTGCCGACACTGCCTCTGTGTGAAAAAGAACATGCCTGTGGGATGAATGAAGGATCTCTTAATCTTAATATCAAGCGCTAAAAAGAGGGTAGTAAATCAATCCCCATTGCAATTTTAAATTAAATCCCTATTTCAAATAAGATAAGTAAGGTAACACAAACTTCATGTATTTGGTGATATTTCTATTATCATAAAAAGATTACCTCCAATGCTGCAAATGGTGGCTGCTAGCTAATTTACTGGCAAAATATAGACTTAATCAGACTTTGATGTATGGTCTATGTCTACAAGGGACAATATTCAATTATATTTAGGACCTAGGCATTGTAATTCCTTTTATAGTCAAAATTACAGCATTTATGGCCCGGAATTTAGCTTAATCAAATGTAATAATTTATAATGGTTAAATGACATTGGAGCCGTCCTGTAAAAAGCAGTGCCTTGCATTAGATGATTAGATTATATACTCATAATAAAACTCGTGAATTTGGGCTTCACAATTGTTTTAATGTTTGACACAATGTTGTAGTCTTTTCTCTTTAACGCAGAGAGAGGTGGTAGCTGGTTGATCAACTTCAGGAATAAAGTGCTCTCCCAGATGATTGGTCTCTATCCAGGTATGATGTTGCAACTTAAAATGAATGCAATAACCTTAGCATTAGGTCCATTCTGTCTGCCTTGTGGTTTCCTCTTTGAGTTGCCCCTTTGTCCTCTCGTGTTGCCTTGTCTAAAGAAACATACAACAGTTACGCTG
The DNA here is from genome assembly GCA_964034765.1 of Knipowitschia caucasica. Classification (NCBI taxonomy): domain Eukaryota; kingdom Metazoa; phylum Chordata; class Actinopteri; order Gobiiformes; family Gobiidae; genus Knipowitschia; species Knipowitschia caucasica. The sequence continues at coordinate 39,894,792 of OZ035825.1, forward strand.
ATACATTACATTTAATTTGATCCCATTATAAAGTGTACAAGCGAGTACAGCGTGGTACCTGGGACTGGGATCTTCTCCTTCGACGTCACTAAGCTTGCTAAAAAGATTAGAAAAAGGCATCATATAACACGGTGCATTTCTTAGTGTTTGCAAACGACTATTTATGAAACTAATAGTTCAAATTAAACATAAACACGTTCGTAAAGTCACTGGCAGTTGTTTACATGTGAGTTTACGTTTGACAGTCAACTTCCGCGGTATCCGTCATACGTCACTAGCAATGACCATAAAAGGAGAGGTGGTTAGGAAGTGAGGACAAAATCTGGAAGAGAAAAAAAAGTACTTCGAATGTTTTTAATAAAATATTTTGCAGCTACCATGTCTTATGAAAAGTCACGGGTTAGGGAATGTGGATGCAGCCAGTGCCCTAATCTATGGATTTCTTTTAATGACTGAAAGGATTTATTTTGTTTACAATACCGGAAACGAATGCACTTGCTACTTCTGGGTTGATTGTAAAGAGCTGATGTCTTAATATCATGGATCTATTATAATAACTTATTATAGATCCATGGCTGATGTTTGCGTTGAGGTGTCTGTGGGTCAAAAAATATAATCTCTCCCCATTATTCAATTTAACTACAAGCAAATGGCTTGGACTTCGACAGAATCATAATGTTGTTGTTGTTGTGGCTGTATGTGTAAATCAAGCAAACAGAAACAACCATACCATCATTTTCATTATGTTCCATCTAATAAACAGCACGTTGGGTACAGGCCCTTAGAAGAGACCCCACTGTCTGTTGCCCAAATACAAAATAATTGTTGGGAACTCTTTTAAATGCCGCTTTTATTTTGGTGATGGAGACATTTATTCTACACCAACTAGGTGCAAATTCAACACCTTCAAAGAGCTCCTTGGTGTTTCCCCATGTGGAGTCATTACTTTTGTATCCAACCATCCAGCCTCATGATTACTTGTCTTCTACCTGGAGATGGAGTCGTGGCTGACAAGTGCTTTGTGATCCAGGATCTTTTGGCTCAAGTTGGTGCAGAGTTAATTACACCCCCATTAAAGACGTCTCCACAGCTGAGCCCAGCAGATGCACTAAAGAGTACACTAAAGCTGCTGGTGGAAAGAACAATACTAAGAGTTTCAGATCTGGAGCAACTTGTGCCTCTGACCTTAACCGGTTCTGTCAACCAACTGTGGACAGTTTTCTGCCTGCTGACCCACTACCAAGGCCCATTAGAGATCAAGGCAGTCTAAGGAAATACCTTCTCATTATTTTTGTATCAATTTCATACTGAACCAGAATTGAAAGGGTTGGCACTTTAATTGTATTTATAGTTTAAAATACAAGTGCATATTAAGGAGCACTAGTGGTAGTCTCTGCACACCTGGTTATTAGGTTCAGAAGAGGGAAAACCAAAACTAGCAGTTGTCAATTGGAGGTGAAAAATCTGTTGCCAATCTGAGCTGTCGAACAACCCTTTTGTTTTGGCTTTAACGGGCAGAAGATGAGGATGAAGAAACATTTCAAGTCTCCTCATAGTGACAGTTCACAAGCCAGGAAAAATATGCAATGTCAATAATATATATTTAGAAGAAATGGCTCCAAGAATGAGACTGTGTGAAGCTGTGTGTTGAATACAATGTGGACTTGACACTACACCTTTGGTTTTGTGATACTCTGAGGGTGTCAGGCCTGAAAAGGATATTTTATATACATAAAAGCCTTCCTTTGAGACACATACAAGTCAGGTTTGTGGAGATACACTCTTTTCTGTTTTTTGGAATAAGATGTATCAAAGATGTCAGATTGTTCTGACAGCAAGGAACTAGGCACAACAACATCTTGAAATGAGGACAAATTTTACTTATGTGTTTTTATTATTAAGGTTTGATCCTGATCTCATTTGAAACATGTTGCGGTGATAGAAGCTGGACTTTGAGCCTCCACATAATGATCCGCCCTGTGTCTGGCTCAAAGTCCACACTGCTCAGTTTCAGAATAGCATTGCATCTTCCCTGTTTTTTTGTGTTTTCGTTACTGCGTTTCTCTGTGGGCTGACGCAGGATGGCACGGTGGGCTTCTCTCCTGGTGTTTCTGGGTCTCCTCTGTGCCTCCTCCACACTGGGACAGGAGGCTGAGGGCCAGGCCACGGGGCAGACGACTGGGCAGGCTGGAGCTGGAGCTGGAGCAGGAGCAGGAGCTGGAGCAGGAGCTGGAGCTGAAGGGACTGAAGGAGAGGAGGAGTGGGGCATGAATTCCATCAGGGGCAGCTTTGAGGCGGTCAGCGGATACTTCGATTCAATGCTGGAGTTTATGGGTGGAAAAGATGGGGTCTGCCAGTACCGCTGCCGCTTTGGTGAGTATGTCTATTTACACAGTGCAACTTTGAGCACTTTGTAAAACTCATACATAACACATATAGTATAAAACTCTCTATATGTAGCTTTGACAAAAAGTGATGAGCGCATTCTGACTGCATTAATACAAGATTTGCCAATGGGACAAGCAAAATGATCTTGTTTTTAAAGATACAAGAAATGTCTCCCTTGGATTGACAAAAATATAGGAGCTTTTAGACGAAGACTAAATGGCTTTGTCCCATTGTCAAATCTGGTTTTAAGTCAGACAGTCAGAAAGTACTTAAAGTAAGATGAAAAAAAAAACCATTTGATTCAAGAAATTACTACCTCATATGTTATAATTTTTTGCAGTCCATATAATATAAAATTATTTTTATGGAGCTTTGAGCACTTTGTAATACACTTGTCAGACACAACTCTCTCTATATGTCTTTTTTCCTGTTATGAAGAGAAGGGAAACATGTGTTAATAATTCAGTCATCTACAACTTCTCAAGAGGTGTCACTTATCAAGGCAACGTGGATTTTAACCTCAAACATAACATTTTAAAACTTGGGTACCTGACTTTTTCCATCTATCCTTTGTCCTAACGGAAAGATTCTTGTAAAAGTAAAATATTGTGGACAAATCAGATGCTATCTTTATAAACATTTATTCAGCTATTTGGTGCTTATTATAATAAAATAGCCCTATGAGTCACCTTTTGACCCTTTGGGCTGAGTGCTGATAGCAGAGTGAATATGGTTCTCTATTTTTCACTTTCCTGCAAAAAAAAAGCTGATATAAAAAAAAAAACATACACACATGTAAAAGCCTATGATAGAACAAAACAGTTTTGAGAGCGAGAAACTACACTTAGATGGACTTTATCATTTGGTTCTATTATGTTTGGTTTGAAAGTTAGGTACCCCAGCTTTAATGTAATCTTGTTTCATAGTAACATGATCCCAAAATAGATTTCACACTACTGTACGTACATCACTAAACTTTGTCGGACTTCCAACAGTCCAACAGATACAGTTTATGATGATTAAGTCTTAAATATTGATTGATTCAAATATCAATGGATTCAAATAAACTCATAATACTTCTGGCTATGCTCACAAATTATAGATAAAAAGGAAGAGAAGGAATAAAGCCAAAGCCAAAACAGTCAGAAAACCACATTTGGTCAACAGTGAAAGAGGATCTATTTAATCAAATTACAGACAGTCTATGTAAATATGTGATTATTACACATTATCTAAAAATAATCTTTGGGTTGGGCTGATACGGGACAAAATGCCACTCAATTGAACTAATGTTATCATGTGGGAGAGAGGGCCTGGGCTTGGACTGTGCCCTCAGGCTGATAGAAGAGATATGGAGCAAGCAAAGTGTCAGTGCGACCTCAAAAGACCAAAGCAAATGGCCCAAAATGAACGCACGACATTCTGTTGGAGTAGAACCCAAAACAGTGTGGTAAAAATTCTGCAAAATTCTGTGTTTGAAGGTAAAGACCCAATCCCTCGGCCTGACTTCCAAATGCCGGAGCCAGATGGATGCGCCTCATATTTCTTTGGACTTCCTATCCCTGATGGGGCGAGTATAGTGTTGTGTCTGTTCTTGTGTGTGTAATGTGTGTGTTTATAGAAATGAAAGTAGGGTGCAACTTCAAACATCTACATATGGCATCTAATGACCTCCATTTATGAGATCCCATTGTACCCCACAGCATAGATTTGTCTTCATATTTTAAAACAACCTCATGTTTCTATGACTCAATTGTTGTGAGTTTAATTGAATTACTAATACAAGGGGGATTGCCAATGTGGCTCAGTGGGCTTGGAGGTTGTGGGTTTGATCCCCCGCGATACTTACTCCAACTACTCCCACTGATGTCTGCTGCCGTTGTGTCCTTCGGCAAGACACTTTACTCTGCTTTGCCTGAAGCCCCCGCTGAAAGAGTCACAGTGACATTTGTTAAGTCATTTTCTGCTTCAAAGGCTGATGTGGTGGACAAAGCTACTGTATGTGGACCTCTAAGAGTATGCAAGGGTATCAGAGAGGGTATCAGAGAGGGTATTAGAGAGGGTAGTTGAGAGGGTAGTAGCCCCTTAGGAGTTGTTTCAGAAATTTGATGTGGAACGGGTAAACTGTGAAGAGGGTATAAGAGACAGAGGACGACTAAAATCAATAACAGAATATGTATAGAAAGTGTCCTGGATTCAGCAAAAGATGTGGCATTTCTTCTGCTTTGGCGACTAAAGGGTTAACTTGCAAACACTGATAATAGGAGGTGGTTTCTATGGGAGACCATGGAATTATAAAGAGTGAATGCAGTGATTAATATTCAGTTAGTTATTGTGGGTTGTGTTCGCAGATGGATGTTGGGATCCCAGCGATGACCAAATGCTGCAACCAGCTGGACATGTGCTACGACACCTGCGGCTCCAACAAATATCGCTGCGACTCCAAGTTCCGCTGGTGTCTGCACAGCATCTGCTCCGACCTGAAGAAGAGTCTGGGGTTCGTGTCCAAGGTCGAAGGTCAGTGATGTCACATCAACTGCTCACATACAGAATCAACACGGCAGAAAAATGAAAAGGCTAGAGAAAGAGTCACAGGATTAGTAGAAAAAAATACACATGACAAAAAACTGCCCTAAAATTATCCTAATCCCATTCTGGCTTTTTTGTTCTGTACCTAGTTTTCCCAATTTCATATTTTAAATTTCTGCCTCGTCACACTTTGTCAGACTGAAAATGGAAATAAAGAGAGGACCACCCCTGTAAAGCACTTTGTGACTTGTGTGGTCTGAAAGGCGCTAAATATCCATCCATCCATCCATTTTCTACCCTTTAATCCATTTCTGGGTTAGGGGGGTGGCAATCAGAGATGCCACCCAAGTCTCATAGCACCAGCCCCTCACTGACCCTCTGCAGGTGGTGAGTCCACAGGAGGACGGCTGCTCCCTGAGTGTGAGCATAGCCTTGATCTTTTAGCGGGGGCTTTGGGCAAAGTGGGGTTAAGTGTCTTGCCCAAGGACACAACGACAGCAGTCATCAGTGGGAGTCGATGGAGAAGGTGCAGAGGTGGGAATTGAACCCACGACCTTCTGGCCTTAAGGCCAATGCTCTACCAACTGAGCTACTGTCGCCCAAATAAATAAATAAATAAACTGGCGCTAAATAAATAAAGGTTAATTACTTACCCTCACTCAGCCAAACAGATCTCAATTTTGGACACCCCTTCCTTAACCCCTACTACTTCAACCTTTTTCTCTAAAACGCCACCAAAACTTGCAGCAACTCAAACTGTATGTGTTTTACAATGGCAACAAACACATGGCTGGACTCTGTAGGTCTGTAGATTTGGCCTCGGATGATAAAGAAGAAGTGCGGGAGCAATCTATGCTCAGATGTCCAACTCCAGAGTTTGTCAACATTTTCCATAGTCACTCGTTAATGTACTATTTTTAATGATTTTAATGCCTTGTTAGGCCCGAGCCCCGAACGGGGAAAGGGCCTATTGTTTTTGCTCGAGAGATGTCAAATTCTGCACTTTGAGCCTTAATTTCACCCCCTGAACATGCATGAAAAGTTGTAAAATTTTGCTCAAACATCAGACCTGGTGAAAAATTTGATATTTGGATGTTTATTTTTATGGGACTCAAAAAATGCCAGAACAGCGCCACCTACAACAGCCAATGGGAGTTTCAGAGGTCAAGTTTGTCGTAGAGCCATGAAATTCGGTACACATGTTCCTCAAGTCAAGATACGACCGAAATGTTATCATGGCTCCGCCCTCTGACAAACAGGAGGCCCATAAATTTCACTGCAAAATGGAAAAATGATCCGCAATCATTTTCATACATGTCGGTTGGAAAGCGACTCCTCCTCGGCCGTTTCACCGATTGGCCTCCATATCACTCCACATTGTCTAAACACATGTACCATCAAAATGACCTCAGGGATTTTTGATCAGTGAAACGTTGTTTAAGCAGCGGAGCGGCAAAATGTGAGTGTTTATTGGCCGTTTTTCACAACATTAATTTTGCTCCCGTTTGCACAAACAAAGTCTAATTTGCACAAAACTTGAATCCAATGTTCAACTCCAGGGTTTAGGTTATGGGCCAAATATTTGAAATTGGCCCAATAGCGCCCCCTACAGATTGAGGCAAAGTTTTACATGGGGTGAACAACAAACAGCACAAATCATCATATTCATTACAATTTGACTAACGTTCTTCTATGGCAACAGCAACAAATCATCACACGGCGGTCCCACCTCCGTTGCACGGTGCTGCGTGGTACGGTGTGGTGCGGCGTAGTGCGGAGCGTTGTGGAGCGGCGCGTTGCGGCTTGGTGCAGATCCGCTTGGTGCGGGCAGCGTGGTTTGGGGCGGCTTGATGCATGGCGGCTAGGTGCGGGGTGGCTTAATTCGGGACGGCTTGGTGCGGCTTGATGCAGGGCGGCTTGGTGCTGGGCGGCTTGGTGCGGGGTGGTGCGGCGAGGGCCATTTGACGCCGCTTGCGGCTTTAATTTTGTTTGAAGCTAGTTTGAGCTGCCTTGTGTGTGAACTGTGCTAAACAGATAAACTTGCCTTGCCTTGAATGAGGGCAGGCTGGTGTCTGGGGATTGGATGTATGTACCGTAAAAATGACCTAATTTTGGGTCCTAACAAGTCTTCTTTCATGAGGCAAATCAAAATGTAGCATTAAGGGTTTTGTAATTAAGCAAAAAGCTCCAAGAGGAACCCATATAAAATCCCTATTCACTTTTTTGGACAAAATTGGACGTTTTATTAAAGTCTGGGATGGACTCCAAAACTGGCTTATCAATTGTCTGATAAAAAAGAAAAATCTTGTACCTGGGCAAGGCAAGTTTATCTGTATTGCACAATTCATACACATGGCAACTCAAAGTGCCGAGTTACCTACACAGGCATTGGCAAGAGGTAACGATCCAAGAAGGCCACAAAATCTCCCATTTCAACAGGAAAAGTTTCTCACCATGCATTTGAACAAGATTGTCTGTATCCGTTTTTACAGCCTTCCTGAAAATGCTATGAGATTTCATAACACTTTGAAGCAACTTGTGTTAAAGTTAAACTCATCATTCTATCAATGTGCAGAAGCCTGTACTTTTCCACTTTATGTTTTGTCTATCTGAAGGCCAAGCTACATGGCACCGTGGAAGCTGCTGATTGGAGGTCTCCATGCCTCCGCTCTGTATAATACACTTGCATTCTCTTGTATCTGTGATTGTGTGCTTTGTTCGTGCTGTCTCTACCATCGACAATAAAACATGTCTTCTGTCTGAATTAAAGACGCGATCCCAGACTTTGTCATCTTCTTCAGGTGGTGGAGAATGCGGGCATTGTCTGTAACATCTAGAGAACAGAAGACTTTTTTTTTTTACACAAAAATGTGTTTTTTTTTCAAGCCAAAACTGAAAAACCTCAAGAGAATGCATCTGGACCAGCACACTTGGACAATCTGCACAGCCCCTGATTCCAGTCAGGCTGTGAGCTGCTGAGACATGGACAACACCAGCGTCCTCTTTTGCATGGACACCATTTGGAACAATTGGATTACACAATTTGGACATAATTTGGAACAATCTGGATTTCTGAATTGAATTGCTGAATCTGGACACTGAAGCTGAAACGTGTGATTGAAAGACACGTCACAGAAGAATTCATGGCTCGACACAAATGCAGCCTGAAGAAACCAACAGGAGAAGTGGGAGAGACTGTTTTCAAAGCAATATCTGGAACCACCATCGACTGATGAAGTTTGGTATTTTACTGAAGATTGTTGACAAGTTTTATGAAAGATCTGAACATGTTTTATGAGTTTTCTGAGTTTTTGAAGTATTCCGAGTTCTGAATTTTTTGAAGTACCGAGTTTATGAGTTTTTGAAGTATTGAGTTATGATGTTATGTTGCTGTTTATCGATCCTGATGGTCACACGTGGATGTATGACCAGAGGGGGGAATATGAGATTTCATAACACTTTGAAGCAACTTGTGTTAAAGTTAAACTCATCATTCTATCAATGTGCAGAAGCCTGTACTTTTCCACTTTATGTTTTGTCTATCTGAAGGCCAAGCTACATGGCACCGTGGAAGCTGCTGATTGGAGGTCTCCATGCCTCCGCTCTGTATAATACACTTGCATTCTCTTGTATCTGTGATTGTGTGCTTTGTTCGTGCTGTCTCTACCATCGACAATAAAACATGTCTTCTGTCTGAATTAAAGACGCGATCCCAGACTTTGTCATCTTCTTCAATGCGAGACACAGGCTTCTCTGATAATGTTTAGTTCTATGTACAGCTTAACAGAACTGATTTAAAGGATTGGATATTTTTAATATACTGTGATTATTTATGCCTTGTTTGATTGTATCCATCTTGTTTTCTTCATCACTTGCCTTACTGTGCTATACAAATAACCTTGTTTATGTGTGTGTAGCATGTGAGACGGTGGCAGATACTCTGTTCAACACGGTGTGGACCCTGGGCTGCAGACCCTACATGAACAGCCAGAGGGCGGCGTGCTTCTGTCCCGGAGAGGAGAGAGACGAGCTGTGAAAAATGGACTAAAACTGGATCTTCTACTTGAGTAATTTATTTCATAGTTGTGTTGTGGTTTTGACAATAAAAGTCTGCTATGCCTGACTGCATGGTTTTTTGGGGGGGCGCGTTGTGTAGATTCACATTTTGAAGTTGTTGGTTAAAGGAGCAGTATGGGAATATTCTGATTTCAATTATATATCCATCTAAATTGTATTCTCTTAATTTACGGAAAAAGCCGTTATTCATACACTATGTCTGAATACTTTGTCAAAAATAACTCAAATTACCTCAAAAAGAAGCCCTAAAATCCACCCCAGATCTGATGCAATGACATACTATTATGTAATTTCAGTTTTCCCAGTAGCATTTATCATTTTGTATATTCAGAAAGCAGATCGAGTGTTACACAAGTTTTTCATTTGGGTGGTGGATTTTAGCGGGTTTGACCCTTAAGTTAATTATTTATGTAAACTAATTCAAGAGTATAAAGCCAATACATGACATAGACTCATTACAGGCAGAGTGACATATCTCAAGCCTGTTTGTTATAATGAAGGTTGATGATTACTCTTAGTCCATTTTCAAAATATTCAAATTTTCTGAGATGTTGGATTGGGCTTTTTTAAACAATCATCAAATGAAAGGCTTGATCTTGCACTTTTTACATTGTAAGTAGAAATACAGGAGTAAATAACCATGTTCTAATGTTCTAAAGTCGAAATGGGAAACACTGCAGGCAAAGCATGAATAAGATCCAACATTTTAGTGAAAGACGTGACTAATGCAAACAAAACCAAAGAAAGTCATAAATGTAACCTTATGAATGCCTTCTTGTTTTTTATTTGGATTTAACTTGTTTGCACCGAGAGCCAAAGTAATTTCCTAGTTTGTGAATTCCTATTACTCAAATGGCAATAAAAAAGATTTTGATTCTGATTGAATAATTAGACAACAATGTAAACAAAAAACTTTCCGTCTTTACTTCAGGAGAATTGAAAGCCAAATACTTATATTAATGATTTTGTTTTATTGACTTTCTATATTATTATAAATATACAGTATTTAACAAAGGAGTTTTAAAGCAAGAAAACGTTACTTTATACAAACGGGTGACAGTCCATCCTCGCACAAGACAAAACTAATGCTCTATAAAACAAAGATCAAATGTTGTCCGCCTCCTGAAACAGACAAACGTCGAGTTAGTTTTAATCAAAGAACTTCTTGATCATAAATTCTAAAATCGATTAATCAAACCAAACATACTTCTGATTTCTTTGATTGCTTGGAGCCTTCCTTTCTTTTGTCGGCAAAACCTTCAAGCTAAAAAAAGACAAAAAGTTATATTAGCCTGGTCTCACCACACCATGGTACACATTTCATTTCATACTGAGCTGTTTTTTTTTCCATTGAGCTTCGTTAACAGGTGGGAGGGATTAGCTCCTTTTGCAGAGTGAAATGATTGGATTGGACAGAAGAATTGCACAAAGAATGTATCCTGTTTTTCTATTCTGTATGGCATGTACATTTCGTACATTGTTACGTTTTTTTTTTCAAGACAAAGTAATAAAATAAATAAAAAAAAAGAATAATCCCCACGATTTCAAACACAGTTCACAGACACATAATGGGTAAAAACTGGGCTTAAGTCACAAACCTTTTCCTTTAGGTTGGCTTTCATTTCATCCTCTGTGAGCGATGGTTGAAGTTCAGTATTAGTTTTAGCGGCGGCTGGTTCTGTGGCGCGCTTCTTCATTCTGCTGTTAAACGCTTCAAGCTAAAAAGAGACAAAAGTCAATAATATGAAGTACAGATATGGAAGTTAAAGATCATTTTAAAGATAAGTTTTCTTGCCAATTACACTTTGCATATATGATTTCACTTTTACATATGGTACATATGGTTGACAGATTTTGAGGTGAAACAACATTCCATAGTGTTTTATTTTTTTTATATATATTTAATATACAATCACCGGCCACTTTATTAGGTACACCTATCAAACTCCTCTTTAATACAAATTCCTAATCAACCAATCACATGGCAGCAACTCAATACATTTAGGCTGTAGAGATGGTCAAGACGATCTGCTGCAGTTCAAAGCGAGCATCAGGGGAAGAAAAGTGACTTTGAACGTGGCATGGTTGTTGGCGCCAGACAGGCTGCTCTGAGTATTTCAGGAACTTTAACCAGCTCTAGGGTTTACAGAGAAGACAAGAGAGGACAAGGCCTGTATTCAGTAAATTAAAACTACACAAGGGTTACATTTCTCTCTTTTTGTCTTGGTTCAGTCCACCTGCTTCATCAACACGCCTCATACGCACACGCCACATTGTCATTATTGCTGCTCTTGAGTGGTAAAGATGTAACGACACAAACCTTTAACTTTAGATTGGCTTTGACTTCCTCCTCTGTCAGCGACGGTTTCTCCTCCACCTCGTCACAGTCAAGTTCAGTCTTCGTTTCAGTGGCGGCTGATTGTGTGGAGGGCTTCTTTCCGTGGTTTAAAGCTTCAAGCTGAAAAAGAAACAAAAGTCATGAAGTACATGTATGAAGGTTGTAGATAATTTCAAGATTCAAGAATGTATTGGGTATTTGCAGTAAAACAACATTGGAAAAGCTGTGCAAGACTACCCCAGTGTGCACCAGATGAATGACACAAGACAAGAGCACTTTACATTTTGACGTTATTATTTCTAACCAATTCCGCCTTGCATTGATTATTTCAGTTAAACAGTTAACATTTTGGCTTAGGTTGAATTTTACTTCTACTTGCCGAGTGCGGGGCTTTTGTTCTGTACTGGATCTGCATTTTATTACATTGTTCACAGACTTATTGGTATGGATAAAAAAAAACACAACTGACGCTTACTTATAGAAGTACAATACAAATAAATCATAATAGAAACTCTTTCAGTCTTGTGAAGAGGAAAAAAACAGTTATACACACAGCATTTCTGATTTTAAAAGACAAATCTATTCAACCTAAAAGTAACGTGCTTAATATTTAAAGATTAGTGAAGGCGGCACATTTTGACCTGGGAGTCCTTTTGCAGATATTTCACCATCTCTGGAGCAGGTGTAATTGTAAAAACAGAGGCCATTATTGTTCTAACGACGGTGTTTTTAGTTTTGTAAAATACTAAGTAAGTAAGTAAGTAATCTTTATTTATATACCGCCTTTCACATACCAGAGTCACAAAGCGGTTTACATTTGTTTTTGTTTTGCTTTTTGGGCACTTGTCCTCTCACTCCACAGAGATGGGAGCGGGGTCGCCGAACAGGAGGCGCATGCCAGACTTGCAATAATGATAATCTTGCTCCCTGGCTTAAAATAAAAATGTGATATTACAGAACAATATAAAATCAACAGTAGTTTTGCAAAGGGAAATGGCAAAAGGTATATAGGAGGATTTTCTTCTTCCGGGTGGATTATCAAAGTCCCCCTAATTGTCAATCATTGTGGTGATAGAGGGAACGCCTATTAAAACGTTAAATTAAAAGGGCGCTTCTTTACAAATATTTGGGAAAATAATCCTATAAATAATCATATATACCTTTAATAAGAACAAGCCCCACGGTTTCATACAGGGTTAACCAAAACATAATGGGTAAAAATAGGATTAAGATTAAGAGACTAAGAGATCCTTTAATTGTCCCACAGTGGGGAAATAGTCACCAACCTTTAACTTTTGATCGGGCTTCTCTCCCACCTCGTCATCGTTAAGTTCAGGAACAGCTTGAATATATTCCATCAGTGGAATATGCTGAGGAACACCTTCCGGCATCTGGTTATTTTTTTTTTTTTTCTTATTCTTTTTCTTTAGTGTACCGTTTTTTCTACGTTCCTTATTAGCTTCTGTACGCCTCTTCACTTCTTCTTTACGCCTCTTCTGTTCTTCTTTACGCTTCTTCACTGCTTCTTTAAGCATGGCGTTTCTCATTTTATGCCATTCCTTTTTCTGGGATTTGTCCTTAAGATTTCTATCAGTTGTCTCCACTTGCTGTATGGTGACGAGGCAGCGGGACTTTTTTTTATTATAATTCAAAAAAATGTCCGGCTTGCTGCTCTCCACTGATTCTGGCGGCGGTCCGAGAATGCTAGTGATCGGATCAGTTTGTGGACTGGGAAGAAATGGGGGCATAATTGGAGGGGGCATAATTGGAGGGGGCATATTTGGAGGGGGCATAATTGGAGGGGGCATTTGACCCGGCATGTTGGACCAGGCCAAAGAGGTCTGGCTATACCCCCAGTAGCTGTTGTAAGCTGCGTATTGTGAATGTGTTGCGTATTGTCCTGGGGGAGGATACATTTGCGGTAGATATGGCGGGTTATAGTACTGTTGTGGCGGCGGCGGTAGTGGTGGGGGCGGGTATGGATACGGTTGCGTTGACGATTGATACGAGCGAGGCGGGTCCCTGCGATCTCTGGAACGAGGGCTGTACGACGAGCGTGAGTCTCTGTATGAGTCTATGCTGGAATCCCCACTGGAATCTCTACTCCTAGACCTTGAATATCGACTGCGTCTGTAGGGAGACCTGGACCTTCTGTAGCGGCGAGGCGAGAGGGAAGGACTTCTGTAGCGGCGAGGCGAGAGGGAAGGACTTCTGTAGCGGCGAGGCGAGAGGGAACGACTTCTGTACCTCCTCTGCGATCTGGAACTCCTTTGCGGACTTTTGTGCCGACGAGAAGAAGAAGAACTCTTAGCCGGGCTCCAACGATTTGACGTTGAACTAGTCGCGGAGCCTGCTCTTGTGTATTGTCCCGGTGAATATCCATCTTTGCTTCCCTTCCTTCCAGAATGGCGTGCAGGTTTTTTGTCCCGTGTCTTGCCTTTCTCCTCCTCTGTGCTCTTCTTTCCACAGTACAGCCGCTCCTCGGTGCGGTCGGCCATCTTGCTCATGTCGTCTGGGTCCAAACTTAAGCCCAGAGTCTTCAGAATGTACTTCAGGTTATTCTGTTGATCCGTCTTTTTAGGCTCAGGTTGACCTTCTACGCCGTTTGTATCCTTCCCTCTTTGACTGTTTGAGGGCGCTGGTCGCGACTCCTTCTCCGTGGCGCTGTGAACGATATCCCTGAGTTTATCGATGTCCACTCCTTTGTTGAGGATGTTGAGGAAGCGCAAGAAGCCCTGGTTGTCCTGTTCTTGTGCGAGCATTGGAATCTGCAGAAAAACACAAAATGATTCAATAAATGCTACTCAAGGAGATTGGGCAGATTTGGGGGAAAAAAATCTATATGCTGTTTTAAAAAGGAAAGCAAAAGAAATGCTGCTTTGAAAAAATACATTTTACAACAAAGTTATAAATAGGGCAACAATTGTATGGGTGTGTATACTAGGGCTGTAGTTGACGATTAATTTGAAAACAGAAGAGTTGGTTGATTACCATTTCAAACTAGTTCAGTTGTTTAGATCCGCTCAGCGCATCTGACCTTTTTAAGTGATCATCTTCATAGACAGTGATTCTTACACATATTGGTTTGATAAAAGATAAAAAAAATCATTTAATTCTTTCTCATTCATTCAGTGATTATTGAATTGATTCAAGATGGCGCCTCGTACGGTCGACATGGCTCTTTGCTGCTCTCTTTTTCTTTTGTTTTTACTTTTTAACTGTGCATCTGGCTGTTCCTACACCCGTGAGGAACTTATGAACATCCGACCCACCGTTCCCATGGACCTATTGCCTGTTTTCTTGGCATCTGCGGCTGATTTAGTTCATGTTCTAGCCAAAAAAGTGTGGGCCCGTAAAAGGGGAAAGCGAGGAGGCCTGCTCGTGCGTCTTAGGAGGAGAGGAGCGCGCGCACGGCTCTCCCCGGCATTTTTCTCTCCAACGTACGCTCACTGGGCAATAAGATGGACGAACTCAGCCTGCTCATGAGAAGAAACAAGGACTTCGCCACATCCTGTGTCCTCTGCTTCACTGAGACCTGGCTAAATGAGCGGATCCCGGACTGCGCTCTGGAGCTGCAGGGCTTTGGGCTGTTTCGCGCGGATCGCCATTGTGCGCTCTCAGGGAAGAGCAGAGGCGGAGGGCTCTGTTTCTACGTCAATACAAACTGGTGTAACGATGTGACAGTGATCTCCAAGCACTGCTCTCCTGCTCTGGAATATCTTTTCATTCATTGTAAACCATATTACTCCCCGCGGGAAATTGTTTCATTCATTCTTGCCTCTGTTTACATACCGCCATGCGCGGACGCGCGCGAGGCTCAGCGCGCACTCGCAGAGCAAGTACTGTGTATGGAACGCTTATACCCGGACTCTCTGATTATTATCCTGGGGGATTTTAATAAGGGAAACTTGAGCCAGGAATTACCCAAATACAGACAGTTTATCAAATGCCCGACCAGAGAGGAGAACACTCTGGATCACTGTTACACCACCGTGCGCGGAGCTTTTCGCGCTGTTCCCAAGCCAGCCCTCGGCTTCTCAGATCACTCCATGATACATCTGGTTCCTGCTTACAGACAGAGACTAAAGCTCTCGAAACCTGCAGTGAGGAGCTCCAAAGTGTGGTCTGATGAAGCTGTGGAAGAGCTACGCGCATGCATGGAATCTACAGACTGGGACCTTTTCAGAGCTGCCACAGACAGCTTGGATGAATATACGGACACTGTGACGTCATACATCCACTTCTGTGAGGATAGCATCATTCCAACAAGGACCAGGGCATCTATAACAACGACAAACCCTGGTTCACTGCTAAACTCCGGCAGCTCAGGAAAGCAAAGGAGTCTGCTTTCAGGGAGGGGGACCGCAGCGGCTACAAAGCAGCTAAATATCAGTTCAGGAAAGAACTGAAAGCAGCCAAGTCCCGGCACAGAGAACGACTACAGGAGCAGTTTGGTAACAACGATACTGCTTCTGTCTGGAGGGGCCTACGGGAGATCACCAACTACAAACCCAAAGCCCCCCCCTGTGCTGATGACCACAAGCTAGCTGACGATCTGAACTTATTTTTCAGTCGCTTTGATGCTGCCCCTGACACCTCTCCCTCCCCCACCCCCCACTACTCTAACGACCCACCCATCAGCCCTGCCCCCAGCCGAACAATAGCCGCTAAAGAGATTAAACAACTCTTCCTGAGGCTGCACCCCCGCAAAGCTCCTGGCCCCGGACCACGTGTCTCCGGCCACTCTGAGACACTGCGCCAGTGAGCTTACTCCTGTGTTCACTGACATTTTCAACTCCTCTCTGCAGTCCTGCCATGTCCCGGCCTGCTTCAAATCCTCCATCATTGTCCCCGTCCCGAAGAAGCCCAGGATCACAGGACTCAATGACTACAGACCTGTAGCACTTACGTCTGTCGTCATGAAGTCATTTGAACGCCTGGTTCTCTCCCATCTCAAGTCCCTCACCTCCCCCCTCCTGGACCCCCTGCAGTTCGCCTACAGAGCCAACAGATCTGTAGACGACGCCATTAACCTGGCCCTCCACCACATCCTACAGCACCTGGACTCCCCGGGGACCTACGCCAGGGTCCTGTTCGTGGACTTCAGCTCTGCCTTCAACACAATCCTGCCATCCCTGCTCCAGGACAAGCTCTCCCAGCTCAACGTGCCCGATTCCACCTGCAGGTGGATCACTGACTTCCTGACGGACAGGAAGCAGCGAGTGCGTCTGGGGAAGAATGTCTCGGACTCTCGGATTATAAATACAGGAGCCCCACAGGGCTGTGTTCTTTCTCCCCTGCTCTTCTCCCTGTACACCAACCACTGCACCTCCAGCCACGACTCCGTGAAGCTGATCAAGTTCGCGGACGACACCACCCTCATTGGACTCATCTCCAACAACGATGAGTCCGCCTACAGGAGGGAGGTGGACCGGCTGGTGTCCTGGTGCAGTGGTAACAACCTGGAGCTGAACGCCCAGAAGACAGTGGAGATGATTGTGGACTTCAGGAAGAGCACTGTCCCCCCCCCCCCCACCCTCCGTGATGGACTCCCCCATCACCTCTGTGGAGTCCTTCCGTTTCCTGGGCACCACCATCACCCAGGACCTCAAGTGGGAGCCGACCATCAGCTCCCTCATCAAGAAGGCCCAGCAGAGGATGTACTTCCTGCGGCAGCTCAGGAAAGCCAAGCTGCCTGCACAGATGTTGGTGCAGTTCTACACGGCCATCATCGAGTCCATCCTCACCTCCTCCATCACCGTGTGGTTCGCTGGAGCCACAGTCAGGGACAAACAGAGACTACAGCGCATTGTGCGCTCTGCAGAGGAAGTGATCGGCCGCAGCCTTCCATCGCTGCAGGACCTGTACGTCGCCCGAGCTCGAGGCCGGGCTGGTCGTATCACAGCCGACCCCTCTCACCCTGCACATGGACTATTCCAACCACTCCCCTCAGGCAGGAGGCTGCGGTCCATCAGGACTAGAACCTCCCGCCACAAGAACAGTTTCTTCCCCTCTGCTGTTGGACTCTTGAACACTTCTTAACCTGTCCCCCCGCCCTTTATAAAGTCACTTTACTGCCCATCATACGTCACTTTACTTCACTGTACTGCTGTCACCTTACATTGTGTGCACCATGTGCACTTGTATATTGTAAATAGTAACTGTAACTCTATTTTAAATTTAAATTTATTCTTTAGAAGTGTTTTTTATTCTTATTTTTATTATCTCTTTTTGACTGTTGCACTGAGCCAAAGCAATTTCCAAGTCTGTGACCTCCTGTTACTTACGTTGGCAATAAAAATGATTCTGATTCTGATTCTGATTCTGAATTAGGTTTAGTCCTAAAACATCTCTAAAAAGGATGAACAGGTTACTAAAATCTAAAGCCTAGCGTACATCGGACTGGCAACTGATTATATCCGTCGCCTCTGAGTTGCTGCCCCGCACACATCGACAATCTGGCGAAAACGGGCAACTCTGAGTCGCAGGCCAGTCTCTTGAATAACAGCGCGTACATCGACAGCAACTGGCCTCAACTACAGTGTGTTTTCTGACAACAAACTGTTGCGGGCTCGCAATACACGCAATACACACACGTTGTTGGAGCGGCGCATGGAGCGCGCACATCGGGGCAACTGAGGACAACTAGTTGCCGAAAAGTAGAACACGGGCAACTGACTGGAACTGGAGACCGACTGATCATCTCCAGTTGTAAGAGCGCGCACATCGACCGATTTCGGCAACTGATCATCTCCCACCATCTCCTCTCAGTTGCCAAAAGCCGCCTTGCAACTAGTTGTCCCCAGTTTCTCTGTCGATGTACGCTAGGCTTAATAATTAATGTCAACTAATCCAACATAATTTTTTTTGATTGATGACTTGTTATGGCTCTAAGGTATACACTTTAAGACAAATTACAAACATAATGACAGACATCTACAGATAATCAGGATCATGGCCCCCTAGCATCAAATTTAACCAAATGAGAGAGCAACTCGAGGCTATGGTCTTGACTTCTCAGGTCTGACGCTCAAAGTTGGTAAACTGTGACATAATTTTACAACATCATTAAAAGCAGTTTTCAATCTTCTAAGCAAAGATATTGGGAATTTCCTCAGTCAAATGTCATCCTTTACAACTCTATACAACTGCAACTGTGTTTTAGGTCTATTAAAGCAGCAGAATGAGACTAAACTTCTACCACTGGATGTTTAGCCTGTAATCTATTACGTACAGGTTTATTCCTTTATGTTTTACTGCGAGATACTGAGATAAAAATGTGAAAGAGTCAAAGTGAACACAAATAAATAGTTCTTTAAAGATTACAGACCTGAGAGTTTGGTGCCTTCACAGGGGGATCCATAAATCTCTTCTGCAACGCCACTTGAACCCGGAACTTTAGAGGGTGATCTTGCATTAGAGGATATCTTATGGGGCTTCTTCTCGTTTGAATTACCTGAGGAATGTGATAAACCAAAGGACTGTAACAGACCACAGAAATGAATGCAAAAATTATTATTTTTTAAACGCACACACACCTTGGAACATCCCCTATGCAACAGAATTTGCTTGACTCGATCTTGTAGGGATAGCGCGACTCTTTCATCTTGCAGTCTTTTGTTTGATTCTGTCGGCCTGTCCGTCTCTTCATCATCGGAGCAAAGCTCTGGATCATCAATTGCAAAACTGCTGCATGTGAGACCGACGGAGGCTCTTTTCAGCATGATCTGCTCTCGTATCGCTCTGAGCTCATTCCGCTTTCTCGCCAGCTCTGGTTCCTCCTTTTTGATAGATATCCCAGCTTTTTTGAGGATTTTTTGTTGAACTCCATTATGCGTTTTTTCATTATAAACATAGGATTGCGAGGGGCCGCACAGTGGACTTGCCCCGAAGTTCTCATCTTGGTGCACGGGCATCGAGTGTCCATCTACACTCGGAAAAGCGCTGTGTTGTTTATGCATTGTTCAAACGCTATCTACAAGTCCGTACAAGTCAAATGATTCTGTGTATGAAGAAAAACAAACATTAGATTAGTTACTGAGGTCAAATTACTAATAAAGTAACATCACATTCTCTTAATGTATAAAAAACAAAAGATAGTTCCCTGAAAATTTCTTGCAGTTTATACATAACAAAAAGCGGATATTTTGTGCCATATCAACCAACTTGGACTGTGAGGAGCACAAAGACGGTCAGGACTAACAACGGGGAGTCAGCGTTTCAGATTTAGCCATCTAAAAAATGAAAGTCTTCCTGAAAATGTGAGGTTTCTACTCTGAAAAAGTTCAAATCCAGGTTCAAACAGCTCAGCTGAAAGATCTGTAAAATGATTTCAAATGAATGCCTTGTGATTATTATGTTAATGTAAGATAAAAGGTACAAGTCAGAACCAGACTGTAGAACACGTGCCAATATTCACAGGACAGATAGAATGTGTGATCTGACCATTGCAAGAAGATAAGATAGACTTTATTGATCTCACACTGGAGACATGTACAAATAAAACTATCTCTTCTGTAGCTAGCTCAATGGAGATTGTTAATTGTTAATTCGCCAACAACAGATTAGAAAAGCAGACAATATGAAACAGCCATCGGTCCATAAATATGCCGTTTATGAGAATAACAAATAATCATAGGAATTAATGTCAGGGCTCTACATTAGCTGTAGCTTTAGCAATATTGTTATGTGATATGTTCGGAACGTTATCTAACGTATCTCGCAAGATAAATGTAAAATATGAGGTATAATCATCAAAATGTGACTGTAGGTTAAAGCATTAAAAAGAGTCGGTGATATCAGTTATCTGACGGTTAGCATGGCAGTTAGCATGGCCGTTAGCATGGCCGTTTGTTTACCGTGTGTGGTTCTTCAAGCGCCTCTTCTTTCTGCAGTTTACGTAGAAAACGTGCATTTGCAGACGAGTGGTTCTTGATTGAAATGGTGCACTAATATTAAAACCTTCAAGATGTGCATTTTTTTTGCTGTAATTGAAAAAAGTGAATCGGCTTCAAACGGATGGTTAAATGTTACAATCTGTAGCTCAGGCCCAGAGACAGTGACATCTGGAGGATGGAGGACTGAAAAAGTAGTCCAAGAAAATCCAACCACAAAGCAAACACCATGGTATTTCTATTATGTCCCATAAAACACAATTCATAGCTGGGGTGTTTGCAAGTGATGGGTCGTGCTGCGTCGGCGCTTCGGGGCGTGAGCCGAGAAATCCCTGAAGTTTTTATCGGAGCGCGAGCCGAAGCCTGAGTTGTTTTAGATGAGTGACGTCACCAACGACGTTTGAAGCCTCGGGAGCACAGGAAATGGAGAGATTCATGAAGTACAGCAGAGAATCCGCTCAAACTTCGTTTGTTTGTCTTGATTAATTACGTCAGTGATGGAGGCTCTGTAGTATAAGCTGGTTGGCTCAATTGGTAGGGAAGCAGGGCTGGGACCTGGGGGACCGGGGTTCGAATCTTACCGGGAGCACTTTGATGTAAATACACGTGTAAGAACTTTATCAGAAATGTTTTGGTTTTAAACAACTGATGGGGTCACAATGCCCAATTAATATCCCCATTTGTGTCACGTCCTTAGAAAATCACTTACACTTTAAACATGTTTTTTGTCCTATTGGATTTATAACATTGATTTTGACTTGACAAGCTATAACCATTCATCATTAAATATATGTGTGTGCATATGTGTATGTGTATGTGTGTGTGTGTTAGAGCAGACAACTGTACCAGTTCCCAGTACATTATGATTTTATTGTCATTTAAAATATATTAATTTTCCCTAATGATATTGATCATAATGAAACAAATGAATTAATGGGTCATACACAATCAAATTACATTATTATTTATGTTACCAGTATTAATTCCTATGCACCAAAAGCCTCACAAACAGTTCAAATGTCAATACAGATTTTGACCAACAGGAGGTTTGTGAGCATATGAAGCATCAAGATCAAGCATCAAGATCAATCTTTTCTCGAACCAATGGATGAAAAGGTTCAACACTTCATGAAGCTTCATTAACCCATCACTAGTGTTTGCCTTAAGTTTCCTAAACTATGAACTTTGTTTGCATAGTCGGGTAAAAGTACAATTTTGTAAACCAATCAGACCAAAGTAACTCAAATAACCACTTACAACCAAGATAATAATAATAATAATAATACATTTGATTTAAAAACGCTTTTCAAAACACCCAAGGACACTGTACAGGGCAGCAGAGTCTCAGTCTCAGAGAGCCTCTCTGAACACAGAACCCGTCAAACCGTGAGGCAGATGGGCTACAGCAGCAGAAGACCACACCGGCTGCCACTCCTGTCAGCTAGAAAAAAATAAACTGAGGCTACAATTCACATGGGCTCACTAAAATTGGACAAAAGAAGATTGGAAAAAGTTGCCTGGTCTGATGAGTCTCAATTTCTGCTGCGACATTCGGAGGGTAGGGTCAGAAGTTGGAGTTAACGACATGAATGAATCCATCCTGCCTTGTATCAACGGTTCAGGCTGGTGGTGGGGGTGTAATGCTGTGGGGGATATTTTCTTAACACTCTTTGAGTTCCTTAGTACCAATTGATCATCGTTGCCACAGCCCACCTGAGTATTGTTGCTGACCATGTGCATTCCTTTATGACCACAATGTACCCATCTTCTGATGCTACTTCCAGCAGATAAAACACCTTGTCATGAAGCTCAAATCATCACAGACTGGTTTCTTGAACATGACAATACGTTCACAGTACTGGAATGGCCTCCACAGTCACCAGATCTCAATCCAACAGGGAAGTGGTGGAACAGGAGATTGGCATCATAGATGTGCAGCCGACAAATCTGCAGGAACGGCATGTTGCTACCAAAAATGGACCAAACTCTCTGAGGTATGTATCAAATACTTTATTGAATCTATACCACGAAGATTAAGACAGTTTCAAAAAGGGGTCCAACCCTGTACTAGCAAGGTGTAGCTAATAAAGTGGTAGGTGAGTGTATATTGCAAGGCCTCTTTGGGTGTCTTGAAAGGCGCTATGAAATAAAATGTATTATTATTAGAGGTGCAACGGTTCATCACTGATCCGTGATCCGTTCGGTTCAACGTCTTCGGTTTGGTACAGACGTGATCCGCGGTTTGATTTATGAAAAAAAAGTTGTACGCACGTTGTTCAGTCCACACACAGCGTGGTCACGGCGAGCAGAGGAACGGAGGAGCTTGAAAGCCCCGCGTCATTTAAATCCCCAGTATGAGAGCATTTTGGCTTCACTGTAACTATACTGATAATTAATATTCGACAAAACTGTCACAGTGTGTAAACACTGTGGCAAAAGAAAGACATGAGTGAAAAAAAGCGTCTCAACGACCGCTTAATGCCGCGGAATTTAAGCAGCTCCTTTACGCACAGTCAGACCGGGCTAAAGTCAACTCTCCCGCGCATCCTCAGCTGCGGTCACGACTGACGCTTGGACGTCCCGCGGAATCTATAATAGATCCATGAGCGGAACGGAGAACTTCATCACAGCAGACTGGGAGATGAGAAGTCTGGTGCTGCAGACACGCCCCCTCTACGACAGTCACACAGCGCAGGTACTGACACAAGCAGCGGAGGAATGGAAGACAAAGGCCCAGTACTAATATTCCAGTCACAACTGATAATGCAAAAAATTAAATAAATGCAGTGAATGAGGCTGGACTGGGCCCAGAATGGAACCGCCTCCTTGGGAGAATCAGGAAGGTGGTTTAATATATGAGGGTAAATACCCTCATAAAGTGCCTTCTTATGTTACACTTTGTTGTTTTTCACTGATTATGTTAAAAAGACATAATTGGATGGATGGATGGAATATGCCTTCCATCCATCCATCCATTTTCTTCCCCTTAATTCATTTATAGTTCGGGGGGGGGGGGGGGGGGGGGGGGGGGGGGCTGGGCAGTCAGAGCAGGTGCCGAGTCCACATGAGCCGTGTTTATTAAAAAGACAAAACTTTTTTGTGTGAAAAATGAACCGAACCGTGGCCTCTCAACCGAGGTACGAACGTACCGTGATTTTTTCAAACCGTTGCACCCCTAATTATTATTATTAATTTAAAAAATCCTTAATTATTATTTTCAAGCTGAGTTTGATGACTTTTTTAAACTTGATTATGTGGTTTTCATTCTGTACTGGATCTGTATTTCATCACATTGTTCATAGACTTATTGGTATGAATAAAAAGCAACACCTCTGACACTTATAGAAGTACACAAACACATCATGAAAAGTATTATAGAAATAGAATAGAGTTAAATCCAAATAAAATCTTGTATACATACTGTATCATTTTTAAACCAACAAATCTATTTGAACTGAAAAACAAAGTAACATTATATTTAGAGTTTAGTGAAGCCGGCTCATTTTGACCTGGGAGGACAAGGCGCTTTTTGTCCTTGTTCAATCCACCTGCTTCATCTACACGCCTCATATGCACATCGGGCTCAAGTTCACCTTATTTTTGGTTTAAAATCCTACTTGTGTCCTTTCCCCTCATTGATTGCTGCTCTTGAGTGGTAAAAATGTAACGACACAAACCTTTAACTTTAGATTGGCTTTGACTTCCTCCTCTGTCAGCGACGGTTTCTCCTCCACCTCGTCACAGTCAAGTTCAGTCTTCGTTTCAGCGGTCTTATCAATATATTTTTCAACTACAAACCTATTAAACCTCCCAACCTCATCACCCTCCCCCCCCCTAACCAACCACATCCTACCCACAATATAATACTCACCATAACCCTCAACCCTCCATAAAATTTACAAATCACTACCCACCAATTCCCCCTCATATCCCTCCCCCCCACCTATATCCCCCTTCATCTATCATCCCTCCCCTCTCCAATCACAAAATCCCTAACAAAAACACCCCCCACCCCCCCAATCCACAAAACCAAACCCACAACCCCATAACCCCCCCCCCAATAACCAAAACCCCCCCCAACCACAATACACACTACCAACCACCCAACCCCCCCCCCCCCCCCCACAACACCACCAACTCCAACACCCCCCACCCACCCTCCCCAAAACCCACACCCACAACCCCCCCCCTAACCCCCCCCCCCACCCACCCTCCCACCCCCACCCCCCACACCCCCCACCCCACCAAACACCACACCCACACCAAACCAACCAACCCCCACCCAAACCACCCCCCACCCCCCCCCCCAACACCACACCCCCACCCCCCCCCCACCCCCACCCCAACCCCACACCCCCCACCCACCCCCCCCCACCCCCCCCACACCCCACACCATCAAAACCCTCCCACCCAACACCCCCCCCCCACCCCCCCACCCCCCCCCCACCCCCACCCCCCAACCCAACCCCCCCCCCCCAACACCCCACCCCCACCCACAAAACCCCACCCCCACCCAACCCCCCCCCCCACCCCCCCCCACACACACCCACCCCCCCCCCCATCACCCAACCACCACCCCCACCCCCCACCCCACCAAAACCCCACCCCCCCCCCCCCCACCCCCACCCCCCCCCCACCCCCACCAAACCCCCCCACACCCCACAACAACACCCCCAACACCATCCACCCCCCAACCCCCCCACCCCCCCACCACACCACCCCCAACACCCCACCCCCCACACACACACTACTAACACCCACACCCTCACACCCACCCCCACCACCCCCCCCCCACCCCAACACAACCCCACCACCCCCAAAAACCTCACCCCACCCACCAACAAATTCAACTCCAACCCTCACACTAAACTAAACAACCCAAACACCACCTCCACACCCCACACATCTACCACACCACACCCAAAAACACCCCCATCCTCTCCCACACTACTCTAACCCCCCCCCCTAACCCTACCCCTCATCACGCTTTACACAACGCCTACCACCCCCCCGAACTACCCCCTTAAACCCAATCGCGATACCCTCTCGACACACCGCACCTACATACGACCCCTAAACCCACCCCCCCCCCCTCAGACATCCACCCACTACCATCTCAAACCCCAAACAATCCCCCCCCCCCCTGTGCCACCCCAACACCCCCAACCCACCCCACCAACCCCCCAATCCATAACCCTCCACACCTATACCACCCAACCCACCACACCACACACTATCACAAATCCTCCAAAAACCTAAACAAAACCAAACAATATCCCCTCACACCATCAAACGACGCACCAAGCAAAACACACAAACACCAACCAACAGACCATTCCACTACACCCACCAACACACAAACAAACCCCCCCCCACCCACCCCCCACCCCCCACCCCTCCCAAATCCCCCACCCCACCACCTACCCCTACCCCACCCCCCCAGCCCCCGACTCACCCACTAGACCCAGCCCCACCCACCCTCCCTCCCCACCCCGCTGATGACAATGTCATTCCACACTACACTTAATCATCACCCACCCCCAACCCCCAATTCCTCTTCTTCTTACCCCCTCCCCTAACAATCTGTCTCGTATGGTGCCACCCCCTGAGTGCCCCGCTTCCCATAAGCCCATGCTGAGAGATATAGATTTAGTGTGCCACCTGATATTTGGCCGCCATAAATTGTGCATTTTTCCCCATTCCATTTATTGTTCCACATATGTCACCTGCAATGTTGGCACCAGGCCAAAGTACTCCCGTCTGGCCCTCCTCAACCCCCCCAGTGGCTTTTTATAAACGCTGCCGCTTCCATCTCCGTTGACTGAGATGCCCCCCCCCCCACGTCCACTTGTCCCCTGGGGAGGGCATACTCATCTTGCCCGCGTCGATACTCGGACCTACTGGTTATACAGAACCTGTTTGTCCCCCCCCCCCCCCCCCCCGGTAGGAGGGTGTGTGTGGTGGTGGTGAGTGGTGGGGGCGGGTATGGATGCGGTTGCGTTGACGATTGATACGACAGCGAGGCGGGTCCCTGCGATCTCTGGAACGAGGGCTGTACGACGAGCGTGAGTCTCTGTATGAGTCTATGCTGGAATCCCCACTGGAATCTCTACTCCTAGACCTTGAATATCGACTGCGTCTGTAGGGAGACCGGGACCTTCTGTAGCGGCGAGGCGAGAGGGAAGGACTTCTGTAGCGGCGAGGCGAGAGGGAAGGACTTCTGTAGCGGCGAGGCGAGAGGGAACGACTTCTGTAGCGGCGAGGCGAGAGGGAAGGACTTCTGTAGCGGCGAGGCGAGAGGGAACGACTTCTGTACCTCCTCTGCGATCTGGAACTCCTTTGCGGACTTTTGTGCCGACGAGAAGAAGAAGAACTCTTAGCCGGGCTCCAACGATTTGACGTTAAACTAGTCGCGGAGCCTGCTCTTGTGTATTGTCCCGGTGAATATCCATCTTTGCTTCCCTTCCTTCCAGAATGGCGTGCAGGTTTTTTGTCCCGTGTCTTGCCTTTCTCCTCCTCTGTGCTCTTCTTTCCACAGTACAGCCGCTCCTCGGTGCGGTCGGCCATCTTGCTCATGTCGTCTGGGTCCAAACTTAAGCCCAGAGTCTTCAGAATGTACTTCAGGTTATTCTGTTGATCCGTCTTTTTAGGCTCAGGTTGACCTTCTACGCCGTTCGTATCCTTCCTTCTTTGACTGTTTGAGGGCGCTGGTCGCGACTCCTTCTCCGTGGCGCTGTGAACGATATCCCTGAGTTTATCGATGTCCACTCCTTTGTTGAGGATGTTGAGGAAGCGCAAGAAGCCCTGGTTGTCCTGTTCTTGTGCGAGCATTGGAATCTGCAGAAAAACACAAAATGATTCAATAAATGCTACTCGAGGAGATTGGGCAGATTTGGGGGAAAAAAATCTATATGTTGTTTTAAAAAGGAAAGCAAAAGAAATGCTGCTTTGAAAAAATACATTTTACACCAAACTTAGAAATAGGGCAACAATTGTATGGGTGTGTATACTAGGGGTGGGAACCTAAGGGTACCTCACGATACGATACGCGATACAAAGCTCACGAAACCGATTATATCACGATATGACGATTATCGATATATTGGTCAGAAATATAACATATGCCAATACAGTGCCTTGCGAAAGTATTCGCCCCCCTTGAACCTTTCAACATTTCGCCACATTTCAGGCTTCAAACAAAAAGATATAAAATTTAAATTTTTTGTCATGAATCAACAACAAGTGGAACACAATCGTGAAGTGGAACGAAATGTATTGGATAATTTAAACTTTTTTAACAAATAAAAAACTGAAAAGTGGGGCGTGCAATATTATTCGGCCCCTTTACTTTCAGTGCAGCAAACTCACTCCAGAAGTTCAGTGAGGATTTTTGAATGATCCAATGTTGTCCTAAATGACTGATGATGATAAATAGAATGCACCTGTGTGTAATCAAGTCTCCGTATAAATGCACCTGCTCTTTGATAGTCTCAGGGTTCTGTTTGAAGCGCAGAGAGAACCATGAAGACAAAGGAACACACCAGGCAGGTCCGAGATACTGTTGTGGAGAAGTTTAAAGCCGGATTTGGAATTATATTGAAATGGAAGGAGTATCAGACCACTGCAAATCTACCAAGACCCGGTCGTCCCTCCAAACTTTCATCTCAAACAAGGAGAAGACTGATCAGAGATGCAGCCAAGAGGCCCATGGTCACTCTGGATGAACTGCAGATAACTACAGCTGAGGTGGGAGAGTCTGTCCATAGGACAACAATCAGTCGTGCACTGCACAAATCTGGCCTTTATGGAAGAGTGGCAAGAAGAAAGCCATTTCTCAAAGATATCCATAAAAAGTCTTGTTTAAAGTTTGCGTAAAAGCAACACAGCTAATCACCCTGAACACACCATCCCCACTGTCAAACATGGTGGTGGCAGCATCATGGTTTGGGCCTGCTTTTCTTCAGCAGGGACAGGGAAGATGGCTAAAATTGATGGGAAGATGGATGAAGCCAAATACAGGACCATTCTGGAAGAAAACCTGTTGGAGTCTGCAAAAGACCTGAGACTGGGACGGAGATTTATCTTCCAACAGGACAATGATCCAAAACATAAAGCCAAATCTACAATGGAATGGTTCACAAATAGACGTATCCAGGTGTTAGAATGGCCAAGTCAAAGTCCAGACCTGAATCCAATCAAGAATCTGTGGAAAGAGCTGAAGACTGCTGTTCACAAACGCTCTCCATCCAACCTCACTGAGCTCGAGCTGTTTTGCAAGGAAGAATGGGCAAGAATTCCAGTCTCTCGATGTGCAAAACTGATAGAGACATACCCCAAGCGACTTGCAGCTGTAATTGCAGCAAAAGGTGGCGCTACAAAGTATTAGCGCAAGGGGGCCGAATAATATTGCATGCCCCACTTTTCAGTTTTTTATTTGTTAAAAAAGTTTAAATTATCCAATAAATGTTGTTCCTCTTCACGATTGTGTTCCACTTGTTGTTGATTCTTGACAAAAAATTTAATTTTTATATCTTTATGTTTGAAGCCTGAAATGTGGCGAAATGTTGAAAGGTTCAAGGGGGCCGAATCCTTTCGCAAGGCACTGTATATGGCATACATAACATAGAAACATTTTAAGTGAAAAAAAATAGACATTATTTCATGATAAATGGAATGGAGATGTGTAATGTAGCCATATATTAAGTATTGATACTAATTATTATATTAATTATTATTTCAAAATCGATACTTGGCAAATGCATATCGATAATCGATCGCGGGAGAAATTATCGCCATACATTGGAAAATCGATATATTGTCACACTCCTAATGTATACTAGGGCTGTAGTTGACAATTATTTTGAAAACAGAAGAGTTGGTTTATTACTATTTCAAACTAGTTCAGTTGTTCAGCGCAACTGACCTTTTTAAGTGATGCCCCTGGAGAACGTCTTCATAGACAGGGATTGTTACACATTGTGGTTTGATAAAAATTTTCATTCATTCAGTGATTATAGAATTAGGTTTAGCGCTAAAACATCTCTTCAATCCAAGAAAGGTTTAAAAAAAAGAACAGGTTACTATAATCCAATAATCATTATCAACTAATCCAATGTAATTTTTTTGGATTGATGACTGCCCTAAGGCGGGGGTCAGCAACCCGCGGCTCTTGAGTGCTCCTGGAGTGGTTCCTGGAGCCTTTTAAAAAATGTCTGAAAATGGAGGAAGGGCTATATTTCTAGTTTGAATGTGGTTTCTGTAGGAGGAAAAACATTCTTTACATTTTTAAATGCTTTTAAAATGTGTCTAAGTAAAATTTAATTTCAACATTTCTTTAAAAAGTAGAAATGTTACGCGGCCCCGCGGCAGGCGGCCGCTGCAGTAAAGAAACCGGCGTGTTCGCATCATGGACTGCGTGTGCGCATGGATCCCAAAGCTAAAACGAGAAAGTCGATAAACGAAAGTCGAAAAACGAGTCGATAAGACTGAACTAAGAATGAGAATGAACATTTGGTTTCAGTCAATGAGGATGGACTGCTTCATGTTTTAATGAGAAGTTTTGTTTCAACACGAGGAACAATGAAGCGCAAAACACTGCACGGGGATTACGTGAAGGATTCATTCATCAAAAATTCAGAGCACCTATTGTCAGACATTAAAACCTTCGCAAACACGGTGAAAGAAAAGGCCATTAAGGATATTAATTCATCTCTAGCAAACTTCAGCCTGTGACGTGATCGATATGAGCAGACAGTGATGCAGGTGAACTCTGAGCCCAAAGCAGATTTATTTACTGTATTTCTACAATTGCATGAAGGCAAAAAAATGCAAGTCAAACTAAAGCAGAGTCGTCACGTGGTGCGTCATTCACGACACGCTGCAGTGAAAAAACACATTTGATAATCATGAATGATTATTATGTATTTGTAGCCTTTACATTGTCATTTAGATATTAGGCTGATATAGCTAATACAGCTTCAGCCTGTGTTACCTTCATACAACCTGTATACAAGGCAGCTCCAGACAGCTGTTGTTTTTAGTTTTTTGGGTTTTCCTTTTGGGTTCCCGACCCAAGGTATACACTTTTTTAAGACAAATTAAAAACATAATGACAGACATCTACAGATAATCAGGATCATGGCCCCCTAGCATCAAATTTAACTAAATGAGAGAGCAACTCGAGGCTATGGTCTTGACTTCTCAGGTCTGACGCTCAAAGTTGGTAAACTGTGACATAATTTTACAACATCATTAAAAGCAGTTTTCAATCTTCTAAGCAAAGATATTGGGAATTTCCTCAGTCAAATGACATCCTTTACAACTCTATACAACTGCAACTGTGTTTTAGGTATATTAAAGCAGCAGAATGAGACTAAACTTCTACCACTGGATGTTTAGCCTGTAATCTATTACGTACAGGTTTATTCCTTTATGTTTTACTGCGAGATACTGAGATAAAAATGTGAAAGAGTCAAAGTGAACACAAATAAATAGTTCTTTAAAGATTACAGACCTGAGAGTTTGGTGCCTTCACAGGGGGATCCATAAATCTCTTCTGCAACGCCACTTGAACCCGGAACTTTAGAGGGTGATCTTGCATTAGAGGATATCTTATGGGGCTTCTTCTCGTTTGAATTACCTGAGGAATGTGATAAACCAAAGGACTGTAACAGACCACAGAAATGAATGCAAAAATTATTATTTTTTAAACGCACACACACCTTGGAACATCCCCTATGCAACAGAATTTGCTTGACTCGATCTTGTAGGGATAGCGCGACTCTTTCATCTTGCAGTCTTTTGTTTGATTCTGTCGGCCTGTCCGTCTCTTCATCATCGGAGCAAAGCTCTGGATCATCAATTGCAAAACTGCTGCATGTGAGACCGACGGAGGCTCTTTTCAGCATGATCTGCTCTCGTATCGCTCTGAGCTCATTCCGCTTTCTCGCCAGCTCTGGTTCCTCCTTTTTGATAGATATCCCAGCTTTTTTGAGGATTTTTTGTTGAACTCCATTATGCGTTTTTTCATTATAAACATAGGATTGCGAGGGGCCGCCCAGTGGACTTGCCCCGAAGTTCTCATCTTGGTGCAGGGGCGTCGAGTGTCCATCTACACTCGGAAAAGCGTTGTGTTGTTTGTGCATTGTTCAAACGCTATCTACAAGTCCGTACAAGTCAAATTATTCTCTGTATAAAGAAAAAAAGAAACATTAAATTAGTTACTGAGGTCAAATTACTAGTAAAGTAACATCACATTCTCTCCATGTATGAAAAACGATAGATAGTTCCCAGAAAATTTCTCTTCGTTTATACAAAACAAATCTAAAAAATGAAAAAGTCCTCCTGAAAATGTGAGGTTTCTACTCTGAAAAAGTTCAAATCCAGGTTCAAACAGCTCAGCTGAAAGATCTGTAAAATGATTTCAAATGAATGCCTTGTGATTATTATGTTAATGTAAGATAAAAGGTACAAGTCAGAACCAGACTGTAGAACACGTGCCAATATTCACAGGACAGATAGAATGTGTGATCTGACCATTGCAAGAAGATAAGATAGACTTTATTGATCTCACACTGGAGACATGTACAAATAAAACTATCTCTTCTGTAGCTAGCTCAATGGAGATTGTTAATTGTTAATTCACCAACAACAGATTAGAAAAGCAGACAATATGAAACAGCCATCGGTCCATAAATATGCCGTTTATGAGAATAACAAATAATCATAGGAATTAATGTCAGGGCTCTACATTAGCTGTAGCTTTAGCAATATTGTTATGTGATATGTTCGGAACGTTATCTAACGTATCTCGCAAGATAAATGTAAAATATGAGGTATAATCATCAAAATGTGACTGTAGGTTAAAGCATTAAAAAGAGTCGG
Source organism: Knipowitschia caucasica (assembly GCA_964034765.1). NCBI lineage: Eukaryota > Metazoa > Chordata > Actinopteri > Gobiiformes > Gobiidae > Knipowitschia > Knipowitschia caucasica. The sequence continues at coordinate 39,926,901 of OZ035825.1, forward strand.
TGATATCAGTTATCTGACGGTTAGCATGGCAGTTAGCATGGCAGTTAGCATAGCCGTTAGCATGGCAGTTAGCATGGCAGTTAGCATGGCAGTTAGCATGGCCGTTTGTTTACCGTGTGTGGTTCTTCAAGCGCCTCTTCTTTCTGCAGTTTACGTAGAAAACGTGCATTTGCAGACGAGTGGTTCTTGATTGAAAAAAGTGAATCGGCTTCAAACGGATGTTAAAGGCTACATTCTGTGGCTCAGGCCCGGAGACAGTGACATCTGGAGGAGGGAGGACTGAAAAAGTAGTCCAAGAAAATCCATCTACCAAACACACACCATGGTATTTCTAAATAGTCAATAAAAAAAACTTTAAATGTCCCAAAAACACAATTTATAGCTGGGGTATTTGCTTTATGTCTCCTAAACTATTAACTTTGTTTGCATAGTCTGGTAAAGGTACAATTTTGTAAACCAATCAGACCAAAACATTTCATGAGAAAATGTTGTCTCTTGCATACTTGTAAGAACCCTGGAAGTCACTATTTGACGTTTTGGGTTGAGTGGCTGTAACTCTCACCTTTTTGTCTGAAAAAGCAGATCTAAACATGTGACAGAGAGCAGCATTTGAAAACTAGTGTATGAAGAGCGAGGAACTAGTTTGTATGAATTTCATAAGTTTTTATTTTGCAGGTTAAAAGTTATCAATGATGAAAACAATCACTGAACGTTTTTGCACCAAGAAGTGAAACTAAGTTAGCAAAAATATTATCAAGAATCTCTAAAATAGTAAAAAGAATAATAAGGAAGAATCCAAGAATTTACTTTGATTGATAAAATTACACAATTAAAGATCTTTCCAAATAGATTACAAATAACTCCAATGAAGACACATAACTGTAAATCTCTTTTTTAATCCATATTATGGTATGTCAAATATTTACAACATAGGTTTTCAATGTATGTGTGCACACACAGTCTCAGGACAATTTGTACTGAAATAATTCCCAATTTGTATGAAGGCCTATTTCTGACCAAATGATAATAGCAGTGTAGAAAATAAAATATGCAAAAAAAACGACTTAAATTGAAGAGTGCTAAATTTGTTTAAAGATTATGGAGTAGTTGATTTGCAAAAAAACAAAAAATACCATTTGAAAAGTATTTGAAAGACTCATCATTTTCAAATTTACTGCCATTAAAGAAATACATATATTATTTCAACTAGAGGAATACATTTTGTTTGACAAATTTTCTCAACTGATCAGTTTTTGCAAATGACCTCTCCTATTGTTCTATATTATTATTCCCAAATGATCTAATGTCAGACTTGGAAATCGGTGCACTTATCTCAGGTCAAGTATTGTGGCTCAACAGAACATAAAAACAGTATTGGATAAATTTATCATAATCGCTTGTGTCTCAAGTATCATTCGCCTTCTTTCCGGTTGAAATCACTTGCAAACAGCGAGGTCTTTTACCCTTGACGTTCGCTTGCTGTGGCTTTCCTATTGTCGTGGTTGCGGTCTGTTGTGTGTTTGCGTTCATGGCCGCGTTCTTAAACGGAACGTACATATTGGGAAGGAAAGGGTGGGGCATCTGCATTGAATATGGCGACGCTGGGGCAGTGGGAGGCATCATTGGGTTGAACATACTCAGGGGGTGGGGGAAAGTCCCTGGTGGTAGGGGAAATGGAGGCATGAACATGGGGGGCATATTGGGAGGTAAGTTCATGTAACCTAGAGCTGGGTTTTGAGGGGGTTGTTTGTGATTGGGCAGGGCATACGCACTCAGGGAGACCATTTGACTGGGTTGATATGCAACGCTAGGCTTCGCACTACTACCGTGTGTGTCCGTATATTGGGAAAAGTCTGATTCTTCTTTTTGAGAGCCGTACGAGTGGTTTTTTGCAGAGTCAATGCTACTACTGCGGCGTTTGGGAACGTACGAGCCTCTCCTAGGTTTCCCATCCTGCTCTTCATTTCGATTGGTCTCCGTTTCTTTCTTGCCATACAACCGTTCTTGTATTCGGCTAGACATTTGTCCGAGTTCTTCAAACCCAAGCTTGATCCCGATGGCTTGTAAAACGTTGTTCATTTCCTTACGTTTGCTGTCGTCTTCAAAACTTGTGTTCGCAGGGGACGCAGGTCTATTGTCGAGAAGTCGCCTCTCAAAATTCTGACTATCCTCTACTCTTTCTTCAGATGTAGATTTGCCATTTGAGCTGTACAACCACGACTGTGGAGTAAAAGCTGGTCTCTCGGTCTCGGGCCTGAACTGGGGTCTATGAGACGGTTCCTCAGTCCACGGTCTGTCTGGAGAGGGCTGGCGGACCTTTGCGATCTTGTTCAAAGTCTCCACATTCACGCCCATGTTGAGGACATCAAGGAAACGCTGAAACCCTTTGGACAACGTCTTTTCCTGAGTCACAGCAGGGCGTGGAGGGGGCGGGGGAATGGGGGGAGGACTCAATCTACGAGTACGAGGTTCCATCTAAAAGGCAAAGAGGAAATATAAATTATAGTTCTGATACTCAAAGTTCAAATCATAAAAATGTAATAAAATTCAGATAAATACATCAAATTAGTTCCTTGTTCTCAAAACAGTCTAGTTCAATTGCTAGCTTTTACATGCATACATGTTTTAAGATGAGACAGAGGCCAATAGAAATATGTAAAAAGAGTAGAAAAAGTGTTATAGAAATATCCAATTGAGCCAAAAGTAAGGTAAGCTAAATATTGGTAGTCTTTGTGATTTGCAAAGTGCGGCCACAAATATTGCTATTTCAAATCGAGTGCAATTAAACATACAGCCCTAGAAGAGAACCACCCTCTGTCAGCCAATCAGCTCTCATCCCAAAACGTCAAACTCACATGTCTTACTGACATTGTGTCAAAGACAAACTGTTTTCTAACAAGACTATAATAGCATGTTGTGGTACAATTTCTTCACAACCTTTTATTTCTCCAAGACTCTCGGTAATGGGGAAAACAAAATTGCGTATACTTTAACCAAAAGTTAGGTACCCCATCTTAAAGTATCAGTTAATCTGAGATGTACCTGTCGACTTGATCCATTAGGGGGAAACCGGTCCAGATTAAAATCTTTATGATCCCTGGAAAAGCCGCCGGTCCTCTGTCAGAATGCAACAACAGAAATAGTTATGCATGAAAATTAATACTTTCAGATGCAACCCAAAAATTACAGATCTAAATATTAAGCCAATTCATTAAAACAGCTAAAATGTGGAATCGCACTAAGCTACTAATGCTACATAAAAAATCTGATTCATAAAAAGACAACTGCAAAAACCTCTCTTTTACATAGAGTGATGCACAGACAAGTCATGGGAGCGCATGTTTGGGGCCTTGTCTGAGTGAGTGCTTTGTATTGTGGTTTGTATGAGTGAAGAGTTGAAACAAAAACAAACTTTTCAGACTATACTGTGATTGTTCTATCTTTAGTACATAAGTCTGAAATATATTACTACTATTCCTAAATATTGAGTATCAAAACATTTGTCACAAGTTTACATTCCATATAGCTCAAAAAACCTCCATAAACAAAGTGTGAAGGAGCTGGGACATGATTTTAGGGAAATAATAGAATTGCAATATTTTTGACAAATATTTGTTTGTAAAAATACGATTTAGTTAAGAATAAAAAATAACTTTAAGAGACAATTGAAAAAGTGTCGAAATTAAGCAAATACTTCATAAACAATTCCCACAGATAAAACAAACAAACTGTAGTACAATATGTTTTCTAGTGCAAAATATAGCAAAATATATAAAAAATGCTTGTATTAAACAGTTTTGATCCCAGACCAGATGTGTGCAAAATATGACAGTAAATTATGAAGAGATTAGAGATCAAGTTAAATAGTCCCAAAATCAAGTGATTTTTGTTTGCCAAGAACATACAAATAATTGCAACCATGAATACTGCAAGTCCAATTTGATAGCTATTAATAGTGTAGTCTGAGAAAAATGTTGCAAACCTTTTCAAAGACATCCTGTGAGTACTTTTCTCTGCCCGGGTAGCGCTCAGCCGCTGGTCTGTAGCGCGGTTCCTCTTCATATTGACCATACTCAAACACTTCTGCTCTCTTGGAGTGGCCGGACTCTTCTGGTGCCCTTTTGTAGCTATAACCCTCACTGAAATGCTCCGAGGGTTGTCTGTATGAATCTGCTGAGTCCAGTTGGTATCTATGCTGGCCTTCATCTTCAAACGTCCTTCGTCTTTTCTCAAAGACATCATTATCAGGGGACATTGTACGCTTTCTCGTCCAGTTTTCGTTTGGAATAGCCTCTTTTGAATACCTTTTGTCGTTTCCTCTTCCTCTGCCTCTCTGTCCCCTGCTATGTCCATCCTTGTTAGATGTATTATAGTCATCATAGGAATCTTTTTTTGAATGAGATTTCGGCCATTCATTTCTATTGGCTCCTTCTTCATCCCAAGACCGTGGTTCTCTGCTGCTGTAGGGACGCCTCTGCCCGTGGTCATGGTCAGACGTATTTGAATACATGTTTGCACAAATTACGTCTCACGCATGTATGCTGATGAATGCTCGCTCTGTGAAGGAAAAGAAACATGCCGTCTTTATATTTTAGCATTGCTACTAAGAACAGCGAGAACAAAACACTTTCAAAAATGTGTTTGTTTGGAAGAACAGAGAAAAACATTGGGGTGACCATGACTGTCACTCCCTACAGGACACTCAGACTTATTCATCCTCGCTATGTGAAGGAGAGGTTTCCTGCTGCTGTCAGTCTGTACAATGAGAACGGCTGAGCCTGAACATATCATTCATATTTAAATATAAAAATAGTAATATTTATAGCATTATATTGGACTTCAGAATGAGCTATACTGCCAGGATTAATTTAAACTATTCTTTAAAAAATTATAATGTTTTCCAAGTTTTTGATAATATGTTGCCACCAATGCATATAGTTTACAATAATGAACGGACTTATGACAAAAGGGCCTATAATAAAACGGGTATTCGGGTAAGTATCAAATCGTAACATGCAATACTGGTGCATGTGTTATTAAATAAATAAATACAAGTTTTGAATTGAGCAGCTTCGTGATCTTCGTTCAGTCCAATAGTTTATAATCTAAATGTAAAACGTGCTAACGCGCCTCGGAAATGCTAGCATAGGTTAGCATGCCACACGCGAGAGACGCTCACAGCTGATATACCAACCTTATCCAGTAAAATACTTTAGATTATTCCAGGGATTTAAAAATGTTGAATGGTATGAAAAGAGTTGCATTTGTTTGATTCAAATTAAGGTGTCAAACATTTGGCTCTGGGTCACTATCGTGTGTTTGGAAAAGCAAAGCGGAAATCCAGCTCAGAGACAAGTGATCACCGACTGGGGAGATAGCGCCACCATGTGAGCGGAGGGAACACAGCAGCAGCAGCTGCAGCAGCAGCAGCTATTTTGTCTGATTTTTGTTTATAAAAATGTATGCATTTTTGTTTGAAATATAAACACTCACGAGTTTCAGTTTCCTGTTTCATGCAACAGTTTGGGCACATTTTTTTTCCATTAATTCGATTCAATTCAACTTTATTACAGACTCTAGGTCCAATAAAAAAAAAAAAAAAAAATGTTTTTACTCACATCCAGATGGATCTTCAGTTCAATAAACACAAACTCATCTCAGATCTAAAGATGGTCAAAACTCCCAAGATCTGAATTAGCCAGGATTGATCTAATCCAATTTGTAAAGTCGCTTGAAAAGTTCTTTATGCCCCAAGCACACTGTTTTTTTCACATACTAACCACTAAGTTTTTCCCCCCTCTTTTTAAAGAGCATCATAAAGTTTCCCTGAGAGCAACCAATTCCGTTAATGCCTTAGGTGGATGGAGCCAAATACAGGACAATCTTGGAAGAAAAGCTAAGGTAAGATAAGAGAACCTTTATTTGTCTGTATAACCCTTGAGACCAAGGTGAATGTTTGCCTCGAATCAGGACAATATCCCAAAACATGAAGACTTTTCTTACAATTAAATGTTTTAAAACTAAATATATTCATGTGTTAGAATAATAACAATATATTATTAATAATTATTATTAACATTTACAGTCTATGGTTAGAATGTCAATCCCAGTCCAGACCAATCAATCCAGAAACTTTGGTGAGATCTACAGCTACCTGCAGTGATGAGTTGGCGGGTAAAAACTTCTCGTCTGATGCAAAACGTGCAACGTTCTTCATTAACAGTTAAAAACCCTGCCTGGAGACAAAGAAGTGTAGTATGTCTTAGTGGTCTAGTGGTTAAGTTGCAGCGCTTGCACCGCGACGACCCGTGTTTGAATTCGAGCAAGATGTTTTGGATTAAACTATAAATATTATATTCTATGACAGATTGCCCAACAACGGTCAAAGTTAAAAACAAGCCGTTTTTTGCAGATTAAAGCTAAGAGCCAAATCTTTCATTTGAAAGATATTTCAAATCTGGTTATGTGGTCGGTATCGGGGCCCCCAAGGACTCTGTTGCCTGGGGCCCCGGGTTACCCTTTGAACTCCACTGTTCAAAAAGAAAATATTGATGTAATTGTAGCAAATGAGGATTCTCCAAAACTAATGGAGGCTGATTACTCTTTCCAAGTCTCACTTTGCTGTTAAATAAAATAAAATAAAAATGAATTAATGTATAATTTTATTTCAATCTATGTATGAAGACAATCAGGTGTACTGGGGACAAACAACTATTGAAGGCATTATAGGACTATAAAATAACATGTTTTCCAAAAGCACAAACACGAGTAAAGCTGATTGTAAACTTTATTCAATCTTAAATGTTCCCTTCATGAGCAGAAAACAATCTGAAATGTCAAAAGCCTTTTCTCACAGTAAAATTCCACTTCTTCACATTTCTTCAATCAGTCCATTGCATCTACGTCTCTACGCTGTTCACTATGAGTCGTCGTGTCTCCTTGGTGGTTTTATTAATAAATAAGCTACATTCACAGGTGTAGTTTTGATGATTAGTCAGTGTTAACGACGTGATGAAAAAGAGCGAGGCCACTTCGCAACAACAATCTTCACGGGCCATCTCCTGCTGCGATCGCCCAGTGCATCCACATGGGGGCGCTATGACAAAAGAATAAACACATGTTAAAGTTGGACACGTTTTTTATTACTTAGGAGGTTGCATATAGCATGGGGGTGATTTCCCAGAGTAAAACATAATTGAATGTATGGAACAAGTCTTGCCTTAAGCTACAACTTTGATTCTGTAAAGACACTTTGCAGCAAATGGGAGTTTAGAACTAAAGGCTGAATGATGTCTTTGTAAAATCTGGGCTTGAAGCTAGTGACAATTGCTCTGGCTCTAAGCAGTATGTGCGTTGTATGTTTGAGTGACAGGGTTGACAACAGCAGAAGAGGACATAGACTGAAACCATGGGATGACTTTACTGGAGTCAAAAACAGCTTTAGAGTCTTTTTTTATTTTATTTTTTATTTTAAATTCTTATTTTGTCTATTTAGTTGGATTTCACAGCTGTGCATGAGATTCTATTGAGCTTGTTTGGGTGGCTCTGTCAACTGTAAACCGTGCTACTGTGTATGTGTGTGTGTGTGTGTGTGTGTGTATAATAATGAAAACCACATAAACAGCTTCTATTTAGCTGTGCATACAACTGAGAGGTTTTATCTTTATCTTGACTATTTTTAATGTACTGTGATTATTTATGCCTTGTGTGGTTGTTCTTTGTTTTGTTCTGCCTTGTGTACTTTATGTGCTATTCAAATAACCTTGCCTTACCTATTGAGTTTTGTCTGAGTCTAGTGTCTGTGTGTGTGTGAAAAAAGCATTGTTGCCTGTTCCAATTCAAATTGATGTAATTTGTCCATGCATGTGTTTGAATCCAGCACACCTCACTGGTAGAACTTGATTTCTGCATCGACGCAGTCAAAGAACAGGTCTCCGAGCTCCTCTCCTGGGATTTCTCCGTTCAACATGGCTGAAATATCACTCAGACACTGCGACTCCATCTCCCGCAAGATCTCATAAATTACTGTCCCCTCGTCCTGCCGCACACAAAACGCTAAGGTAAAAAAAATGCATCGAAAAGTAAATAAAAACCTGCATACTTTAGTGACATGTTGAAAGCACTTTTAACACATCCCTTTTGAACGTATATAATTTATGTACGTCTTGAGCAACAGTGTTTTTGCTCTGAAAGTAAGGATACATTTATGAGAAAATAATCATTCTTTCATGTTGACCATTTTCTGTGTTAATCTATTCATTGTGTTGAAGTAAGAATACAATGAGTTAGTACTGTAATTTGACAGGTCCTAAAAAGATGTCAAAACCATTTACAGATGCCAACTGTGACTATGGCGCCGAGACTTCATGTAGGTATGATAATAACGTACAAAGATTACTGAGCTAATCAAGTACACAAAAGAAATCCACTTAAAACCAATTAACAAAGCTTATACCCTCTTACAGACATACAGTAACATGTCGATCAACATAGTTTGTTGTAGTGTGTAATTAAATGCACAAATACAAGCAATTAATTCTTTAGAAATCCTTGTACCCAGTTTGGAGCCATAGTTTAGGGACATACAGTATAGGTGCATTCACACTTATTGGACAAGTGGACTCGGTTCACTTCAGAAGCAAACGCAGTCCTTGAGACGTTTTAACACAAGTTGACAGACTGAGGTCAACATTTTGCTTTTAAATCACCAAAAATGAACCATCCCAAAGAGACTGTGCTGGAAGTGTGAGTCCAAACCCATTGGAAAGAAATTTAATGCTTTATGTAATCCAATTCAATCGACTATATTTAAAGAGCATATTTCATAAATAGTTTGTAAAGTGCTGCACAGAAAAATACAAATAAAACCCGAAAATCATTGCAATCGTCATCCAAGACAAAAGAATACAAACCAAATCGAGAAATTATAAAAATAAAGGCAAAACAATTTGGAAGTAAAAGCAAAAAAATGAATAAAAATATAAAAACAAGGTCAACACAACTCATACAGAGAGTTAAAAGCCAGAGGATAAAAGTGGGTCTATAGACGATATTTAAAACATTCCAACAAATTTATATATATAAATCTATCACATATATGTCTTTAAATATAATTATATAATACTGTGGACATCAAACACTACAAACTGCCACCGATACTATTTTGGGTGCACACAGAATTTGGGCCGGGACATCTGGCTGAAATCTCATGGTTTTGTGGTTTTGGGTCACCTCTCTGTATCATACAGCGATGGACTTTGGAAAATTGTTATGTGATTTATTAAAAGACAGTTAATCAATTGTGAAAATATGAATAGGTCATTTATCTGATGCATCTAAAACAGTACTAGTGATAAAGTTCAGCATCTTGCAGATAAAAATAAAATTTGTTGAACCATGGCAAATAAAAAAGGGGACTGTTGAGGCCACCATATTTTCAATACAAAATACAAAATACTTATAATTTATTTGTGACTTACGGGGTTGGTCTCCATGGTGTTGAGCGCCCCCTGGTGGGCTTTGTACAGGTCATGTCTACGGTCTACTTTGCTCTGGAAGCGTGGCTGTTTTCTGACCGGGTCCTCGGCTCCAAACTGTGGGGACACAACCCTCAGCACGGGGGCGGCACAGTCCGAAAACACAAAAGGCTTGAAGACAGACCTGGCAGAGCACCGGGACAGCAGCAAAAGAGATTTAAAGCTGGAGCAACAAAACTTTGAAACTTATCTTTTACTACAGCATGTAATAAAATGTCTGTAATTAGTTTTCACAGGCATGTATTTTGGACCGCTGTTACATCTTAAGCTTTTTCAGACAGAAAAGAGAAAAAGAGAAGAAAGATCAGGTCTGATTGTTCACAGAATGTTACTACATATGAAAAAAGGTTAAGTACCCCAGCTTCAAGAGTTATTGAAAGGAGAATATAGTTACACGTGTCTTAAGGCTAACCCCAACCATAAACCTTTGAGGCTGAGACAAAAAACAGAATATTAGAGAGAATTCATTCATTAAAAGTATATAAACAATAATGTGTATGCCAAAGGTCTTTGTTAAAAAAGTTCATTATTGCCGTACTCTCCTTTTAAAAACAGATGAACACATTTTTCTTTCTCCTAATTTTGAGCTCAATATTATTCTGAGATAGAAGCCTGTTTCAATAATAGTGATTCTGTAAAACAAAAACAAAAATCTGGGTGCATTTGAGGATTTACCATCCATAGTTCATAGTTATTATTGAATGCTATTTATTGTATTTTTCCTCAAAATGGAAGTAAAATCTACTTAAAATGTCTATGCCGTTCATGGAAACATTAAGTGCTTCAACAGCATTCTTTTGTTTTTGTCTGTTTGACAAAGTTGAGATTTATAAAACATCTAAAATAAAACTTCATAGGGCACATTATCTTCATTATGCACATTTCTCATTTTTGAGACGTTATAACATTGCTCCCTCATCAAAAACAGAACCTTTTGTTAGAACCCTGGTGAGACCCACCCCTGCTCACCCCCTCAGCTTCCTGATTGGTCAACATTTATTGAAATCCATTGAAACATTTGTACAACAATATAATGTGTGTGTGTTTCAAAGGCAATGTTAAAAATGTATCTCATGTCTGTCAATTATTCAACAAAAATGCATTTTACTTTTGAATTAAGTACATAAAAACTCGAGTAAGATGATTTTCAGACTTTTACCTGAGGCTTAAAAAAACTAGCATCTATCTTTTTACTTGTGTACCTAAGACCTGTACTTTTGCACCAACTCTGAAGCCTTCACATCATAAATCATGAAATCCAAAATAATATCATCTAAAAACCATGTTAAAGAGGCAAAATTAACACAAATGATGCATAATAACAGTTCTTTATGACATTACAAACCTGGATGGGTCTGGGGTGGCAGTGAAGAAGTGCACACAGGGCAGGCTGGGGTCGGTGGGCAGCACTGACACCATGCTGCCGGTGGTCCTGAAGCCTCCAGAGTCCATACAGATCCCACTGGGTTTGTCTCTCAATATGGACATCATCACTTCTGCCGTGACGGAACCTGCGGCCAGAGATGACAGAAAACAGATATTCAGACCTTCTAATCTGTGGAGAGAGTGTAGGCGGAGCATGGGCACATTGTATGGTCTTGTTCACTCATTCAGCCTCTCTAGACCAAACCTGGGCCAACTGTGGGCTGGGGGCCTTGGTCAGCTATCACACTCACAAACACATTCACCCTGGACTATTGTGCAGACACGGGGCGAACATGCAATCTCCACACAGGGAGGCCTGGAGGTGGAATCAAACCCAGAAGCTCCTTGTTGTGAGCATCCTATACGAGAAACTTCATCTTTAAGGTCACGGTGGTACCTCTGAAATGGACATTCAGAACAACACATACAGTATCTCTATTTTATCAATCTTGTTCATACCAGTTTTCATATCTGTGTTGGTGCGTCTGGAAATGACACACATTTTCATGTTAAAAAGGTCTGTATAACTTATATCAAAACTTGCATAGTTCTAAAAAACTAACATGCTGTTTCTACCGCTGCCTGTCCTTTTAATTGAACAAAACTAGCTTTTAGTCAGCCCCAAAAGTCTTGCAAATCCCACTTTTCAGTTTTTGATCAAAAAGTGTCTGCTGCTTTGTTGTGGTCTTTCAGTAAAAAAAATAATACTGAAATTAAATGTTTATGTTTGTGGTCATGAAGTGAGAATATGTGCAATAAGAGCAGGCGTTTGAGAGTTAGTGTGTTACCGTTGTATTGGTGCAGCAGCTCGGTGCCTCCTCTGTAGCGCTGTTTGGCTAGCTCCATGCGGGCGGGAGGTTGCTCTGGACTGAACACCTCACTGAAGCTGAAGTCTCCCTGACCGTCCCACCAGCCCTGGGCCTCAGCCACCGCCCGCAGCTCTGGATGCTCCGCAGACAGCTCCGTGGAGATGGTCAGCTGGTTTGAGATATTCTTTACTCCCTCTGAACCAAAAACACAGACAAATATAGATTTTCTCCCATGTTTACAAGTAGAACGCACATTTCTAGCATGTGCGTTCTCTAGTCACAAATGTGAAAAAATTAAAAAATATCTTTCTAGAAAACATGTTATCATTTGCTTTTCTCCATTGTGAGATCAATAAAATCTATCTTATCTTATCTTAACTTATCATACTTCTGCCGCTGACTGAATACTTTTCAACCATGATTTGCAGATAAATTTTTTGGGTTGAGAGCTGATTGACTGAGTGAAGGTGGTCCTCTTTGCTTCACTTGTTTGTGTGAAAAGGCCAAAAACACATGTAAAAACCAGTGATAACACTTTTTCCAGAGTTAGGAATTCAATTGATTTTATTACGTAGTTCAAATAGATTTTTTTGAACAGTGTATGAAGACATTTTGAGGATATAGGGCTGAGCTGTCTGTTATAACAAAGTCTACTAACAAATATTTCATAATCATGGGAGATTATAAGTTTGACCTCTTCCCATTACTTTTTTGAGCTTTGTCAGGAATGAAAATATGGAATTCCATGTATGTATGAATATATGTACGAATGTATGTTTCTATCATGGTGCACACTGGGGTAGTCTTGCACAGTTTTTCCAAAGTGGTTTTACTGCAAATGGCAAATACGTTCTTAAATCTTGAATCATGTATAATATGTAATCGCTGTAAATTCTATCATTGATTCCTGTTTTTAAGCTTGGAATAAAACCAATCAATCAATTCTTAGAACTTAACCAAATATAAGTATGATCACATTTGCTCATGAAATAGTTCCAGGTGATGACCCGGTGCCCCTCACCTGAGACCCTCTGAGCTGCCCAGAGCCCGCCTGCTGTCTCCAGGACCCAGGCTTCACGGCGGTCCACCAGGAGGAAGGTGTTGTGGTAGGAGAAGGCCTCTGGATCCTCCCGGCACTGACCGCCCTGTCCGTGCTGCTGCAGTAACTCTGTGATGACAGAGAGGGCGCTCCACGCACTGTCCCCGCGCTCCAGGGCCAAACTACAGACACAGCAGCAGGTAACTACAGGCCGTGAAGCTGTAATAACATTTTATTACAGACGTATGCCGAAGGCCAGAGAGAGAGAGAGGCAATGTGCTGTGAGAATAATGGGAATATGACACACACGCAGGCCCTAATTTACAGATGTGACAAGTAACTATGTATTTTTACTCAATACTGTACTTGGAATTATGTAGCACCTCTGTTTGGATTTGGAATTTTATTTTTCTTAACTTTTTTATTTTTGATAACTTGTATATTAAAAAAGTGTACGTTTGTTCAGAGTAAAAATAAGAACTTCAAGAAAATTACAGTGACAGATTATAGAGTTCTAACAATCATTTATCCAGTGGAAATAAAGGATTAAAGTAGTTTTTTATCTTTTCTCCCACAATTGTTGAGTTGTGCAACACATTTTGACAGTTTATACAAAATAAGAAAGACGGGAAATTTCTCATGTGGAATAAGAGAATTATGTTTTGGCGCAACAACCAGGCGAAAGATATGTTCCAGTGAAAAATCCTCAAAACAAACTAAAATTCAAGTATTAGTCCCTTATTTGTTTGCAAATAAAATTGCAGCTGTTGTGCGGCCTTCGGTTAGCCATACGTCTAAGTTCTTCTTTGGTTTAACATAATTTTCTTTGCCAGTATGAAGTTGTGTAACTGTGCAAAATGTATGATCAAACTGTCAAATATTTCTAAGAAAAATTCAGTATACACAATTGCAAATCAAATGCAATCATAAAACTTTCCTCAGGGCTTGAAATTATGTACGAATTAAAAGAATATTCGAGGTTTTACTGTACAAACCCTGAAATTCATAAATAAGATGATCAGACTTACTATTTTAAGAATATCAAAAAAATATGCTTGTTTTTTATCATGAAATTATTTTACTGTACACTACAGAACCACTCATGTATCTGGAAAAAGTTTTTTTTCTTAAGTATACCAAATAATTAATGAAAATCATGATTGGTGCATTCAGTCCATTAACCCCTGATTTGGACTTGGTTTTGTTTTGGTCTTGGTTTAGTTCCAAATTTGCTGTGGGAGGAGCAAGTGTGAACGCATTCATCAGTTAGAGGGTTTAGAGATTTTGAAAATAGCTATAGTTTTAAGCTAATTATTTGTAGATGTTGAAACAGAAGCAACACTAAGTTTACAAATGATGAATGAAACCAATAGAAACACATCTCAAAAGAATGATTCATGTGACGTAATCTGTCGACACAGTTTATATAGGCCTATGCAAAACTAAATACCTGGAATATCAGAGAATCTCCCATTTATCCCATTGAAGATGAAAAGATAACCGTAAATCCTTTAGTGCGGCAGACTTTCTTGTTGCGACACGCTTTTGGCAATCACCTCACTAAAAAGATCAAAGCTACAGACTTCCACTGAAAGCAGACACTGCAACTGTGCCAATGCCTTTCTCTTCTACAAATACAAATGAATAAACGTGGTGTAAAAGAGAGATAAGATTTAGCGGCACGGTTGACAGCATGATTGGCGTTGTGCTACACATTGGGTAATGCACTGCTTTGTCTCGATGAATCTTTTCCTGTTAATCCTGCTTTGAAAAAAAAAACTTTTGGAGGAAAATGAGGAGTGTGCTTTGAAAAAACATTCTCACAGTAGGTTGCTTTAAGTGAAATTGAAACTCAGGGATTTAATCGTTTCTCTTACCACTAAAAACAGATTCTGAAATGTTAGTAGGACGTTCCTGTTTAAGTAAAGATCAAAGAAAAAAAAAACACCTTTTTATTGTTATTTCAATAATATTCATTATTTTTTAGATTGTATTTTCTGATAATACATTTCTTTTCTTCTCTGTCATTATCTTATTTTGATGTATTTATCCAGTTATTAGTCTGTTTTGACGGGTCAACTGTGGAGCTAAACTCATACCTTGTTTGATATTTAGCCAAAATACATTTTTGATTTGATCGTATGTATTTGTATCATTCTATTCCCTTTAAAAAAAATTAAAGGAGACCTATTCTTCTAAATTGATCATTCTCTTTCCTCCGTGTTACAACATTGTGCCTGATCGATCACAGACCTGGAGTTGTTTTTAGATCCAGCCATGCTAACACCATGAACTTCTGGCACAAACATGTAACTGACTCCGCCACTTGTGTCTAAAAGCTCCTGATGTAATTGTAGCACTATGACATAATGCTCAGAGCAGTTTTCTCCCCATTTAAAACAAAATAATTACCCACGAATTAGTTTTGTAGGGGTAGTTATTTGCCACTCCCTCTAGTGGCAGCAGAGGGAGTTACACGCAGAAATATATTTTTACCCTTCACACTTGTTTCACCATATATTTTCTACAATATTTTTTCCCATACTGAAACATGAAATCACAACGTAAATGGTCTCATTCTCATTTGTAGTGGCCAAATATTAATAATAATTAATAATATCAATATAACATTATTTAACATAATAATAAACGTAATATTTCTTCTTTAACTAAATTACTTAATTTGAAACTTTGTCACTCCCTCAGAAAGCCAATAATAAGACATAAGCTCAATAAAATAAATACATATTTAAATCATATAGAGCAATCCAAAGTTGGACAATAGTTTTGGATTAGTCACAATAATA
The DNA here is from genome assembly GCA_964034765.1 of Knipowitschia caucasica. NCBI lineage: Eukaryota > Metazoa > Chordata > Actinopteri > Gobiiformes > Gobiidae > Knipowitschia > Knipowitschia caucasica. The sequence goes on from OZ035825.1 coordinate 39,942,517, forward strand.
AATAGCATCACACTAGAGATAAAACCGTAAATAAACCTAATTTTTTGCATTTAAATAATCTATCTAGAGCAGGGGAGTTCAAATTTCAGGGGCTAGAACACATACCACGACAAGGGCCTAAAAGGAACTTAAAAATCTCATTTAAGAAAATAAATAATAAAAAATAAATAAGAGAAAATATGTAATAAAAAGGTAATGAAATAGAGAACATATAAGCGTTTGTATCAACGGGTGCAGAAAGTCTGAAAAAACAGCTCTAGCGTCTACGTAAGTGTTTCATAATTAGAATTGCATTTTCTTGATATTGCCCAGTTTTAAATAATAGTATGTTGACAACAATGATAAAATTTTGCCATCAAGAACTTACCGTAGCAGGTCCATGCCGAGTAGCGCCTCTCCAGGGTTCACCTCCTCTTTGGTCCACACCGCCTCGTTCCCGACGCATACGCCCTGGTCATTGGCCCCCATCTCAGCCCCCCACATCCAGGCAGGCTTACTGAGCACCACCGCATGGGTCTGCTCCACCTGAGGAATCTGGATGTACGTGCACTGGGGGAGAAAAGAAAGCCCAACTTGAATAGTTTTAAGCAGGTAGTCATATATTTTGTGATTTGTGTCCTGTGTGATGTGGACTGTTAAGGGCTTTGTGTGGCTTGCACTCAGAAAAATAAAAAAATATTGATATATTTGTATCTGTTTCTGACAATTCTGACAATTTCAGGCAATTGGAAAATAATCACCAAATAGGGTCTGAAAAAGGAATAGGCAGAAGCTAAAGCCTATATACACCTACCCTATAGTATAAATTACATTTTGTTGGTCCAAAAAGATTTTAAGCAACAGTTTGTGAACAAATCAGACCGCAGCAAGCCGTTTTTTGCTGTCAAATTATATTTTTAAACTGGTACTGGATCTAAAGATGGGACAGAGGTCGAAAATACATGGAGGTGAAAACTAGTGATGGATAGTGATAAACGGTTGTGAGAGCGAGGAACTATTTACATGGGTTAGAGTACATAGTTATGTTTTGTAGCTTTAAAGTTAAAGGGACAGTATGTTGTATGTAATATGCACAATTGGTGGTCTAATAAAGTCATAAAAATCACATTAAAACATTGGTTGCCAGAATCTGTGACACATGTAGCTTCTAAGCACTAATTACTGCAATCCATTAAATATACAGTATGTGCTGCTAGTTTTTGTATATGAATTTTCACCTAACGAATTGGTAACCCTCATTCTCCTCTCTGATTGGCTAATTTGCTTAAAACATTAATTATTTATTGCAATAACAAAATAAGTTTAAACTGTTGTTCAGAAAAAACCAAACATGAGTTGCACATGTCGCCCTAGTATCTGGGGACGCAGATATTAGTTGTATCTGATACAGATACAGATAAAAGATGTCGTTGTCATTTGATTTGAACTTTTAAATTCAGTTCCTTTCAGTATTCCAGCTTAAACATGCAGGCAGCTCTTACTGCTTATTGACCTCTGTAATGATTGAGCTTTCAAGTCCACGATTAAAGAGACATCTGAAACTTTTGTTCATGGGTAACGTTGTCATCCCCTTAAAAAATGTCTATGTGGTTTTTAGAGCAATTCATACATGTTTGAGTCATTTATATACTGTATATATATATATATAATATAATTTCAGTGAAGCATACTTTTTGTTTTACTGGTAAAGTGGCAGAGTGCAGAGCAATACGGCAGGACTGAGGATAGAAATGTGCAGACTCATTTCCTTTATAACAGAGGTGTCATTTTCTTCTGTGAGTCCAGTCTTAGCCTGGAGACCTGAGGAAGTGGGTGGAGCGTGTTGTGCTCCTGCTTGGTTGGAATAAAAACCTGCGCCACAACGGCACACTCTAGACACTTGATTTATAACATTGTTTGTAGGCCGTTTTTCATTGATGGTGATGGGCTACTATGGATTGTTTTACTTAATTTTAAACCCTATTGTCTCAGGAAAACAAACATATAATTGTATCTGTTCTAAAATGTGAGCTAAAATGTCATTACAAGTCATCAGTCTTCCAATACATCTCTTATAGATACTTGTCCCAGTTGAAGCGGATTCAAAACACACACACTTTTATACTTCTGGCCCCAACCAGCTCTTGTGTTTTTTAATTTGAGTTTGACACAACTGTTTTAGAGGAATAAGGACAATGTCAGTTGAGAAGGGGTTGCCAAACGCAGAGGGCAAAATATCCTTTTTATAACTTTACAGACTCCATATGACCTCAAATCCACTGTGATGATCTGTTAATGTACTGTATCCTGCAGACTATGCAACTGTCTTCGCCTTTTTTTAAATATTAAGCAGCTTTTCACTTTTACCAAAATATATACAGTGATATGCCCCAAGTTAATTCAATCACCAAATTCCAACTGGTTTTAAATGGAGTCCGAGTCAGATATATAGAGATCAGACAAATATATGTATGTGGAGCAGAAAGAATGCAATGATTGGATACTAAATCATATTTCTTCAGCGTCTTAGTTACTGTGTTTAATTGACATAAAGCAGTAGTAGCATCTAAAGCGCCTTCTTGCGTCCATATGGAAGTTTACCTCCAGCATTGAGCCTGGTGGGTGGTTTTCCGCAGGATAGAAAATCACCTCCTGAACCTCATCACGCGGTCGGTCCGAGTTCTTCCCAAAAATCACTTGTTCGTGTTTGGATCCAGGGGGCAGCGATACAAAACAGTCACATGACCTGGGACCCTCCGCCATCCTGCCACCGACACAAATGTATGTCAATGAGAGGCATTAGTGGGAGAGGGAATTGTGAAATGTAATAATGAAGTATATCCATTCAGCAGAGCCAAAAAAACAGCATTTTTATGTAATTTCATCACTTTTAACTCGGTGTCCGAATCTTGAATAAAAACTTAGATAAAAGTGATAATCTGTCTTTGTGAACAGTCTAACCAGCCTTCTAAGAAATTAAATTCAAATCAATTTATTATTTTTGTTAAGTTCATTATGTCTTCTTTATGTTTAAGGCTTCGAAAATTAGTTTAATTAGACAAAGAGTGTAATTAAAGCTGCAATAACTCACTTTGTGACATTTTCGAATGTGAGCGCTGGCCTCTTTCTGCTCCCCCTCCCCGCACTCACCGGAGCCATCGCCCCCCCCATAAGAGCTGGTTAGGCCCAAAAGTATAAAAGTACTTCTTATTTAATATACTTTTGAATTTTGACAAATTCCTTATATTTGACATGAGTTTGGATGATATTTTTGAGTGGGTTTAGATTAAATCACAACTGGGAAAAAATATAATAATAATCAAAGTTAGATATAAAATTTAAAAAAATCTATGACCATAACTTAAAGGTATATGGGAGGATTTTCTTCTTCTGGGTGGATCATTATCATTGACTATTGGACCTCCTAATTGTCAATCATTCTGGTGATATGCGAGGCACGTTCTGAGGGGGGCAGTTCTTTCCTAAAATTTGGGGAAATCCTCCTATTTAGCTTTAACTATATGAAAGAAAAAATGCTTTAAAATTAAGTATAACATGCCAAAGTAATCCATTACCATCAATGCTGCAAGTGACTGTAATAATGAAAACTATGAATAATTTCAGGGGCCTCTAAAAAGGGTCCGAGTTTGGCATGCCTGCTCTGAAGGGAGCGGGATGACCAATGTCCACACATGTTAATAAATGTCCTGTATCACCACTGTCCTTAGACCCTCCTGCATTTTAAACATTGATAGATTTCCACAATAAATACCTCAACACCAAACCCAGAAAGTTATTGGGGGGGGGGAGGGGGGGCAGATCTGTTGCACTTCTGACGTTTAGGCCCATTCACAATTAATGTCCACGCCCAGATTTAGAATGAATAGAGAAATCGCATTGAGCACTGCCCATCCCTTTCTCTCTCTCTCACACACACACACAGACAGACGCACGCACACACGCATATGCACACAGGTTGGATTAAGAAGCAGAACACTTTAGTGACAGTAATCTCCACAAATCCCCAACTATTATCAGTCCACTGTCAAATTTGCGACACTTCAAACACCGTCTTTACACGATGTCGTAAAACGCGCGCAGTCGGTGTCTTCATGCAAATAGTGTGAAATAACCATGGAGCTCCAATGGTAACCAGGGGTAGGTGGGGGGGGGGTGGGGCATAATCTGCTTTCTTTTCCCCGACAGAAAGGCCCCACACAGCGGCTTGCCTGCCTCCTGTCACCGCGCTCTGGGGCGTCTCTCTTCCCCTCCGTGCGTCCTCCAGCGCGCTGCCACTAACGCGACAGTTTACGTGCCATTACGCATTGCTCGTTGTGTGTGCATTGCGAGACATACAAGGGCTGAAAACTCAACTAAAAAAGTGCGAAATGTTTACCTCGGATCATTCGTGAGAGCGGACGGTACACCGGCTGCTTTACGGAGGATAGGCTGTTGGAGATGTCTGTCACGTGACTCAGAAATCCAATGGCGCTCGCTTAAAGGTACGGGTCTGTCTGTGATAATAATAATAAAGTTGATTCTGGACTTCACCGCGGGCCCGTGCTCAAGATTCTGATCTATAATTGTAGATTTGTATACAGTTGTATATTGATTTGATTATTAAAGGGTATTCCTCAACTGACCTCCTGGGAGCCCCTTTCTTGACTGAATTCATCTTAATTAAAGCTGGGGGACCTAACTTTTGTTTCTTAAGTAATAATAACAAAAATAGTCTTATAAACGTAGAATTTTGTGAACAAATCTGGCCACAACATGCTGTATTTATCTTACTGCTACTACTACTACTACTACAGTACTACTACTACTACTACTACTACTACTACTACTACACAGATAAGTAGATACTTTATTGATCCTTGTAGGAAAAATTCAGGTGTACAGTAGAAACAGAAACACCTCCATCCATACAACAAAACAAATAGATATTTCTTAAAGTAGCTGACAATAGTAATAGAAGGCAACAGCATTTTAGGTCACAGTAGCAGAGGTACTACTACTACTTCAACTACTACGAGTACCAGAATTATTACTACAATAATTGTATCATTATTATCGTTGTTGTTGTATATTCCACAGGGTACTTGTAAGAAAGTGCCCTGTGAGTCACTATTTCACGCTTTGGGCTGACTTCTGTTAGAGTAAAGATGAATTTTATATATATATTTATATATATATATATATATATATATATATATATATATATATATATATATATATATATATATCTGGAGGTCTGATAGACAGCCATGATCCACGTCCTTCATACTACGCTGCACGCAGTGAGAGAGCAGCAGACACTGACCACACACAAGCTGCACCAGAACAGTTTATAATTAGTCTGATCTCAAACTATTCACAGCTGCTTTATCTTTCTCAAACTACTCATGTGTGCAACACAGTCTGTGTGCACGGTACAATTTTAATCTACTATTTCAAAGAAGTAGAAATAAATCATTTGAAATACTCAACCTTTGGGTTTTTCCGGCTAAACAGATAAACTTGCCTTGACCCTCCTTTTTGGAAATATGTAAAATATAGAAAGATATACTTCAATTTTTCTTTCTGAGCTATTTTCTAAACCAACTTACGTCATTGCTCTTGTTTTATTGATGTACTTTTACGGTGCACACTGAAACTGAAACTGAATATGCAATGTGCAGATCAAATATGTTTAATGAAGTTTAAGCACATTTTGTTGTATACATTTTCTGAGTATAGATCGGACCTTTTCCCACTGGTGCATGGCATAAAGCAGTCTTCGGTCTTACCCATATTTAGTGAGGAAACAGGAACACAAATATTCCTTTCTGTTTCACTTAAAAAAAAAAAAAGTTGTTATGGTTCTCTAGAGATAGGATAAATAGGTCTAATATTATATTATGCATATGCCCCACAGCTTGAGGGAGTCACAGCTGTAGAGTCTCAGAGGCAGGGCTTGTTTCTCTTTGAGCACTTGTATGTTGCTTATTGACCTGAAATAGACAATTCCAGATAGCTCACTGAAACGGGAACTGCACATTCTGGTGTTTTTCTTCTTTCTTGTATGATGATTTTGTTTGATGTGGTTTCAGGACACTCTTCTCTGGAGCCTCTGTCATGTCCTGAGTGATTGATGGGAACAAATCACAGTGATGCGATAACTGTGCCTCTTAACGACGGTGAAGATACTTGACATAAATTGAAAATTGGAAATTATGATCATAATTTTCTTTGGTAAATTAAAATCCAACCATCTCTAGTTTATCTTAATTACATCAGTTACAAAGCCCGATATATCTGCAAAAGAAAGTAACCACTTAATAACATCTTAGGCCAAACCAAAATCATTTTGTGGTTGCTTCAAAGGAGCAAAGTTTTCTCTCAACTCAAAACGACAACCTGGACAAACTTGACACGAGGAATGAGCTGACAGGTAAAACAGAGAAACAGAAAAACAAGACCGTTTACGTCATTCGTCTTAAATAGATTTCCCCAGTCATGCAATTGAGTAATAACCCGAATCATATAACCGGATTGGTGACATGGATCCTGTACAATGTAGGGTTAATATAACTTCTGACTCAAGACGCATGTCACCAGATCATTCTGAATCTGATTTATGGCTCATCTGTCAAGCAACTGCGAAGCAATCATGTTGTTTGGGAATATTGTATTAACTTTAAAAGGAGTGACAAGAACAATTTGCTGAAGAGGAAATTATGACACAGTTTTTAAACATTCTAACACCCCCGGAAAAATGTTTTATGTCTGAGTGGAACATTACTCTTTTATTGTCACAGTCTTTGCAAGAACATCTGAAGACGGGATGCTGGTATTCTTCTCTTTGTGTTAAATTCTCCTATAGTTTTTTCAATTTAATTTCAAATCTGTGTGTGTGTGTGTGTGTGCGTTTTTTGATGCATATTGTCATATAGAATGCTTGCTCTGTCTTCATTCTCTTAAAAAAAACAAAAAACTGAAAAAACTGGAAACAAAGGCCCACGGGCATTTCTGCTTAAGATCCTGTCTGAGTATCTGTCATTTTTGACAGCACCTTTACCACTCCTCTGCAGCATAAAAATGTAAAACACATAAAATCATTATAAACAATTAGTTATATTGTCTACAATTTTGGGATGACAGAAACCAGGGCTATATTTGCATCTCTCAGAGGTCATCCTTTTGCGAGTTGATTGTTGATTGTCCATCCATCCATCCATTTCTGGGTCAGGGGGGTGGCAGTCAGAGATGCCACCCAAGTCTCATAGCACCAGCCCCTCACTGACCCTCTGCAGGGGGTGAGTCCACAGGAGGACGGCTGCTCTCTGAGTGTGAGCATAGCCTTGATCTTTCAGTGGGGGCTTTGGGCAAAGTGGGGTTAAGTGTCTTGCCCAAGGACACAACGACAGCAGTCATCAGTGGGAGTCGGTGTAGAGGTGGGAATTGAACGACCTTCAGGCCTGAAGGCCAATGCTCCACCAACTGAGCTACTGTCGCCCCAGTGTTGATTGTCGCACTTACAAAAACATGTTTAAGGTGGAATGACCTTCACCAAGAGCTGTGTTCCCTCATGACTCTATAGCAGACATGTCAAACTCAGGCTTGTGGGCCAAATGCGGCCCGCAAGACAATGTTTAATGGCCCCTAAAAAGTTTTTCAATTATTATTATGAACCTGCAGCATTGATGGTAATGGGTTATACGGTATATAATCTGTTTTCTCAGGAAAACAACCAAATTGGATCTATTCTAAAGCTCTAACCCAACGCATCATTAGAATAGTTAAATATAAAACAATGTGTTTAATTTTATCTTTGGTCCAGTTTTGGTTAAATATAAACAAAACTGCAGACTACTTATTTAGCATAAAACTTCTTTGTTATGCTAAAGTCAGAGATTTTGTACTTAATTGTAGCTTTTTCTTTATTATAATAAAGTTGGAGATTGGAGATTGCTTCCCTGTTATGCTAAATATAGATATTTTACTTTATTTAATTTAGTAGCGAAGTATTGTTCATTTTTCTTGTGTGCTCCTCATTCCAACTGTTCTGTAACCGGTGATGCAACACTGACATTTCCACTATGGGACGAATAAAGGATCTCTTACTGTAATCTTAAAAGTCATAAAGGTAATGTCAAAATACCTTCATACTGTAAAAATCAATTATGAGAAATATAAATCCCTTATTTTCTTTTAGGCCCATGATTAAAATGAGTTTGACATATGCTCCACCTCTGCTGCTGTGACCTAAAGTGCTGTTGCATTTTAATACTATTAGCTACTTTTAAAATTGTTAATGTATTTGTTTTGTTTATATGGATGCATGTGTTTCTGCTGCTATTAGACACCTGAAATTTCCTACAGGGGATCAAAAAAAGTATCTATCCATCTATCTACGTTGCTATGTATCTATCTATCTATCTATCTATCTATCTATCTATGTATCTATGGGCTCCTGTTGCTTATGAGACTTTTGACAAGCATTTCGGCTGCTACGAAACTTCCTCCACACCCTCCGCTCAAGCTTTCATCTGCTCATCATCACATCCTGTCGACGTTACCCCCAACACAAGTCCAGTAACAACCGCATGAAGCAAGAGCACCTGAGCCAAACATGACACACCCTGCAGGAAGCGGACGTAAACTCACACAAATGGCCCTCAGACAAGCACTGACAGAGGCTCCGCGCTCACGAAAATGTAAACACTAATGCACACTTCCACTGTTGACTTTAGAAAAAATCATTTTGGCGCTGCCGGGTTCTGCACGCCACATGGCAATCGAAAAAAGAATTAGACAGGTTCGACGGCTCATTTCGTCAAACCATGTGGATTTAATCAGAACCAGTTTTACTTGTTTGTTATAATGTTGCAGACAGAACACAAAGTAAAAGACTCAAAAACAATATTGACTATCAGCTCTGTATAGTTGACTTTGTGCTTTGCTCAAGTGGTGTATTCAACAACCTACATGGATCATTATTCTTTATTGTTGAAGATTGAATTAACGGCAGAATGACATTATAAACATAATCACATGGTGTAGACACGTTGCTGACACAGAAGGCGTTTGCAGAGTAATCAGTGGAGTCTTATTCGTGCCAAATGCGTTTGCAGCCAAAGCGATCGTGTATGACAGTTAGAAATATAAAAGAAAGGTCAGATAACTAATGAACTGTGGTTGTGTGGTGGTGAAAACGGGGGATTGTCAGAAACCATGATACAAAATGGTTGAACACTTTCATAAATTACTGCAACACACTCACAACAGCACAATGGGTGAATGAGAAAAGAGGATCGTTCAGTTTTCAATCGGATAATCCAATCAGAGAGCAGAACACAAACATTGTGGACATTGTGACTTTTGTATTTTTTATCCAGAATAAGTCTTTACCCTCTTTACACTTTTATTCAAAAAGGCCTAACTGGATTTATACATGTTGTTGTGGACAAAAAATGTAGATGCAAAGTTAAGTGAAAATATTACATACTGTCTCTTTAAATGGTTATTTTTTTATGAGTGTAAACTCATAATAATCTCCTGCTTTATGCAATGAAATAAACAGTTGAAACCACACTTTGAAACTGAATTCTATTGGAATATTGCAGTCATTGATACAAACAGAAAGAGGCCCTCATCCAGCACAGGTCAGAAAAGGATCAGTGTTTTTCACTTTTTATACTTTTTTAAATACTTTTTTCAGAATTATAAAACAAGTGAGAAACGCTGTGTAACTTCATGAGTAACACTGTTTTGACATGTGTTTAAAAGCAGTGGGTTAGTCAGGACCACTCACTGGACAACACACGCTCCAGAGGAAGATTTCACATCCAGGTCCAGATTCTCACTCACAAAAGCCTGAAAGGTAAAGCTGGGAAAACAAATATGAACCAATTAGAACATGCTCTCTTCATCTTAATAGAAAACATATTATTCTTTACCTATACTTGCAAGAATCAGCCCCACAATGAGCTGTGACAGTAGCGACAGTAGCTCAGTTGGTAGAGCATTGGCCTTTGAGCCAGAGGGTCGTGGGTTCGGGCCCAATCTTCACCATCGACTCCCACTGTCTGCTGTTGTTGTGTCCTTGGCAAGACACTTAACCTCTGGGAACACCAGCCACAGTGGGGCGGCTGCGGCTGTAAAGTGCCAAACTGCCGTTGTGTCCTTAGCAGCACACTTAACCCCCATTGCCTAGAATGAGTCTGGTGTGTGTATGAATGGTTGGTGGTGGTCGGAGGGGCCGATGGCGCATACTGGTCGCCTCGCTTCTGTCAGTGTGCCCCAGGGCAGCTGTGGCTACAGTAGTAAATCCCCACCGTGTATGGAGTGAAAGAATAATGACATGTAAAGCGTCTTTGAGTGTCCAGAAAAGCGCTATATAAAACCAATGCATTATTATTATTATTACTTATTGATTCTTTGGACTGAGCTGATTGGCTGAGTGAGGGTGGTCCTCTCTTTTCCACTGATCAAGCTAATCTAGAAGAACTATCATATGCCAAAAAAATACACGCAGAAGAAAACTAGATATGGAACTGTTCTCAGAGCGATAAAAGTTTGATTAATTTCCGTGCATAGTTTAATTTTTGTGGTTTGAAAGTGAGGTACCCCAGCTTTAACCAAGAGCGCTCAGTTATGGCAAAAATCATAAAAAATTGGGTCATACATTTACATTTCACTGTCAAAAATTAACCTGACTGAAATTATAGTACATATTTGGAATAGTATGAGACACATTTCTTGAAAAGTTCTGCTCTAGGTCTTACATGCAAAAAACAGAAGGTAATAATCTGCATTTTGGATTAAAGCATGTCTGTAATAGTTAATGCGATGATATTAAACGTGCTTAGACTCAAAACATGCAGCTCTGAGTTGAATGTAATTATCAGGCCATGCGTCGTATCGAAGTTGCTTAACTACTTGTATTTTTTGAGTTCAGCCAAAGTTCTTACCAACCAACAAATTATACCTGCAGTGTATTCGTGACGTAAATTTATACTTCGCTGCTGGCGCCAAACTTGTGTAATTATAGACTCAAGTGACCCAACAAATGCGCCCTTAAACAAACAAAAAATTCAAGACGACTCAACTCTATATACTGTCAAATGTTTGCTGTTTTTACAACAACAAATATCTTAGAGCCACTGTTAAAGTTTCAGAGACTTTTATAACTATATATACCTTGTGTTTGGTCCAACAGAGAGTCCTTTTGTGAACAAATCAGACAAGTCAACAACCTTTGAAATATGATGTTTTTTGATCAAATGAAAACATACAGAGAGCTGATTGGCAGAGGCATGGCTGATATTCTCCTCTCTCCAGAAATACACCAAACCGAGTTATAGGTACCCCAGCTTTAGTGACATACTTTGAGACTCAATGGATGATTTTATGAAAAAGTTAAACATATTATCTTCAATTAGTCGATCAAGCTAAAATGTATATTATATATTTATTCATTTATTACTCATGCCAGTTATACGCGCAACATACGACCTTTTTATCTTTTTTTTTCTAACAACACGACAAAAAGAGCAGGAAAGAAAGTCTTACAAACCCTGCTCCAAATGTTTATTTACAAAAACCATAGTTGTTTATTAAATCAATGCAGTATTAGTGGGTCAAATGTGTAGCAACACTTTTCAATATATTCTGAATGACTTTTGAGTAAACACCACTATTTACTACATATTCTGTATATAGCTATATTGCTCAAACAATCATTTTAAACCTACTTTATGCCATTGATACAACATCCCCCAAAAAAATTGATATTCCCAGAAAACTATTCTTGAATGTCCAGAATCATTTAAAGCTGGAGTACCTAACTTTGAAACCACTGAACCATGCAATAAAATCCAACTAGTTCCACTCTAAATAGTTTGGTTCTTTCACTAGTTTCAACATGCATGTATTTTTAGCTTCTGTTGTGTCTTCAGACCAGATTTTTAAACACAATCTCTCAGCCAATCAGCTCACAGCCCAAAGCGCCAAGTAGAGGCTCTTTTTTGCGAAACATACCATTTTGATAAGATGAAGAGAGCGTGTTGTAGTCTGATGTGTGGTAGTATTGTACTACTGTTTGTACCGTACAGTTGTATGTTTGAGAATTCTACTGCATGATATTGTTAAAACAGTGTGACGGGGGTTGGAATCAAATTTGCTTCATCCAACCCCTTTTTGAACCAGGTACAAGTTGTTTGTTAACTTATCTGTTATCTGTTATATTGATATATGTAAAAATATGTTTTGTGCAGGTTCAAAAAAATAAAAAATAAAATGTACATAAATGTTACTTTTACAATATCCAACACCACGTATTATTCTGGAAAAGGATTAGGTACCCCAACGTTAAAAATAAGATAAGAAAAGAGTTTCTCTATACCAGAATATATCATAAAAACAAAAAAAGGAAATATTAACCCACAAGATGAATAATTCTTGTTATTATAATTATATCTATAAGATTGATAATATATTTAAATTGACTTAGTGACTATAGTGGAAGGCCTAATTGACAACATGGCCAAGATTATCTTCAGTAAGAACCTGAGAAAGTCCTTTTGTATTTCAACTCGGATGTATCAAGTCTTTTTCATATTCATATTTGTTATAATGTTGATAATTATGGCTCACAGCTTGTAAAAACCTCAAAAACCTCAGATTATTTTTACACTTTGAAATTAGACCCCAAGCTATAATCATAAAAATGATGAAGCTTGGCGAAAGTCCAATGTCTATATCATATCATACAGTAGTTTCATATTTTTGAGTTGACATACAAAAATAAATGAAGTTTCCTCTGTATATTCTTCTTGGCAGTGGACAGAAGCCTGCAGTGAGTAGGCCGCTGTCTGTCTGTGACTCACTCTTGTAGTAGGAGCAAATACGCAGTGTGCCATCAACTTCTCAACACTCGGACACACAAACACGCATGAGGCGGATTTAAGACTAGTCCTAGACCCAGACCAGACCAGACCAGAGCAGGCGGGAGGGCGGGCGGGCGGCTCGGGCAAAGCTGGTGTCTATATGGCCCCCCTTGTGAAATGGAGGGACGTCCTGTCGAAATTGAGGGGTGTTAGGGACGGAAACAGCTGTGAGGACCTTCTGCGTATTAATCTAAACACAGACAGGATAGAGCAGGGGCTAATAAAGCATGGTATTACTGCAAAAGGTGTGTGTGCGTCTGACTGCTTGCCTTCCTGGAGGATTAGCAAACAAGCTGTACGTTGTTGATAGTGTCTATGTCCATGTCCACTGATTCTAACATATGTAGGTTTTCAAATTTCCGTGGGGGACTTTTTGAGCATGACACTTCTTACATTATATGCTTATTTCCAGGAAGGTGTTTATTTCAAGTTTTACAACCCTCTGCACACAAGAAGGGGTTTGGGAAATTAGATAAAATAGGGCAAGTCAAACTCTCTGCTCAATTAAAGATCCGGTTAAAAGGCACAGAGGCTGCAGCTGGGAGGGGAGCAGACAGAAACAGCGGCGCCAAGGCTGTTTAACAATCAAAGATGGGGGCGGGGGCTCGCGAGGAAGTCTCTACTGCAAAATACAGGTGTACACTCACAATCAAAGCGCAACTCGCAAAAAAAATGACTGGGTATGAAGTTGAAAGAGGAGGCAAGAGGAGCAGAGGAGGGGAGAGAGGGGGAGAACTGCTGGTGACTGGGAGAAGCCTTGAGAAAGTGGGCTGGGCTCTCCGCTTTTGGGATTTTGAATAATTAACAAGGATAAGGAAGCGGACTATACCAGATGCTTACAGTTTACAGAGTGGATATGCAGAGGGGAAGTGGCGGATCAGGGCGGCCTATCGCGCTCAGGAGGCTGGTGTTGGGACAGGATTTGTGTGGGACCAATTTTTGGTTCCCGTGGGACTATGCAGGGATCAGAGCTGTCTGACCCACAGTGCATAATACGGTACAAAAGGAATATATGTGTACTAAACAAAGGGTGGACAAAAACTAAGTCTAAGTCTTATTGGTCCTAAATTAACTCATTGACTGCCAGCCATTTTTGATGATTTCACTGATTCTCAAAACCCATAGAAAAAATATTTCCTAAGATTGTGTAAAATGTGAAACCAGATTCTGAAAGACTGTATTGTCTACTTTGATCAGCAAAAAAAAGTTTGTTTTTAGCTATTTTTAGTGTCCTGTAATCCCCAGTCGAATAGAGGGTCTAAGACAAATATGTCAATGGCAGTCAATGAGTTCATACAACTCAATGTGACAAAATAAGTTACCCAAAAATTATTGTAAGTTAGTAAGCTTAGTCATTTCTAGAGACAAACACCCATTACTATTTATGCAGGTACTCCAGCGTTAAAAATACCAGAATGAATAATAAGTATCCAAAAAAAGTAAATTTACTTGATGAATCTCTCCTGTCTACATTATTCTCCAAATGCAACAATAAAACAGCTAAACCAATTAATTTGTTTTATATAATAGAATACACCTTTCCATTTTCAGAACAAGTAACAGCATGAATATGTCCTAATGAAACAAAATAATTAATAATAAGCAAAGTTTCTCTGACCAGTCACACAAAGCACTTTACAATGTTTTTGGAGAACAGATCTTTTTCAATTCAATCCGCACACGGTGAAGACAGAAGCGAGACACCGACATCGAAGCCTCCACCCAGCACCATCCCATCACTTACTTATTAATTTCAGACCTATTGTAAATGTTTTTAGTGGTAGGGGAAACCGGAGCACCCACAAGAAACTTACACAGGGAGAACATGCAAACTCCACACAAGCAGAAAGGCCCTGTATGGAGGTGGAATCAAACCCAGGACCTTATCATTTCAGACTAGCTTTCAACAAATGTAGTTATAAATTTGTTTTTGCAGTATACACAGACTGCATGATGCTGGGAAGAGGTTTTGTTTCTCATGCCAAGTATATCAAGCAAAAAACGTCAAAATTAAACAACCAATCAAAGTGCCTGTATGGCTATTTTCTTGAGCGCTTTGGATTTGTTTTGGTCAAATTCTGCCACGAGTGATTTAAAACACAAATTTATTAATAGAAAGAACTACTTTCTATAGTACGGGAACTACTTAAGTGCACCTTTAATCATCCATATACTAAACTCAAAATAGTCATTCATTACAGACCATAGTCAAAATTATAATTGCCTTTCAAAGCACTCACTGCTTTACACACCGAGCTTAGTTTTATATTCTAAAATATACCATATCTGAAAATGCCCATCAGAAACAGGAAATTGGGACTCGCCCGTCACTCAAATCCTTTAACAAATTCTTCAAGTAAACAACAGCCTCACACCCAAACGGCTCTCGTGCAACGATCTCTTACACAAGCTATTTGACCTTTAAAGCCAAATAAAACATGTATCCAAAAATTATTGCGCAATTAAAGCACAATGGAAAATAATGCTGTGTGGTTGTGTGTGTACATAGAGCTAATTGCTGCCAAAAACTAAATGACGCAAAACACAACAACAAAACAACAACCTGTAAAGATCTTTCAAATATCTTTTTTCATAAAGATATTTCATTGGATTGTTCATTTGACCAATTTGATAATAGTTTCATCACCAACATGGAAAACCTATATTTTGGGGCAGGACAGTCATGCAAAGAAGGATAACCTGCAGATGATTTGTTGGTGCACGGAAATGTAATTTTAATACAATCCTAAATGATTTTGGTTCTGGATTATCTTGGTGCCTCTGCCTCCCGTCTGTCACCATGAGATAGTGAAAGAGGGAATATTTCTGAAACTGCAACTTCACTTGTTAGTTCTTCATATAAATACAGTTTTGACATCAGCGGTTTGTATGTTGAGTTTCCCTGTCTCCAGTGGGAAACAATGAAGGTCTATCTCATCTCATTGTAAAGTAATTTATCATGTGAAATATGCCTATAAAAGAGTTACGGGTTCTAATTTCAATTGGAATTTACTGAAAAGGTCATATGACAGGTGTGGGTCCACACCCCAGGAACACGAATGGCCAGCTTTGCAATTTTAATCGTAGTCATACGTAGTCATAGCTGACTTTATAGCACAATTAAATGCATTTTTAACTGTAGGAAACGCTCAGGTGCCATGACAATTAGTGGCAAGGAGAGGTAAGAGTAATTAAATATCATTCCTGAGTATTTCACATGTCACATGTAGATACACGACAAACACGCAACTCTTTGAAAACACACTGCAGGTACAGTATGTGTGATCTACCAATCTAATATTTCCCATTCTAATTAGAAAAATAAATAAAGTATCAGCAACTATAATGTAATAATAAGGCATCGGTTTTATTTAGCGACACTCAAAGACGCTTCACATGTGTCATTATTCTTTCACTCCATACACGGTGGTGATGAACTACTACTGTAGCCACAGCTGCCCTGGGGCACACTGACAAAAGCAAGGCAACCAGTCTGTGCCATCGGCCCCTCCGACCACCACCAACCATTCACACACACACCAGACTCCTTCTAGGCAATGGGGGTGAAGTGTCTTGCCTAAGGACACAACAGCAATTTGGCACTTTACAGCCGCAGCCGCCCCACTGTGGCTGGTGTTCCCAGAGGTGTTTCCCCCCCCCCCCCCCCCACAGCCCTTTCGTCACATGAAATGAGCATGTATTTCCTTGATACGGAGTAACGCTTTCTAGAGACTCACGCCACTACCGAGCTGCACTGTCCAGCCCAAAAAAGGAGGCTTGCACATTTTTACTCATGTAGTGACACAGTGATGGGCTTGGTGGGCTCCCTCCTCAGCAGAAGTGGAGCGCAATTCTTGCGGCTCGCCCTCACTGTTCTCCTACCGCGGTAAAGTGGGCCGGCTTTCCGGAGTCAGCGGTAAAGAGGTCCGCACATTAAAAGCGGGCGGCCGCTTTCTGCTGTTACTTTATGCGGTTCATCCCCGCGGCTCCTCTTTCCAAAGTTACTGTCAGTAAAGGCATAAACCGGCCACCCGCTTTTAATGTGCGGACCTCTTTACCTTTGACTCCGAAAAGCCGGGCCTCTTTAACGCGCTGTTCTACCGCTGTCCTCCCTCCCTCCCTCCGCTGCCCTCCCCTCCCTCCTCCTCCGCTGCCCTCTCTCCCTCCTCTGCCTCTCTCCCTCTCTGCCCTCTCCCTCCGCTGCCCTCCCTCCTCTGCCCTCTCTCCCTCCTCTGCCCCTCTCTCCCTGCCCTCTCCTCCCCCCCTCCGCCTCCTCCTCCTCTGCCTCTCCTCCGCCCTCCCTCCTCTGCCCTCTCCCTCCCTGCCCTCTCCCTCCGCTCCCTCCTCTCCCTCCGCTGCCTCTCTCCTCCCTCTCTCCCTCCGCTGCCCTCTCTCCCTCTCTTCGCACCATCAGCCTGACCCCTGATACAAGTGACTTTTCTCCCCCTCCGGGTTTTTCTGTTGTGGATATTAACCACGTTTCATTTTAAAGCAGGTATTATTTATTTGTAGCCTCCAAACACCTTTAGTTTTAGCAAACAACAGCAGGACACGCTTTGCCGCTGCGCATGATGTGAGCTGTGTTACGTGATGATTTTGATTGACGCAGCAATGACAAAATTACTAACGTTATTAAAATATATTTTATAAATATATTATAAAATATATATAATAATGTATATAAATGCTAAATACATATTTAAGGGCTTTATATTTGCTCAAAAAAAAAAATAAACTTTTTTTTTTTGAGCAAAAAAAAATCTTTTTTTGTGTGTGTGGAAATCATCTTGCGACCCCCCCAGGGGTTCCCGCGACCCCCCGGGGGGTCGGGACCCCCACTTTGGGAACCACTGCCTTAGACTAGTTAATACGTACCTGTCTGGTCTTAGTCCGTGCGCTCTGTCATGCAAACGGAGCAAAAACGGGAGCACAAACGCAGCCTCCTCTGTATACTGTATAGTACCCAAAAGGTAGCTCCCGCTAGAAGCTACCAAACTCTTCCAAGTGTTCCCTATTAAATGTATATAGTTACGTGACGTGTTACACTGCAAAGTATAGTAACACAGAAATGTAACTGTCGATTTTCTCAGCGGATAAAACGGGTACTATATTGTGAGGCGTAGTAATCTGAGGAGCGCTATGTGTACTACAAGTCACGCTGCTTCTATTGACGGAAGTGAGCGAGAGAGAAGTCTCCGGAGAGAAGTTAGTGCGCGGACGTAGCGCTCCTCAGATTACTACGCCTCACAATATAGTACCCGTTTTATCCGCTGAGAAAATCGACAGTTACATTTCTGTGTTACTATACTTTGCAGTGTAACACGTCACAAAAACTATATACATTTAATAGGGAACACTTGGAAGAGTTTGGTAGCTTCTAGCGGGAGCTATCTTTTGGGTACTATACAGTATACAGAGGAGGCTGCGTTTGTGCTCCCGTTTTTGCTCCGTTTGCATGACAGAGCGCACGGACTAAGACCAGACAGGTATATATTAACTAGTCTAAGGTAAGGTAAGAACTAGGGATGTAAAAAACTATGCATTTTCATGACCGACCACCGAGCCTCATTAACCGGTTGAAACCGGTTAACCGCGTAGTTAAAAATATTCCACGTTCTTTGAAATAGCAGCCATTTCGAGACGCGTACTTTTCATAAGTTTATCTATGCGTTCTACTAGATCAGAGCTGAGACAGCGGCGCCAAAACCCGCAACAGCTTCGGCACCTTTGCGCACAGAGAACTGCTTTTTTAATCTTCCCATACTGTGCTGCGGGTAAAGCATTTTTAAGCAAAAGACAGCTCGTCCACATGGTCAGAGCAGCGAGTGACGAGCCGCGTCTCGCAGGTCTCCGCTAAAGTTTAAAAGTGATGTGTGTGGATCTGATCTAATGACAAGGACCAGCAGCACAAACAGGTTTCATGTGTTTGACTGAAGCCGCGTATTTGCGAGGATTCTTTGGGCTGCGAGACACAGAGGAGCGCGACAGACCGGTATGTGTGTGTGTACAATACATGTGTGTATGTATGTGTGTATGTGTGTGTGTGTACAATACATGTATGTGTGTGTGTGTAAATATAAGCTCCAATGTAGTTCTGACCTGCACTAGTGTGGAACTTTGGCGGTAACAGAGGGGAGAGATGATGCGTGTGGATGTTACGTATGGAGGGGGGGAAAGTGTTTGTGTGTGTATGTGTGTGTGTGTGTGCGCGCGCGTGTGGCTGCGTGCATATGTGGAGCGTGCGCCATGAAAGTCGCCCGTAGTCTACTAATGCACTGGCGCACACAGCTAGATAGGGACCCGCTCGTCACATCGTGCAAATAGGGCTTAAAATAGCGTTATGAAGAGACCTCCCCTCTCCGCTTTTTCTTATTTTTAACCGACAGCTTTGACCGGTTAACGCTGTGACGGTCAACCACCGGTTAACCGGTCACCGATTTACATCCCTAGTAAGAACATATGTCAGTATGTAAAAACGGTGAACTATTCCTTTAAGTGTCTTGCCAAGGACACAACAACAGCAGACAGTGGGAGTCGATGGTGAGAGTCGGACTCGAACCCACGACCCTCTGGCTCAAAGGCCAATGCTCTACCAACTGAGCTACTGTAATGAAAATAAGAAGTCAAAAATATGTATTGGACAGTATTATGTGGTGCTTTTTTGGACATAATAACTACTGGCTACAGTAGTAGTTACATTATGCGGAGCTGCTAATCTGTGCCACTGTTCCATCCAAACACATACAACGCATCGGTTTAATATAGCACTTTTTTCGGACACTCAAAGATGCTTCACATGTCATTATTCATTCCCTGGTGGTGACAAACTTCTACTATAGTTACAGCTATCCTGCCGAGGCAACCAGTATGTGCCATCAGCCCCTCCAACCACCACCAACTATTCACAAACACACCAGACTCATTCTACGCAATGTGGGTGAATTATCTTGCCAATAAGGACACAACAACATTTCAGCCATTTACAGGCACAGCCGCCCCACAGTGGCACCTGAGGTCTCCCATCACCATACTAACCAGGCCCTGCTTTGCTTAGTTTCTGAGGTCTGACAGGATCTGGCTTTCACATAAACATACACGCGCACACAAATAGAATAGTCCACTGTGGCAGGTAGTTTTTCCAGATGTCTCCCATCTTGGACTAACCAGGCCCTGCATTGTTTAGCATCTCAGCATGTTGTTTTGGTTAGGATTCTCAGTTTTCAGATGATCTTTTGAACGGTAAACTGCTGAGGGAACCATGTGGTTTCATAATGCATTTTCTGACATTAGTTCGAGTTATTGCACAGATGCACGAGACGCGAGGTCAGGTCGGCAGTGTTTGTTTGTCCTCGTTTAGTCTAGAGCGAAAAGAGAGGGGGGTGAGTTTGTTTCACTAAACCGTGGATTTATAGAAAACCGGTTGATTTCAAAAGAAAAAGAGCCACTAAAATCTCCGCAATATCCGTCAGCTTAGGACTAGCTGTTTTAGTTAACATTAAAGTTTATGGGAAATGTTCCTAAACAGCCCATGTGAATTTAAGCTGCAGTGCCACCTTGTCTGTGCTGGAGACGGGTTTAAGCGAGCAATACTCTCCCCGGAAAATATTAAACATCCATGGGTCACCCCCACTGCTTCCCTGCCTCCCCTCCCATGGTTTTCCCCTCCACTGTTTCCAGGACCAATCACAGCCATCTCTGAGAGTCTGTCTTTTAAAAGATAATTTTGTGCGCCCCGATAAAGAGGCCAACACCCAACTTTCAAACCACAAAATAATCTAACCATGTAACAAAATCATCTCGCTCTCAAAACAGCTGGGTTCTATCGGTAGTTTTTAAAGCCATTTTTATTTTTCTCTCTGACACATCTTCAGATTATAGCTAAGAAAAGTAAAATATAAAGGATCACAGTCACCCTGAGCTCAAAGCATCAAAAAGTGACTTACAGGGCTTTAAGTCACACAACAAAGTATGCAAAAAAATAGAAAATTATATTAAGAGAATTACAGCACAAAATAAATACATTTTTTTCTGTTGGGACAAACAACAAGAAAGTGAGGTGCCCCAGCTTTAATAATGACCTCCAGAAGTCTGAATAAAAATAAGGGTAATCTAAAGTACTATCCAGTGAACATGAAAACTGGTGTTAGCCTAATTCCTCTGTCCGAGTCGTACCTGGACGTAAGGCTCTGCTGCTGATTCAGTATTTGCTGTTGGCGTGGACTCCACTTCAGCATTTCTAAAGTGCTGCTTCAGAGACAAAGCAGGGGACCAGGAAGTGTCTGTGGTCTGCACCCAACAAGCTGCAACACGGCCCGCATTTACTGTGAGCGAAAGAGAGGGAGAGGATCAAATCCAACAAAAAACAATTAAATGTGGAATGATTAATGCAACAATATACGGTAAGCCACTTGACTGACAGGTTACAAAGTGTATAAGCCGCCAAAATGCTATGTATAAACAAGGACATATTTAAACTCATTATTAATTCAATATGAGCAAAATGTGCAAGTAAATTGAATGTTCGGAACTGATAGTTGGATATTACACAGATATTTTAATTGTGGGTTTGTTTGGCTCGGACTAAACCATGAGGAGTGTCCACAATAAAAGGATTTCAGGTCACAGGTCTGCTGCACTAGACACTAGTCAGTGGAAAACGAGCAGTGGAGTAGAGGAGGGGACTGATGCTGCCTAAACCTTTTCAAACAACAAAAAATAAAACTCAATCATCAAATCCATTTAGTATTGACGTGCATGTTTGGCCTCTGTCACATATTTAGGTCAGATTTTGTGGGAAATAGTGACTCAAAGGGCTATTTCGTAGTGTTTTTTTTTTTGGTCAACAAACTAACAATTACTTTGTCCTTGTCATGTGTCCAAAGGGGAGTGGAAAGAAGCATAAAACACATGCACTTTTTCCCTATGAAAAAGAACACATGTTATCCAGGGCAGCTGTGGCTTCAATAGTAGTTTATCACCATATGTAAAAAGTATTAAATAAAACTGATGCATTATTATCATTATTATCTTTTCTAATAACATGAAGACGACATGTTTTGGTTTCATTTGTTCATACATTTTAAAAGACTTGTTTTTATGGGTTAAACAAATGCTTTCATTCATAAAACGTTGCGTATCCCAGCTTCAGTAAGTATTACATAATATTCATCCATCACATTATCAAGAAGACAAACAAGATAAAGTCACTGGCACAAGCACAATAAGTGAAAATGTACACAGCTAAAATATGGAATAGTCTTCATAAAATTGTGAGACAGGCTTCTTCTCTGACAATGTTCAAATCCAGGTTAAAAACAGGTCTGTTCAGCTTTGCACACAACTGAAAGATTGTATCTTGACTGTTTTTAATTAACTGAAATTATTTATTATTTCAATGCCATGTCCAGTGTACATCAAAAAGCAGGACATTGCGTAAAAAAGAAAACCTTCACAAATAATTAAATCATAGGTTCGAGGCCCGTATGTTTTCACTCTTTTGAATGCACTGTGGTTTTTGAGGATATTAATGCCTGAAATATATGTGGCCTGTTATTGTATCAATTAGTCAATGAACGCAAGATATTGTGTTTCAAGAATTAGGGGGGAACGAGTAGAAAAGGATTTGTGTATTTTGTTTGGTATTTTCGAACCCCTGTGTATAGGAATCATTGTGAAAAGGCACTTGTTCAATTTGTATTTGATTGTGGCAAAATATCTAAAATGGCTGCCTATATTAAATTCAATGTATTTTTGCATGGCCATAAATCACAAAAGCAGTTGTCTCAGAGGATTTTGCAAAGTTGTCAATTCGCCTAGAACAGATCATAGAATCAACGCAGGAAATGTAATAACAAAAACATACAGGAGCCATAGGTTCATAGGATGCGGGATGACAAAAGTCCATAAATATTGATACATAAATGTCCCAAATCATTAGTGTGCTTACCCCCTTTTGAATAGGCAAGGCACCTCTCAAAAAAAAAAAAAGAAGATTAAAAGGCTGTAGATCCAGGACTGAAGAAGATCCATACCAAAATTGGTTAGAATGACTATTTTTCATCAATTGACAATGATAAAAAAAAATGTCTGAACAAAACCATTTATAGAGTGGTTGTTTTGACTAAAGGTTCAGTCAGTCACAAAACCAACAAAACGAAAGAGGAGAAATCTGTGATAATTTATATCCATCATTCACTATTTTTTTCTTTTTAGACCTTGTTTAAATGGTGGCCCTCTGACCGAATATTTATCTACAGTAGACTTTACTTTACTCTACTTTATCCTCTTTACTTACGGTAGAACGTGTGTATTTTCACATGTTTGAGAGCCACTGTCTCTTACAAGTTTAGCTTCTTTGCTGCTGGTTTTGAACAAAGCATTTCACTAACATTTCAGACACTTGTTGAGCTTCGTGTGCGTCTGGGGGGACACCTCCCTGACAGACACTTCATTGATCCGTGTTTTGTCCAAGTGCGTCGGTTTTCGCCTCCAGCTGCACGTCTTCAAAGGGCCCTCCGTGCACGCGCCGCACACTCACGGGAGCGCGCACAGAACTGGATGGAGGGGGGGGGGGGCGTGGCCGGGACTGAGTGAAGATGTGGAGATTACGATGAACTTGTCCAGTGCTCTCCATGCAGTGCACCTGAGCACGCGCGATCTGGACTCAAGGAACGGGGCAGAGCTGAAACTATGAGGATTTTATTTTGCGCACATAATTTTGTCGCAGTCGGAAACAACGCGAGAGGTTTTTCTGAAAGGAGAAAAGTTTGAGCGGCAGTGGTGCGTCTAAAAAGCAGGTAGGACTTGTGTCGCGCGCTCAAGGCAAAAGGCGCTCTCTGTTTAAGATCCATTCAACATGACAGCAGCACCTAATTGTGAACAGTATTACCACTAATAATAATATCAACACCAGTAACTATATTACAATGCATTTGTTTAAAACTAATCTAATTTTGTACGCCTTTCTTGCAGTAAGGATTTTAGTCTATTGAGACACGTGGCCTATAATATGAATCATTGAACATTCGTCTATTAAATATAAAGTAGCAAACCAATTTTGTGTTTTCAAATAAGCGTAGATGCGAAAAGGCTGAAATTATTAAGCATGAGAAGACCTATGTATATGTAAGTGTTGTTATGACACACATATGACATGGTCTGTGAAAGGCGGTATATAAATGAAGATTACTTACTTACGTACGATGGTTAAACTTTAGGCTGGCTCTCTAAGACCTTGAATATCCTTATTACATTGTAGACCATATATTTTAGGCCTATCTTAAAATATATAACTTTGAAGCCGTTTGCTTGAAATAGTAATAATTCTGAAATATTATAATCACCGGCTGTATCTGTATCTTTATTATTTATTCTAAAATTGTACAAAATTTAACTTTACGTGTTAGGCCTACTCACTGGAGAAACAGACTCTTTGTGAATGTTTGGTGAATCATTGTCTGTCAGACTGTCACAAAACCCACAGCTTGTAAATCTGTCACCTGCATCTTTAAAAACATAAACTCTGTCTCCACATATGACATTTACTACAGACAGGTACATTTGTTGTAAAGTTTGTTTAAAGTAGCAAATATGCTGTTCTGTGTTTGATTAGATAAGTAAATATGTTTCGTCATATATTGCAATTTAAAATATATAATAATAATACTGATTGAAGAGATGTATTCATATTGCATATATATCAAGCTAGAAATGTGAGGAGGAGAACGGGCTTGAACAAAGTACACTCATCTATATTTTGGACTAAAGACATTACGGATAGACAATATATTCTTGACAATATTTCCATTAATTTGGCTCATTGTTAAAATTCTCTAAGAAAAAGAGAAGATATTTTATTTAATTCTGTCACATGTGATTCCATGTTCATCGTTCCTTGTAAAAACTAAATACTTTCTAGAAAGAATTGGAAAGAGGGATGAAATGAAGTGACTGGAGTGGTTATGTGTTTGGGTTTTTTTACAAAATAAAACCAAAGACATAGAACATTTGACTGTCACGATGCGAATACAAGAACAATAGGTAACTAACCTTCAAATGGAAATGACCAACACACGATACAACTGCAGATCTTTGAATGAGCGACAATAGGAATCTATGATAAGCATTTATAGTGGAATTAGATCTCGTGAGATAAAACCTGGAGCCAAACATTTGTTATGTACTGATATGTTACACATCAGCACAAAAGAGAAGTGCAACAAACACACGTAATGTCTTTATTATAAATCTGTCAATCTAAATCTGGCGCTGGGGTTGACTGGGATCCAGAACCCCGAGTGCTGGGGTCGGGTCCCAAATCTTCAGCGACTATTGAATAATTATAAATATTCTATTACTAGTGCTGAGAACATGTCTTTGCAAAATTAAGTTATCGTAAAGCATATATATATATAAAATGTACAGAAAATAAAATGGCAATTTTCATCATCATTATTGCATTTGCTGTGTTCTAATTGTTTTGTTTTCTAATCTTGGCGAATTGACAATTTTGTGAAGTCCTTCGAGAAGACGCTATAGCGCTATACAAAAATATATTAAATTAAATTAAATGGTAATTACAAGCTGAGTAAGAGTTACATGCATTTTTATTTAACTGCATTGATCGTTTAATATATGTTAGATGCTATTACTGTGGACTATTTTCAATTCATTTGAAAAAAAATAAAAACACTATTAAACACAACAAATATATTGCTACATCCTGAAAAATAAACACATATTTTAGAAAGAAACTCTGAGTCGCGTAATTGAGTTTCTATTATAATAATAATAATATTATATTCCATCCCTGTAATTAGTCATATGTAACATATTCATATTCTATTCTATCAGTACTGATAACTTGCAGTGATTTGTGGGTCCTTGGTCTGTGAGATGCGCTATATAAATAAAGATGAATTACTTATTTACATGTTTGCCCAAACCCCTATGTTTTTTAACTGGAACTTGTTTTTTCATATGAGAGACCTGCTGTCTCTTAGTCAAAATGTTAGGGCCACAGGACATGGATTTCTTGGATAAAGGGTTAGGGTTAGTTGAAGAAAATCTTGCTTTGTTTTGTCGAAATATTGTGGTCTTGCCCCACCTCATATGTAACGGTTTATACCTAAGAACTAACTTTATATTTTGTCATTATGTTGTTCAAGCTGTTGACAAAATAACGTGCTCACTATTTCATGTATTTGCATCTTACGGCCTGAGCTTCTTGGCGACTTGCAAAGCGTCTGTGCTGGGTCTTGGTCAGGCAGGTTTTATGACCACAGCTCTGTCATTGCAGCTTCCTCCTCCTCCTCTCCCCAGCGCCTCCGCCAGCTGTTTCCCTCGAGAGTCTGTAGCCCTGCGGCCTTTGGGCCAAACACAAAGGAAAAGATTCTAGTGACTTTGGGTTTGTTTATGGTTTTGTCAGCAATGGCCACGTCCAACTGCACATCTCAGTATAGCATTCCCTAAAAATTACAGAGTGGTGGCCGAGGCTCCGGGCTGCCCCGAAATAAATCAGGCTGACCTCCACCACTGGACCTTTCATTAGGGCATTCCAGGCTAATTGCTTAACAATTTCATACAGAGTAGAGAGCATTGTAAGTTCATTTGACTCCTCAAAGACGTGTAATGTATCACTTATAATCCTCTATTGGAACATATTGACTCAACTAATTGAGAGGTGCACAAGGGGCTAGTTAACTGTCAGTCAGAATGACGATTCCTCACTGTGAAGAAAGCCATAAACATGAACAGTTGTGTACATCTGTCTGACAATGCATTCACAATGCAGATATATCGGATGATTCAGGTCCTCAGTGAGCGCACTAAGCCAAAGACAACTTTACAGTTTCCTGCAGTAAAGATAATTGCAGAGGCTCGATGTGGGGGCGTGGTGGAAGTCGACAGGACGGTTTGGGGCTTGGACATGTTTGAGGCCAATCACAAGTGTGGGAGGTTGTTTATTTTTGAGTCATAAAGAAATCTTCATGTCGCTGCTGAGCTTTTCGGTCCACCCCATCTAAAGGAAACATACCTGTGTGATTAGGGCCAAACGCCCGAGCGAGCGCGTGCACATGTTTACTTACGTATTCAGAGTTATTATCACGTTATAGTTGAATGTTGTCAATGTGGATGCACTGTCGCAGTGTGCCGACCTTTTACAGGCTTGTTCTGTACCTGCCTGGCGGCTTGTTGTTGTAAATCATGTGGTGATTCATAAAACAGGTTCTTCTTGTCTGCCAGGCCTCATTTTTACAGACCTCAGAGACGTAGTCAAATAGTTTTTTGGCCTACAGCCATACCTCCCTGCTCCTTCTTCCTTTACCAAACTGCACGCCTGTCAACACCCCCTCCCCTTTGCTCTCTCTCTCCCAGATGCAAGACACTCAGCATAGGTCCATGTTGTTTTCTTTGCTCTTCTTGACTGTCCTTTATGGGAAGTACCTGGCAGCGGATGCATGTGGCAGGCTGTTGTCTGGACACGTCTGTCTCCCCCTGTCTTCACTCTTCGGGCCACTCAGCGTGAGAACTACAGTATCCAAGCTGTTGATCTGATGCTGTAGACAGAAGGATAAGGCTGAGTGACTGCTTAGGATTTCAGCGACGTTCACACCAACATGACAGTGATGCATACAACTGTAAAGAACAAAAACGGAGCTAATTCACGTGTTTTTCTGTTCCACAGGTTTTATTGAGTATCACCAGCACCATGCAGTAAAGAGGAGGACAGAGAGAAACCCCTGAACTGCACCTGACAAAGACTTCACTGCACCAGCTGCACTCATGGCTCACCCCTATGAGCCCTGGTTACGGACAGCGCCCTCCCAGTGGCAACTCAGAGGACACGAACATGGCATCTTGGTGGGACATGCACCCAGGGGGGGCTGGCTTGACCTGCAGACGGGTCAGGGGCTGCCCACAGTCAGTGCTGGAGGATCTATGGGGCTTCAGTCAGGGATGCAGTCCTCTTTAGGGCAGTATGGCTCTGACCCACAGCTGTGTGGCCTGGCCTCTCAGCACGCACCCCCCTCTCACACGTCCCTTGTCTTTCCCTCAGGATGGCTTCAAATTGGAGCCTATAGGTGCAGAGATGCTCCCACAGGAGCCGTACCCAGTGCAGGAGCCACAGGAGAGGCCTGTCTCTATGCGTCCCAAACCCCAGAGGACGTTCCTCGTCACGGGGCGGGGGTCAGGCCGCGTGCCGCTGCCCCAACTGTGTCCACGCAGAGCAGCTGGGACAGAGCGCAGACGACCGAGGAAGCACATGCACAACTGCCACATCCCCGGCTGTGGAAAGGCCATACGCCAAGACGTCCCACCTGAAGGCTCATCTGAGGTGGCACAGTGGAGACAGGCCGTTTGTCTGCAACTGGCTCTTCTGCGGAAAGAGATTCACACGCTCAGAGGAACTGCAGAGACACATACAGACACACACAGGGCAAAAAAATTGTCATGTCCTTTATGTAATCGAGTTTTTTATGAGAAATGACCACCTGACCAAACACATGCGCTCACATGCCCCTGCAGTAGAGGCTGCGGGAGAGGGTGAATGGTGACAAAGGCTTTGATGGAACTGCTCCTCCTCAGTCTGCCCCAAACGTGTCTGCCATCGGACGTGCCAGAGCCCACGCGAAGCTGAAGACTGAGCCAGACTCTGCTGTGACAGGGCAGTCTGGGTAATATCTGTAAACAAGCATTTTAAGGACTAACAGTTTATCCCTGTGAGTCACAGAGAGAGGAAGATTACAACTGAAGAGTAGAAAAGTATCAACATCGTTAAAGGTCACTATAAGAAAGAAATGATTTCCTGCAACCATGTGAGATATAGCAAATGGAGATATTTGCTATAATGGTAAACAGTGAAGCAAGCTAGAAGGTGCAGCTTGTTGCTGGACATCGGCTGCTAGAGCTGCTATTGTCAATGATAAAAAAGACTGAGGACAAGTATAAATTGTTTGTGACTTGTTTACAATGAAATGTCTTGACTTTGCTATAAAAAACCAAATGTGTGTGGATATAATTCAAATCAAGCAAATGAGTAAAGTTAAAGCCAGGTTAAGTTACTGCTGTGCAAAACTACTGTGCCATATTTAGAGAAAAAAAAAACACTGGAAAATTGTGCAACATGTATTAATTTGAGATAAGACGTGAGAGCAATGTAATAAACTGAAAGTGTGCGTGAGACCTTTCAGGCACACAGTGAATTGAAAAATAGAAATATGCACAATAGCGTCTTTCCTCTAATCCACAAATGAAAGCACCATCAACAGCAGATTTAAGAAGAAATGTCTGTGGGGGTAAATCAGCCGTGAAGTCTGTTGTGACTTACTGATGACATGTTACAAACGCCGCTCCGATCCACACTGTCAACACTTGAAGCTGCTGCTGAAGCAACCCCCTGAACTTCATATCTGTTGCACTCACCTGCAGTGATGAGATTTCAAACTACAACAGCTAACAAACGGCCCACAACAAAGACGCATGTTATACATAATGAAACAAGATAATAATATCAATTGATCTAAAGCATAATTCAATTACAGTGTATTGTACCAGCCACTCTTCAATGACCATTGGGTTTCCTGCCACCACATGGTCCTAATAATACCACAATTAAGCACGAGATATGTCATAACAGTTTGATAGAGGGCCATTTACAAACGTAATTGTCAACTAAAAAACAAATACAAGTAAAGGTCTAGTTATTATACTTTCATCAACATTTTCTGTCTGAAAATTCGATCACTCAACACGTTTGATTAAAAGCTGTTCACTTTGACATATGCAAACCGGGACTTGCAGAAACTTGACAACAATTTGTGAAGTAGTTTTTCGAAAATGAAATGATGACTTTCAATAAAATTATAAACATGAGCAATTTTAGTGGCAGGCGTCATATGTGTCTAGAACTCTAGATTAATTAGAGGCATTGAAACTATTTCATATTCATAAATAGAACTGTAGAAAGCAATAGAAGACGTTCACTTATATAGGAGGCATTTTAAACCAGCACAAGAATACAGCTTACATTTTTTGCGTTACCATTTTGTGGAAATATTGAGAACAAATGATGACTTTTTACTGTAGAATAATATTATTTTATTGTTTGTTTATTAGAGTTTGTTAGATGTTTTAATGTTGTTCAGTAGAGCCAAAAGAACAACTTGTTATTTTCTGTAGTGATCATTTTTTAATATACATTAAGTTAAATACCATGGTGTAATAATATGTATTTAATCTGTTTTCTGTATTCATTACACTGTTGAACTGAATAAAAAAACATTTACTTAGTCTGTGGACCACCAATTGTTTGTGTTTGTCAAATAGATATAGTATGACACTGTATATAAAAGTACTATTTTAGAGGAATCATTTAGGACTACCTGAATGAAATAACTAACATTTTTTTCAAAATG
Source organism: Knipowitschia caucasica (assembly GCA_964034765.1). Classification (NCBI taxonomy): domain Eukaryota; kingdom Metazoa; phylum Chordata; class Actinopteri; order Gobiiformes; family Gobiidae; genus Knipowitschia; species Knipowitschia caucasica. The sequence goes on from OZ035825.1 coordinate 39,972,845, forward strand.
AATCTACCAAAATGAAGATCCCTTCATGAACTAAAATAAAAAAATAAAAATACAGACAATGTAGCAACACATTATTTTTTTATAAATATAAAGAAAAATACTAATAGTCAAATTCCAATGTACTGCCAATAGAAAAAATATTTGAAGATTGTAGCAAGATAAATGTGACTTATGATATACTTTTCAAAACGGAAATATCAGTCTTTGCAAATTAAATGCTAATTTCTAGACAGAGTATGATGTACATCACATGCTTTATTATCATCATCATCATTATTGCGACGATATTATTTATTATTATAATTATCAGTATTATCATTATATTATAATAGTTATCATTATTGTAGTACATTATTTTAGAAAAAAAAATATAACGCATAAAAAAAAATATTTTTTTTATTTCATACTAATTTTATTATAATATTTCTCTTGTTACTTGTGTCTTGGCCTGTTTTGACTTTTCAGTCGTGGATCTTTTGTACTTGTTCTTTGCCACAAACGTGGCAAAAATATTATTTAAAAAAAATCTGACACCGGAAAAGGAAATACGGAAGACACAGAAGTGCATGAACACAGCTGAAGAGCACAACAAGACGATCGTGTTTGTGCGTGTTTATTACGGGTTTAAACTAAGATTGTAAAAGGGCATTTCTTTTCATCTATATTCTTTATAAAGGAGAAGGACTTACTCTGCCAAGATGGGGGGCGGAGATTTGGTAACGTGCGCATTTTATAAGTATAAACTAGCTTTAGCTCCAAGAATGCAATCGCTACGGCTCAATGTTTTGATCCTACTGTAAAAAGTCCAATATTATAATGGAAAATAACCTTCTATTTTAGATATTTAATTAACAATATATTGTTGTGTATTTAATTTGTTATTTGTCTTCCCCGTATACATTTCACAGTACTCGTTAGGTTACGTGTATGTATTTTTTAGTTTGTATAAATATTTGTCTTTATTTAACTAGATTGTTTATGTCGAACCTGCAAAACACATTTTTCACATATATCAATTATAAAATGCAAATAACAAGTAAATTAATCGAAAAAGGTTGTTGGATGAAGCAAATGCTCATTTGATTCCAACCGCCCATACAACATACGCTATTATAATATTATGCAGTAGAATCTGAGACCAGACAGCTGACCTAACATTAACATACTAAGCCAAATATTACATGCATCATATGACCGAAGGATGTTAGCTATACAATACAACCATCCATACAAAAATTATTTTAACTCTTAATCACCTTGTGCCTATCATGTTTCTCTACAGAACTTGAAGAAGAGCTGGCATCCCCAGACTATGAAAAACATCGAGCGGGTTTGGAAAGCCGAGCAGAAACATGAAGCCGAATGCAAAAAGATCGAAGAACTTCAGAAGGAGCTCAAAGATGAACGAGCTAGAGAAGAAATGACAAGATATGCGGAAGAATCGGGGGCTATAAAGTTAGTTGGTTTAAAGTTTTAATAATTGCTCTAGGCTGGGCATCACTGTATAAAATGTTTCACTATTTTAACCTCATCTTCTACTTCAGAAAAAAAGATGATCGCTTGGACTGGATGTACCAAGGCCCCGCAGGTCAGGTGTCCAGGGATGAGTACCTGCTGGGACGTCCCATTGACAAACAGATCACTGACCAATACGCCGATGTGGAGAGCGGCCCGTCAGCGGAGACCGGACTCTTGCCCGGATCCATCTTCAACCCAAACGCAGCTGCGTCCGGATTAGATATGGCTGCCAAGATCAGAGAGGACCCTCTGTTTGAAATCAGGTCAGAAAGATGTAGTTTTAAAATAGAAAAGGGCCATTATTGCTCATGTGTTGATTCTGAATTTAATTTGTCAGTTATTATTTTGTTTGTTTGGTGGATGTCTGTTATGGAACTATGGGGATAATTCTTTATGTCTAATTGAATCTCATGTATAAACACATGAAATTAATCAATACAATCTTGTACAATGTGTTATAGGAAAAGAGAAGAGGCGAAGAAGAGAGAAGTCCTGACTAATCCAGTCAAGATGAAGAAAATCAAAGAAATGGTTTGTGTTATATTAATTAACATACACATATTCAGTTATATTAAGAACAATACATGTTGAGACACAAATATCTCAAAGAATCTGTAATAGTATATATAAACTGGTGTTGTCAGTACCTAAAATAAACTTTTAAATTTTTTTCCCAAACAGTTATAGAATTATCTTGGGCAATATCATTTTTTGTGGTTTTTGTCATATTTTTTGTTCATATCACATGTTTTCGTCTAAAGCAGAAACAAATGTAATCCTTATGATCAAATTGACATTTTTGTAATTGTAGTAATAGGAGGAGAAAATACTGGTACACTATTGTATATCCTAACATCCTAGTTTACTATTGTACACCCTAACAAAAGCAATTTTGTTTTGCAGCTTCGTCAGAATTTGGACAAAGACAAGAAGAAGAAAAGAAAGAAGGAAAAGAAAGACAAGAAAGACAAGGACAGGAAGAAGGAGAAAAAACACAAGAGACGAAGCTCCAGTCAGAGCTCCAGCGAGGAAGACGACAGAAAACACAAGTAATAAGACAATCGTGGATACTTTTGTGCCATCAGATCTACAGACACAACTCCCATAATATTGTTTCAATTGTTTATATTTTGGCTTGAAGCTGGGGTACCCAACATTGTGTTTTCTTCTTAATCTCTTGAGAAAATGTGTTATCGTTGTTGTAGGAAAGAGTGAGTCACTGTTGATGCTTTGGACAAAGAGCTGATTGTTTTGAGAAGGTTCATCTTGTCCTCTTTGTAGAAATAACTTTTTATATACTAGAAATACCTTTATTTTAACAAAGAGCTGATTGGTTGAGTGGGGGTGGTCCTCTCCTTTTTAACTTTCGTTGTTCAAAAATCTGGCAGAGGCCTAAATTTCATGCGTGTATTACAAACTTCCGAACTATTTGACTATAGTTATATTTTTATTACATAGTTAATATTGTTGTGGTTTGAAAGTTACGTACCCCAGCTTTAAGTTTACTTGTTTGTGAAGCTTATTGAAATTGTGACGTGCCCCAGTCAATATTATTCTCTTTTTTTAGATCTGTTTCACACCATGAATATTCATCTGATAAAAAATCAAATGGCCACCACGTTCCAGGTTACGGCCTACAGGTGAGTGCCAACTGTGAATATGAGTTCATATAATTGTAGTATTAGTATAATGGTTATAGTAAGATTACAGACTTATATCAACTCGTTTACAAGTCTTTCTTAATTTCAGTTTCCAGCAGGGAGAAGTCATCACAATTCAAATAATCATTCTTCCTCACGGCGAGAAAGAAGTCGCTCTCGATCGCCAAGAAACCACAGAGACCATTCCTCCTCCAACAAAAGTGACAAACGTGACAAGCCCCGAGCTCCCACTCCACCGAAAGACCGATACCAAAGAAACAACCACCATGTCTCCAAGTAAGACGCTTCATAATGAGGCAATAGTCACATTTATTTAGGAAAATGTAAAGTATGAAAAAACATGTTTTGTTTTTCCGCAGTGATTGAAAGTAGAAGAAAACTACCCTAAATGAGTGTCTAAAAGGGTCTAAAAATGACCCAGGGCTGGTCAAGTTAAGACAAAAAAATTACTAGAAAGCTTGAAAAAATTAATCACTTTAAATGTGACCCAAATACCCCCTTGTAACCCCTGTGTACCTCCTGTACATTTAAGTTTCTCTCTGCCACAAATTTTCCTACATAAAAAAAAAATGAATTATATTTAAAATAGGTGTAATTCCACCAGAAAAAGACAAATCGGAAAATTATTAAAAACTCTTGTGCACGTTAAGTTGATTCTTCATAGGCAGCAACAACTGTTTATTTTTATTAAAACTTTAAAACTTTTTTGTTTTGTTTTTGCAACAACCATTTCTTTATACAATACCTTAAATTATTTCCATGCTTGGGTGTTGTTAATTGATGTCAACCTCACAAAAGCTTTTCCAGTTGATCGAACTTTGGCTGTTTTAATTCGATAAAGTGTTATATGTGGATAGATTCTTGTTCAGTAAAGTATACTACAGTAATACTAAGTTTATATTGTTTGTTTATGAATGTAATTGGGATTTTCTTTATCATATTTACAAGCCTTACTTAAGGTAATAATCCCCAATATATTTAAATGTTTATTTACACAAAAAATATTTTCACAAATATCAATGTTTATTAACTGCATGACAATCATAACAGAATGATGTCTTTATCGTCATTGAAAACTATGATGTCTGTTCAGAAAGTTGTCCGCAGACGAGTTGGAACGCAAACGGAGAGAGATGATGGAACAGGCCAAAGAAAGGGAAGAGGACAGAGAAAATAATGTAAAAAGATACAAGAAACAAGATGAAAAGGAGAAACAGCGGGAGAAAAACGTCAAGCGGGAAGAACACGCTGGGTTCATTCAGTAAGTTTCTTCAGCAGTGCATTTTGTTAAGATGAAACAAAACTTTATTGATCTCACAGTGGAGAGATGTACATGTTACATTTGGTATCAATAGGATCCCTAATATTCATGCTTTAATCACTCACCTCAATCTTTTTTTTTCTAGTCATATGAAACTGGAGAGTGCAGCTTCCTCCTCGCTTGAAGACAGAGTAAAGAGGAACATCCACTCGATACAAAGGACTTCAGCCTCTCAGGACCATTTCATGAGGAGATAAAAAGAAATGCACACAATGAGTTCAACCATATGTTATTACAGCATCATGTGTCTGCTTTGTTTTTAAAAGCACATTCACTTATTTTTAATGGAAAACTGTTTCTTGTACATATCTTAAGTTTATCATATTAGTAATTCATGACTCCACTGAAACTTTGTAGTGAGTATTGTTGTTTGTTTTATAATAGGACCTCCCTGGATATATTTTTGATGTTGTAAAAATGATTGACTATTCAAATCTATTGTGTCAATTAAACACAACTCCCAAGTACCTTTGACTTCTCTTTGTGAAGTGCCCCTTTCCTTTTGCCCTTTGTTAATTGTATATTTTTAAGGGTTATATAATATAAGTGACTAGAAACAATTAATTTGAGGTACCTTTTCAAGCAATTACTTCTCGACGTCACGCAGGTGGTGGACCAAGAACTGCTGTTTAGCTATTTTTCTCAAGCTAGCTTCAAAAATTGCCTCTACCAAATTAAATTATGATTAAGTGATGTTATGATACAAAATATAGGGAAAAACTAAGTCAGTATTGATTTAAAAAAAAAAAAAAGTCAATCAAACTAGTAAAAAACTAACATTATTTACGGTTTCGCTTTAACACGCTGCAACCAAACTATCAGTGCCCATGGTTATTGCCCGCCTATTAACGTTTCCCCCAATCACATCCTGCGTTTCACCAATGTATCCAATCAGCTGAAAGAAAAGTTGTGTCGTAAGATTCTATGCTAGAGTGACTTCCGTGTTTCTAAATCGTGTAGTCACTCTCCGATGCTAGCAGCCGCATTTCACATTAAGCCCAGAAACCAATAAAACGTTTAGTTATTTGGAGCACAATACACATTTTCCATCATGGTGAGTGTCCTTTGTGACGATTCTATGCATTTGACTATGTCCTACTTGAGTAATACTACGTTAGCGAGCAGTTTCACTGATTAACAAGCATGCTAGTTGTGCTAGCTGGTGAGCTAACATCCATTGTAATTGTCTTCATAAATGAGACATGCATAAACATGTTGAAGTTGAGCTTGCAAAGGAATTACAAATTTTTACACTTAACATACTTCGTTAATGCAAGTGTCAGTCACGAAGTCTGACGCTGTGCTTTGACATCATTACATGACAAGCAATACTTTCTTCACACAATGTTTTACTCGTATTTACTGACAGTTCTCATGTTCAACATATTTATCTAATGCTTCATATCGCTTGTGTACGAAATGTTGAGTTAATAAAGCTCATTGAGATTCATAAACTACTGTAAAAAATACAATTATTCAATATTGGGCCAGGATATAATCAAGATTTCTGTGAGAAAATATCGCCTACATGGAAAAGAATGAGAGGATCAGGATGTGCACCATCATAACTTGCTTTTGCTCCATTATAATCTATTTTTAATTCTCTTACAGTCTATTATGTCGTATAACGGAGGGGCTGTGATGGCCATGAGGGGGAAGAACTGTGTAGCCATCGCAGCAGACCGGAGGTTTGGGATCCAGGCGCAGATGGTCACCACAGACTTCCAGAAAGTCTTTCCAATGGGAGACAAACTGTTTATTGGGCTGGCGGGACTAGCCACAGATGTACAGACAGTGTAAGTGCAGTGTGAAGCTACGGTCCCTCGTGAGGCCAGTCTCAAGAGTATTCTGTTAAGCAGTTTTAATATGGCGCAACCAGTCATCCTATTTGAATAATGAACCTTTGTTGCCTCTACTAATAACATGATTATAAAGGTGAAGGCCAATAAGTTATGATAATACAACCAAATTAGCCTTAGAATATGGCTGCAGCTAATCATTTGTCTTCTCCATTTCATCATTCCAAATAAATGATCTGAAAGAAATTAGATATTTAGTTCTTGCAGAAACTAGTTCTTGTATCTCTCACTTATGTAGATAAATCTGATCAGTCTGATTTGTTTTGGAATGAATGCGAGCTTGTCTCAAACCTGCTTGTGTTGTTGTGGACAGATCCCAGAGGCTTAAATTCAGACTGAACCTGTACGAGCTGAAGGAAGGTCGTCCAATCAAGCCGAAGACTTTCATGAGCATGGTGTCAAACCTCTTGTACGAAAGGCGGTAAGTGTGTGTGTTACACGAGTCAAAACAAAACGTTGACTTGTATGTCTCGTAGTGAGAGGTATAATGTCTCTTTTGCTTGAAGGCGTTTAACAATACACACATTATATTACCCTGACAAATGCTCAGCACACTGGAAACTAAATTATTGATCTGTTTACCCTGTATAGTATCTGATCTTTTTATGATATTAATGCATGAATTCTGAGCTGTAAGCATGAATTGGTGAAAATGAAAAGAGAAAATGCATTAGTGACGCTATAGGATTGATTATTTTTTATGGTAGAAATGCTCTGCCTCATCGCATTTTGACAGTAAGATATTACACTATTCACTCTCCTTACCTCCATCTGTCACGTAGCACTTGTATCAGCACATGTAGCTCCTAAATCACAATTGACTCAAAGAAACATCTGAAGATAGTTTGGGGCCCATTTGGTGTTTATCAAACCTTTTTCTTTGTAATGGGACAATGGCCCGGCAATGCGTTATCATCATAGTGCATTTTTGACACTCAAAGATATTTTCGATTTTCACTGTAAGATCAGTAATTTTAGATCAGTTTGGAGATTTTCCTGCTCTGTTGTAATTACACCTGTAGTATTGTAGTTTCAATGTTGTCGTTTGTCTCCATCTATCTCTGAACCATCACATGAGCCACACTAGATGCACAGGGCTAGTAACTCACTCATGTTTCCCCTCAAAGGTTTGGTCCATACTTCATCGAGCCGGTGATCGCAGGACTCGACCCAAAGACCTCTGAGCCGTTCATCTGCTCCCTGGATCTGATTGGCTGCCCCATGATCACCGAGGACTTTGTGGTGAGCGGGACCTGCGCCGAGCAAATGTACGGCATGTGCGAGTCACTGTGGGAGCCAGACATGGTAAGAGTCTTAACTGTTTTGTCATATAGATTGATTGATTGGATTTATTTCAATCAATCAAGAATCAATTACATATTACATGATAGAAACACACATGCGTACATACATTTAAGGGTTTCCTTTATTTCACTCCTGTCAAAGCTCATTAAGGAGTGGGAAGAAGTCAAACTTACCTTCTATAAGCTCTTGTTACGACCCGGCTCAGCTTAGGTGTGAAGGAAGAATCGATTAAAACCAAGGTGTAGAAATGGAGACTCAAATCATAATTTATTCCAATGACAAAATGGGATCAAGTATTTACTAAACACAGAGTAGATAAATAACCTATGAAACGGTTAAGTAATTGACAGAAGCAGATGTCTAAGATAACAGGTTCAAATTAAAGAATTGTTTAACCATCGATCTAATTAGAATATTATATGTGATCTTTGTGTTTCAGGAACCAGAGGACTTGTTCGAGACCATCTCCCAGGCCATGCTCAACGCTGTGGACAGAGATGCTATTTCTGGAATGGGGGTAGTGGTTCACGTCATGTAAGTATCAAACCCGTTTAACACAAGATCACTGTGGAAAGATCGACAAGTCATTTGAATCTTTTATTTTTGCAGTGAGAAAGATAAGATTACGACCAAAACTCTCAAAGCCAGAATGGACTAGATCGTAATACTCCTGGTCATCTACACATAGGTTTTGTATCAAAATGAACTTGAATGCTTGTATTGTCTTTTTTTTCTTATTGCTCAATAAATAAAGTGTTTGAAAGGTTGTGTGCTTCTTGTTTATATGATCATGAATACTTTTAATACTGCCCTATATGTACAGTATATAACTTTAAACTAATATTATATTTTGAAGGTTAATGAAACCTTGCAGCTACTTAATTTGTGTGCTCTTACTACTGTCCTGTATGTGCACTGCAACATTGAAATTTCCCCACTGTGGGACGAAAAGACATCTTATACATACTGTGATAGACTGCTGCAAACCTGTATTGAGATTTAACGTCCAGTAGGATTCTTCACTCATGAATGTCTGATCTTTAATGCATTTTAACCATGTAGGTTCCAAATTAGCAGCTCAGGACAATGTAAATACATGCCAACTGCGCAAATACATTTAAATATCTATAGTTTGTAAGTTCCTCGCAGTGAAATCACTATTTGGCGTGTCACTCAAATGGACTTTTAGGGCTAGATATCGATCCAGAACTCATTGTTATTATAAATTCAAGCAGTTTTATTTTGTAACTTAGTGTATTACATAAACATTTACATGCTCGTTCAGTATAAAGTTGTATGAAAAGTGAACCTGTAACGAGGGTTATTGTAGCTAATGTACACGGTGGTTCTGAAAGTGGGGGGTCAGAGATGATTGAATTTTACATTGAAACAATCATTTAAGTGAAATTAGCTCATAATAAATCTCATACACATTGAATTATTTCTGTTAAGTTTTCACCTGTAGCTGAATGACATGAGTATTGATTGGGTATTTAAAATAAAACTTCCGATCAGACCATTAACATTTCCTCCACATAGAATAAGAAAAGCAGGATTACAGATATGTATTGTCCCAAAAGTTTATTTATTCATAAAAATGGTACTATTTGTTCAAAACCCACTTGTTTCACAAATGTGTTAACAGGACGCTGGACTGAGAAACTAGCATAAATGAGAATATTGGTTTAGCACAATACCATAAGGACAATTAATAGACAATTATTGTAACTTCAGATCCCCAATCTCATAAAAAAGTGCAGGCCAACAACCAAAACAAGATAAAACTCCCTTTAATATGCAATGAACCATTTTCAAGTAACCTTTTTTTCTAATGTCTCTTGGTAACAAAACAATACTGTATACAAACACAAAATTGCTACATTAATGTAAACAAGATATAAAAATGATCCTTATGGTTTTAAAACAAGTTCTTTGCAGATTTTCCCCTTTTTGACTTTTACGTTTTTTCCTCCGAAGACCGACCTCCACCAACCTCATGGTTAAAATTCCAAATAATATTCAAAAACAATATGGCAACGAAACATTCAAAACAGCAAGATTTTTTTTGTTTTTTGTTTTTAAATCCATTTTGTTTAGTTCCTTTTAGTCATGAACACTATCGTCGGTTGTTGATGTTCGGTGGTGGAGCCTCAGGAAAACGTCTTTGCCATGCATTTTTGACATTGCGCTCGGTTAAGTATACATAGAGTAATGTTGTAGTTTTCCCTGTTTTTTCTTTCTCCAATTTGCCGTTTTTTTGTGAGATGACGTTTCGACTGTCGAGGTGTCATGCAATCTGACCGCGCTGCGTTTGGAGTTAACAGAAATGAAGACGACGACGTGAAGAAGAACAGGCTGCGTTCACAGTTTTGCAGTTTTAAGATCCAGTTTGGAGGCCGGGTCCGTGCTGTGAAGGGGCACGCATGTTTGACCCCAAGTTAATACATTTCCAACATGGTGCGACCATGTTGGAAATGTATTAACTTGGGGTCAAACATTGTTGTCGACTCGAGTGCACATTTACAGAAGAAAAGACTGAAAGAAGAACTATTAAACTGATAAGTCTGAAATGTGGCTATTTTGATTGTTTTCATATCCTATCTGCCAAGGAAACAAGTGTAACGTCTCCTGTTTGAAGAAAAAAGGACATTTGTCACGAAAAATATGCACAAAACTTTCTTGTTCTGTTCTTGTTTGTTGTTGCAATTTGGTTTTGGTTATTTTTAAGATTGTTGATACTCATTGAGAAAAATATGCGGATTTTTTAAAGCCAAGGTAACTTTCAAACCACAGAAATATAACTAATATCGACTAGTACCTCGCTCTCAAAACAGCTGCTATCATTAGTTCTCACATGCATTTATTTTGGTATTTTAGATCGGCAAGAAAACGAGAGGACCCCAACATCCGCTCTCAGGCCAAAACGTCAAATATAATGTCTGACAGGGCTCTCTCACACGAATGCCAAACAGGTTTTTCATTAATAAGAAGACAGCATTTTTTACCGGACTGTTTCTATGGAGACAAACCAAAGTATTTGGCAGCTTTAACTTACTTATTTGTTATTTCTGTAGTGCGCAAAGGACTCATAATTGCCTTTCCTTATTGTACCTACAGTAATCAAACAAATGAAACGAAATTGGTTTGCACAAATTCAAAATACATTCCTCACTAATGATTCCAAGAGTGGCAAATGGCAAATATGTCTAGTCAAAAGAGAAGACTGTAAAGTATTACTATAGTATAATCCAGTTTTATGCTACAATAATTTCTAAATCCCTAATTTAAAAGGTTTTTTAGCCATTAAAATACCAAATTCTCTACAAAAATAGCTTTAGAAATCAAATACTATGAGCTGAAGCCATTCAAAGCTCCCGTTGCAAAGTGCTTTCTTCACACCAAACTTCACACCTATTAACATGGTAATCTTGTAGAGTTAATCACAATCATATGATAAATGTATTTGCAAATATTGAAAGTGAAAAAAAATGTTTAACCGATGAATCTCCCATCGTTAAGTTACATATACGCCTTCCCACTGAAATCAACTAGCGCAACGTGAACGCAGCCCATTGAGGAGACTTGTGCTAAAGCCGACACACTCATTCAAGGCATTTGTGACGAGGATCCTGTGCTGGCGCGAGGAGGAGAAAAAACCGACCGATTTCACACAAAAAAAGAAAAATAACCGAGTTTTGCTTACGGAGATGTCGAGACGGCGATAGTCATTGTCTGTGTGTACTAGAACTTGTAACAGCCTTTGCACATCCTTCCCGGAGTAGGATTGTAGGTGTTTTTCTTTTGTTTAAAGGGGACGTGAAGTTGGAAGAGGGGAGGGGGGAGGGGGGAGGGGGGAGGGCAAAGACAAATTATTGAGGAGGAGAAATAAGTGCGTGGTGTTTGTTGGACAGGAGCTGGACTGGGACGCGTGAGTCTATGAGAGGATGTTGGACATGAACTCGTAGAATCGTTTGGAGTACTGCTCCGGATTCACCGTCGAGATTTCGGCCCCCGCCTGCGGAAAAACCGAAAGGGGAGGAATCAATCAGACAATACAGGATCAGCTCTTTTATAAGTAAAGGATTAAACACACGACTGCACGGCTCAGAGTAGTTTAATCTGCTTATACCCTGGTCAAAATACTCCCACACTCAGAACATTTGAGAAAGAGGAAAAAAATTGTCTTAAAAACAGGAAAGGAACTACTTTATTTATTTTTAAGACTGGAGCCAGACACACACACGAGGAAAAAAAAGTGTCCCTGATTTTTACAAATTTAAAGGCACACCGTGTAACTCTTGGCCACTAGGGGCGCTAGACCTGCAACTTTCACGTTTAGCGCCCCTAGTGGCCACAAGCAACTCAGCACTGTCGCAAAAGTCAACAAACAGTCAGCCGGTGTCTTTTGAGTGTGTATTCAGACAGCATGCACTGGTGTGTGTGTTCAAACTGTAGAGACATGCCTACAGATATTGAGAGACTCTGCTGTGGTCAGCCTCCAGACCGCTGCATTAGTAATCTACCACACATGGACTTCTATATCCTGGATGAGGGAGTTCTGCGTCTAGCTCGTGCTGCGTGGAATGACATCTTTGCGGTCGATGACATCCAGGAACCAGGTGAAGAGCAGCGCTCATACAGACATACAGCTTACAGCACGATCCCTTTCGCGTTTCCTCTTTTTAGCCTCCTCCGAAGGTTTAAAATTTTTCCTTGCCTCAGCCATGACCAGGAGTCGAGCAGGTGAAAAATGAGTAGCAAAAGCCTTAGCTCCATGAGTATATCAGCGCCTGTAGCCGTAAAGCAAGTCTTTCTTCCAAGTCACGTGACCTGGTGGCAGACGGTCCGTCTGCTCGAAACTTACATGGGCGGTATTTCAAGAGGGCAGCCCCGCTCGGAGCATTGCAAGTGTCAAGCGCTGTATATTGGCCCAAGTATTCATATAAAATAACTCATATGTGTCAACTCTTTAGGTCACAAAGTCCGCGATGTGCCTTTAATATTTAGCCTTCATTCAACATCCTGACGTATAGCAGTCCTTTAAAAGTAACTTTAAGACGCAAACTAAGTTGGTGCTCAATGTTGTCTGTTACTATGGTGACCTTTCAAGCGGAGTGATGCGGAACTTGTGATTTAACACAAGGTATAAAAAGTATTAATCAATGGTAGTTTGAATAGAAATTTCCACTGATCATGGTTACACAGGTCTATCCTTTCTGCTGCTGTCAGACTGTACAACAAACACTGCTGACCTAATCTCACTTGTTGTGCGTCTGTGAAATAATATGAAATAATGTCAGAATGTGCAAAATGGAACCATGTGTGTCCACTGTCACTTTAGTTAGCCACTTTAGCTTATGCTGCTAACATGTATGCTAACAGATGTATACATACAACTTATACATTTACTGCACTAGCATATACAGTTGTTAGAGATGTTGTTTTTATTTAGTTATAGTTCACTTATGTGCCCCTCATTCCTACTGTTCTGTAACTGGAGTGAAGGATCTCTCCCTCTTCAAATGTCGAGGGTTTAATAACGACATCCAAGTCATTGCCCTCATGTTTATATACATGTATAAAAAAATAGATAAGAAAAATGAGAATTGTGTAGCAGGACACTGACCCCATGTTTCACAGTTTTGGCAGCATGTGCAGCTTTTTTCTTTGCGTCATAGTGCGTGAGGATGTCGATGATGGCCATGAAGTACACCTCCTTTTTCACAGCTCCTGAAAAACACCACACATCTTTTTTTTTTTCACTTGTGACCCTTGAATCGGACGCGGTCGGCCGAGCGTTAAACAACAATCTGTGTTCGGGCCGCGACAGATGCCGGCTGCATTTCAATGACACTTTAGTCTATTGAGCTAAAAGCAGAGAGCGACAAACACACACAGACAGACACACACACACAAGGGCATAAGTTTTCCCTTGCCGATGCAGGAGGCGGTCTAAGGACAGTGGTGATGATCCAGGACACTCAACATTCAACAACATTCACCAATATTCTGACATCCCCACTGCTGTCAGACTGTACAATAAAGCACTTAATGCACTAGGACTGCAAACTCGCACTGCTATAGTCACTTTTAATTTGATCGTACATAATATACCTTGCACAAAAGAGACTATCTTTTCACTTTTTTTGTACCCATTTAGTCAAATGTGACATGTACATTTATTGTGAGATCAATAAAGTTCTTATTTTGAATGAATTTAGGGCTATACAAGAAAGAATGGAATTAAGTTATATTGAAGTAGCAGTCATGGCTTCAGAAGTGCTTTAGTTACAGTTCATTTGACAGTTATGGTGGTTGTTCATTAGAAAATGCGATCACAGAGATGTATTCACTATGAACTTGTTTTAGCAAAGAAAAATATGCGCAGGATGTGCTCTTCCCATTTTTATGAAGAACCTATTTCTGTTTTGGTGGTATACAGCATTATATACGTGCTCCTTATTATGCTAAAGTCAGGGGTTTTTGTACTTAGCATGATGAAGAAGCAAGACTAACGTTGGAGATTTTAGACTTCTTTCCTTTTTATGCTAAAGATAAAGATTTTATACTGCTTCTTTTAACTCATTGACTGCCATTGACATATTTCTCCTAGACCCTATATTCAACTGGGGATTAAAGAACAATAAAAATAGCTAAAACAAACTTATTTTTGCTGATCAAAGTAGACAAACCAATCTTTAAGAATCTGGTTTCACATTTCACAGTTTCAGAAAATAACATTCTATGGGTCTTGAGAATCAGTGAAATCATCAAAAACGGCTAGCAGTCAATGAGTTCATGCTAGAGGTAGATTTTCAGATTCAGATTCATTTATTTGCCATTTGCAGTAAAACCACATTGGAAAAACTATGCAAGCTTACCCCAGTGTGCATTATTATGTCATTATAGAGTAGATTTATTATTTTATCTTATGCTGCGTGCTTCTCATTCCTACTGTAACTGTAAGTTGTAACTTGTGATGCAACACTGAAATTTCCCCACCATGCTAGAATACAATTTCTGACAAAGTTTCTCAGTAAATTATTTTGTCTCTAAATGACTGAACCAATAACCACACAGGGTTGACCTCATTATGGTCATTATCAGGCCTTTTGTTTGGACCTGATCTAAGAAATTCATTTTGGTTTGATTTATGTGAATGACGTGCAAGAAACAGACAACAGGGCGTCGGCCTGGTTCATTTGGTGCAAAATGTCTGTATTTGTGGATGTAAAACCACGAGTGAACAAGTATCCACTGGTTATGTATTTTGAGACAGATCTGTGAAGCATTTTCCTCCAAATGTGAACACAACCTGAGAATTAAGTAGTTTTGTTTTATTTGATTTAGAATTCAAATGCATCTATTCGACTCGGGACAACGTACAATAATTACAGTAAGACAAGTCCAGCTTTTAATTTTTGAGGCCTTGAGAATTTTAGGACTTTTAATGATATTGTACATAATAAATCTTGCACAACAGACACTATATTTTTGCACACCCTGAGTGATTCAATCTGACGTTTTGACGTACATTTCTCCATTGTGAGATCAATAAAGTTGATCTTATCTTATTTTACAACAGATTGAGAGTCCATTTCAAGTCATCGGTTTTAGAACAATATTGTTCTCAATAATACAAGTACAGGCTGGTCTTGTTATAGAAATGCATAAAACGTTAATAAGAAATTATATTTGAACTATATTTACCTAATTCAGAGTAAAAAGATCAGACTTTTGCATTCACTTCAATTAGCATTAAGTCATCGCTCATTCTTTACAATTTACAAACACACACACACACACACATTAACCTCAAGTAGACGACAATAACCGCTCATAACGAGGCCGAGCAGACATACATACTTGAACTGAACTGAACAGAACAGACAGGGAGTGTTGGAACCACAATCAGAACAAAAGGATAATAGGATCGTCTTATTTTCCATTTGTCGGACAGGTTACAGTACATTGCGACGCCAAATGTTACACCTGCTAACCGCGCGCCTGGTGACATCACTCTGAGGCGTGCTCTGGCGGACAGACCGACCAAACCCTGTGGTCTCTGAGGGGGAGTGTCCCGTGTGTGAGACGGTTCTAGGGACGCCCTGCAGGTGAAAACAAGCGACTACTACAGGCCTAAACTTCAAACCTGCCCAAACAATCTATACGGCCCACGGCTCATTTCTCTAAAATATGACAAATGGATTTTAATAAATGATGTATTACCTGGTTGCACGGGGCCACGTACCTAGTTAGCATGTAGTCTCGAGGTAATACATCTAACTTGTCTTTCAAAACAACCAGAGAAAAACTCAAGACAGATTTATACATACGGCGATAGATTTCTTGCACTAGTAAAAAGTAGATCTTCTGTATATACAGTATTTTAGACTTGCTTCTTTATTATGCTAAAGATAGAGATGTTATACTTACTTCTTCATTAAGCTAAAGTCAGATATTTTGTACTTGATTCTTCATGATGCTAAAGTTTGAGATTTTAGATTGCTGCCTTATTATGCTAAAGCTAGAGATTTTATTTTATTTAGTATAGAGTATATATTGCTGTGTGCTCCTCATTCCTACTTCTTAAAATTCACTTTTCAAATCATTACGAGGGACCACTGCATTTCTGTTATTTCTGTCTATTTGGAATGCTTTCTATTTTTTGTATCAAATGTAATGAAATAAAAAATGTATTGGCTTCTCGACGGGATTCGAAAAGGCCTCAATACTAAAAACGCGTTGTCCAGATTACCACTTCTGAATCTTCCTCCACCATCTCTCTCTCCTGTCGTCTACACATCCACCTTTCATTCTCTCAGCTCTCACCGTCCTTGCTCTTGATTGCGTAAACGTCCACAGAGGCGTCGAACTCCCCGGGGCCGAAGAATCCCCCGCAGTTGAGTGGGTTTCCTGGGCTGTCCGGAGGGGTCCCGAAGGATCCGCTCAGGGCCCCGGTCCCGTCTGCCTCGTACTCCTCCTCCTCCCCCACGGCCTCCACGTCCATCTCCTCCTGCTCGGCCCGGTCCACGTCGTGTATGCCCACCAGCAGACTGTAGTCCATGATCTTTAGAGTGGCCAGGAACTGAAGGACGGACAAGATATGTATGTCAGGAATACAGACTGAAAAATGTCTATAGAACAGATATCAGGATCAGAACAATGTCAAAAGGCTGTCCAAGTATATGCAAGGCCCTGTGCAGGGTTCGTCGAATGTGATTTGGCAACCTTTAGTAGTTCTTTTCTGATATAAAAGGGTATCAATACTTTATTTCTAATAGATACTAATAGATAGAATAGGTACTCTAACTTTGAAGCCATAAAAGATTACTTGAAGCAATTTACTCATCCATTTAGTATCATTGCAATAACTGAAACCTGGTTCAATGAGCACAAAGATAATATATTTTTTCTCGATGATTATGAACTAAGATACACAAACAGAACAAACAAAACAGGAGGTGGTGTTGCCATATACATCCACAAATCAATAACATTTTATGTTGTAAAAAATATGTCAGTAGCTGTGGATGGCTTGTTTGAATGTTTAACAGTGGAAATACTAAATGAGAAAAAGACTAATATCTTCATGAGCTGTATATATCGGACACCTGGTTCGAGCATAGACAGCTTTAATGAGTGGATGGGTAAACTGTTTTCTTCTGTCAATCAAAAAAACATATTTATTTGTGGTGACTTTAATATCAATTTGCTTAATCCGACCAAGTTAAAAACTGTTGATGACTTCATTGACACCATGTACAGCCTTTCTCTATATCCAACTATAACAAAACCAAGCAGAATAACATCACACAGTGCCACCATCATTGACAATATCTTTACAAACATAATCGGGAATAAAATCAGCAGTGGACTTTTGGTATGTGACATCACTGACCACTTACCTATATTTACTCTGTACGATTGTAATCTAAAAAAAACTCAGGACAATACAGCAAAAATATTTAAACGTATAATCACTGATGAAACAATCCTCACCCTAAACAACAGTCTGTTGCTCCAGGATTGGACCAAGGTTTACAACGAACCAGATGTGGACAGTGCTTATTGTACCTTTTTAGACATCTTTACTTCATTGCATGATAAGCACTGCCCGGTAAAGGAATATTTCATAAAGGAAAAATGTAAACAAAGCCCTTGGATTACAAAAGGAATACTTAATGCCTGTAAAAAGAAAAACAATCTCTACAGAATGTTTCTCAAAGTTAAAACAGCAGAAGTGGAACAAAGATATAAGAAATACAAAAATAAATTAACGGATATCATAAGAACAAGTAAACGGTTATACTATGAAAACAAACTGTATGAAAATAAAAATAATATGAAAGGAACTTGGGATACTTTGAATAGCCTAATCAAACAAGGACATTCAAAGTTAACATATCCTGATCATTTTGTTCTTGAAAATGGTGAAGATTATAATATTAGAAATATAGTAAATAAGTTTAATGATTACTTTGCAAATATTGGGTCTAAATTAGCTGCTGATATTCAAGACAATGAAGTTACAGAATCCCCTATTAAACAAAATTCTTGGTCGTTCTTCCTCTCAGCAACAAATGAGCAGGAAGTAACACAAATCGTACAGACATGTAAAAGTAAGTCGTCCACTGACTGCCATGATATCAATATGACCGTGATTAAAAAAGTTATTCTGAATATTGTTAAACCCCTAACTTACATCTGTAATTTATCATTCCAGACCGGTTCTTTTCCAAATAAAATGAAAATTGCGAAAGTAATTCCACTGTTCAAAAATGGAAACAAACATGAATTTTCCAATTACAGACCCATCTCTCTATTGCCTCAGTTTTCAAAGATTCTCGAGAAGCTTTTCAATTCACGACTTGAAAAGTTTCTGGAGAAACATCATATAATAAATGAAGGTCAGTATGGTTTCAGATCCAAAAGAACAACATCAATGGCAGTAATTGAAGCAATTGAAGACATCTCAAATGCATTAGAGCAGAAAAAGTATACAGTTGGTATTTTTGTTGATCTTCAAAAGGCTTTTGACACCATTAACCACTCAATACTACTAAAAAAGATGGAAAGATACGGAATTAGAGGACTGGCTGGGGAATGGATCAAAAGTTACTTAACAGGGAGGGTACAGTTTGTTAAAATGGGTCAGTATTTTTCAGACACGGTTGGCATTACTTGCGGTGTCCCCCAGGGGTCAGTATTGGGTCCTAAACTGTTTAACATATATATGAATGACATTTTTAATACATCTAAAGTACTAAAACTAATTCTATTTGCTGACGACACAACTATTCTATACAGTGGTGATGATTATAATGAGCTTGTAATCTCCGTAAACAAGGAACTACATCAAATAAAAAAGTGGATGGATGCAAATAAATTATCCTTGAATGTAAATAAAACTAAGATGATGATGTTTGGGAATCGCAACCTAACGTCTGAATCGAGAATAAGTATTAATGATATCCAAATTGAAATGGTAAGTGAAATTAAGTTTTTGGGAGTAAAAATTGATAGCAAGTTGTCATGGAAACCCCACGTCAGACACATAAAAACCAAAATTTCCAAAAGCCTCTCAATTATTAACAAAGCAAAACTATACCTAAATGGAAATGCACTCCGTACATTATACTGCAGCCTGGTTCTTCCATACCTGACGTATTGTGTTGAGGTCTGGGGTAACACTTACCACAACACACTACATCCTCTCATCATATTACAGAAAAGAGCAGTGCGGATCATCCATAAGGTTGGTTTTCTGGAACATACTCATAATCTTTTTACTCAGTCAAAGCTGCTAAAGTTTGATGATCTTGTTAAATATAATACATCAATAGTCTTGTATAAAGCATTCAACAAATTATTACCGTCTAACCTGCAGCGTTTCTT
Source organism: Knipowitschia caucasica (assembly GCA_964034765.1). NCBI lineage: Eukaryota > Metazoa > Chordata > Actinopteri > Gobiiformes > Gobiidae > Knipowitschia > Knipowitschia caucasica. The sequence goes on from OZ035825.1 coordinate 39,992,407, forward strand.
TACGACTCCTGAGCGAGCTCATAACTTGAGGGGTTTTGGATATTTTTCACTGCCAAGATCAAAAACCACTCGTAAATGTTTTTGTCTGTCAGTATGTGGAGTAAAACTTTGGAATAAACTGGACTCACAACATAAGCATTGTAAAACTATTCATCGATTTAAACTGTTCTATAAACATAAGGTCTGGTTACAATATAGAGATGAGGGTCTTTAATTTAATCAGATTTTCTCTGTCTCATAGTGTAACATGTGCTCAATGTTCCATTACCTTGTTAGTATATAGAATCTTGCTATTGTTGTTTTTTTCTTTTTTTTGTTCATTACCATTGTTGGTATATTTTCTATTACCATTGTTGGTATATTTTCTATTACCATTATTGGTAACTGTTGTTACAATGTAAATGTCCTTGTTGCCCGTGATAACGCCACTCTGGTATGATACTGGCTTGAACTGTAACAGTGAAGTTGATCGTTTAATCACTGAAATGGGGATATAGGGGTGGGATTAAATAAGTTTTTTCTTCCTCCCACTCCTTTTCAGGCAGAAATATATGGCCATGTTAAACCATAGATTTTTGTTTATACATTTTTTGTTTACACTGTTTTTTTGTTTTTTTATTGTGTTTGTCTGTTTTGTTTTTTGCTTTATATTATTTATATTACTTAATTGCTTTTAATTACCTCGTTTTCTCACTTTTGCCATTGCCTGAAATAAATTAATAAAGAAAGAAAGAAAGAAAGATACAACTCTATACAAGGTCTTTAAGCGCCAAAAAAGCATCCCACATACGTTTCCCTACATTTTTCTTTTAGTTTTCAGTTTCAAGGCTCTACCCTTTTTTATTATCACATCGGAATTTGAAAAAAAAAAAAAAACTCTGCCTAAATGGTAAAAAATGTTTTCAATTTGTCAGGCTGTTAGTAACCTATAAGTAAGGATGTAAAACATACTTTCAGAAGAAAAAGGTATAAATAAAAAATATTAGAGAACTGTGCAATTTCCAGTATCTAGCTTTAAACCACCAAAAACTCTACAAGAAAAATCTACAAATTTCTTGCTCTCAAAACAGTTTGGTTTTAAATGTAGTTTTAAATTGCAAGTATTTTTGGCCTCTGTCACATCTTCAGATCAACTTTTTCAGTAAGTGAAAAAGAGAGGACCACCCTCACTTTCTATTAAGATGGAGACAGCATGTTGTTGTCCAATTTGTTCACAACTTTTTCATGTAAAAGTGGTTAACCAACGACTGCACATGATTTGGGTGTTTTTCTGGCATTTTACACTGGAACTGGAAACTAGCTCTATAACTAATACTGGCACATTTACAGTAATGTTGATTTATGTGTAAATTCCTACTCAAATAAGCTAATAAATTAGGTTACATGTAGAGTCTATGTACCAACATGGCTTTAATCTGCAAATGACAAATACAGTTAATCTGGTTCGGTTTTAATAATTCTAAACAGAATTATTAACATGTGAAAGCCTGAGGTTTGAAAGTAAAAACATTTTTGAAAACACAAAATGTTCAAAAGTTATCTTGGCGAGTTCTTGTTCTTGTACAGACAGTTGTTAAAAGCAAATATCCCTGTGCAAATATTCCTGTGATCTCGTGTTCTGAGAGTGTTACGGTAATGACGTTTTCAACCACTTGGGGGCGCTGTGGTGGGTGTTGTTCAAAGGGAATCCTTCACTGTTTAATCAAAAGCTGCTTCTGCCTTTGGGCGAAAAGCTGAGTTTAAAATAATAACACATGGCCTGATTCCTACTGTTTATTTAACATCTGTGGGAGTTTTGAGAAATATTGTGCTTGATTCAGTGCGGGCGCCATTTACTATTCTCTTTATACTCATACGTACAAAGTCAAATTTTAAACTTTTAAACTAACGGATTAGTTAAAACCTTAAAAAGCATATGTGTAAAACTGAAGGGAATAAGCAGTAGCAGTGTATATGGGGAGGTGTCTTCTAAAGCGAATTAAATACTCACTAAACATGGAAAAAAATGTCTTTTAAAGTTGGAGAACCACACTTTAACTATATAATAAAACTAAATAAAACTAAATCATGAAATCCATGTAACTAGTTCCTCGCTCCAGATTGGGCCCGTCATGCTTGTCATTTCAGCCTCTGACATATCATATTTTTTTAGACTGAAAAGTGAAAAAGAGGACCCCCCTCACTCAGCCAATCAGCTCTCAGTGTGTAAAAGATAGAAGGCTTAGATAGACAGCATGTTGTGGTCTGTACTTATGAAACCAGAACAAGTGAGATACCCCAGCTTCCTGTTTTGAAAGGTGCATTTGCCAACACCAGGTCTGAGTGAAAAAAAAAAGTATTTTACCTCCACGTCCCGTTTTAACTTGTCCAAAAATAACTTCTTATTGTCGTCTCCTATTTGCAGCTTGTGGCCTTCATTCAGGAAGTCGTTGTCTTTAAAAGTGGGAAGTCCTTTTGCCTGAAACGAACAGGCGAGAGAAAAATGTAAATGTTTATAACTTTGGGGAATCGGCGAGAGAAAGCGTCGCGGGTCTGAGATTTGTTTGACTGGAGTTTACATAATGTCCCCATCAGCAGTGACTCAGTGTTATCTTATCACCATCGCAGCAGTAAAAGCGTGTGCGCTGGTGCTGGCCTAAAGCACACAAGATAAAAGCTCGGGAGCAGACTTTCCCCTTCAGACCGTTACATATTTGGCTTTTAAAACATCCACTCCAGGCTGAAATCACCATTACGACACAAAAGGGCAATTTTTTTCATAGAGGCAAAGAAAGACTTGTGGCAGTTTGCGACGTAATTATGCCATTTATGTGAACAAACCGGCAAAGAACTCGGTCTGATTCACAAGGAATGGTCTAGGGCGAATTTTGAACCAAACCACAATTTAATCATATTCAAAACAAGATCATTTCGCACAGCCCTGCAAAAAATGACAAAATATAAGGAAATAAATGATTGAATTCAGGGTTTTCATCTTAACAATAATCTGACTGTTTTAGAACAAGATTTGCCGATGGAACAAGTCCGAGGAAGGCATTTCTGGAATTTTCTTGTATCATTTTTGCTTGGCCCATTGGCAAAGCTTGTTTTTAGCCAGTCAAAATATGCTCAAATTAAGATAAAAAACACTTGATTCAATAATTTATTACCTTATTTTTTGTTATCTTTTGCAGTGTGGGACTAGGATTAACCCAATAAGACATTTAAACAAAAGATAAAATCGCACATTTGTAAGAAGGCATGAATTAAGGCCAAATTTCACTGTATTTAAATGTTCTGTCCTTTCTCTAAATGAAAGAGTCTCATATCCCAAAAACCAAACAAAAAAAGGATAATATTAGAGGAAATAATCTCGGGCGATTTAGAACCAAACCCAAAATGCATCATAATAAAAACAGTATTTTCATAATTTCGAACATGGGACCAGGACTAAACCAGGAAGTATCCTAGAGGAAAACTAAACCTGAACTAAAGTTGCACATTTGTAAGAAGACATGAATCAAAGCCAAACCCGACCACATTTTTCTATAAACCAGTCTCTAATGGTTCTAACCAACAGAAAATAAAACCATCTATCATGTTACTTGGTCAGCTTGTTCCGGTTTTACAGAAAAATGTGCAAAAGTTAAAATTAAACTGTTTGATTACTTCCCTTATTAGCGGTTCCTCAATAGTAGTAATAATACATTTCATAAGTTCATCCAACACCACTGTAAAACTAATGACCAATAATAGCATGGCAGGAAAGACTAGTATTTACAGAAAGCAACCCTTGTTAACGATCATTTCTCATTTCTAAATTGAGCCGCCAGTGATTAAAAAATAGCCTCTTTTTAGATGAATTTTGATGATTTTTCCCTAACATGACCAGCCCTGAATTTCTCCTACGGGGATCAATAAAGTATCCATCTATCTATCTACCTTTTAGACCCTTTTAGACCATATTGTAGGGTATTTTCTTCAACTTTGAATCATCTGTGGCGGCTCATTTAGCACAAGGGTCTTTTTGAACCACAAACAATGATAAATCCACTTTCTCAGTTTAGTTCTGTCACTAAATTTCACATGTAAGTATTTCTTGGCCTCTGTCATAGCTTTAGACCAGCTTTTTCAGACAGAAATGTGAAAAATAGAAGCCCACCTTCTGCTCTCAGTCCAAACCATCAATTAGTGACTCACAGGGTTCTTTCTAACAAGTATAATAATCTTTTTTTAAACAATGAAAACAGCAGAAAGTGGTCTGATTTTTTCACGTCATGTTACTAATACAAGACTCTTTCTGTGTTTATTTTGAAGTATTGTAAACATACATAAAGTTAGGTATATCAAAGTCATTTTAACATTTTTCCTTGCTTGGACTAAATCAAGATTATTTCAAAGCACATAGTTGGGGCTAAAAAAATGTGTTCCAAATCCCAAAAGAACCATGTTAAAAATCAAAGTTGCGGGCCCCAAACCGTGGCTTGTTAACCCATGTTCAGTGGTCTACATCTGCAGATCTAATTTAGATGTCATTTGACAGTTTGTTACAGGGTTGAGCTGGGGGCATTTATTTTCGTCACCTCATACCACCAGCTGTCAACACACCAAAAAGAAACGCACCTTCTCCTTGTCACTGGCTTCCCTGGAGACCGTAGATCCCTTAAAACCAGAAGAAAGAGGAGATAAAATTAGAACATGGAATCAAAGCGGTTTTAAAAATACAACGGCAGAAACGATAGCCTTGACAGCCTCAAACAAAGATTTTGGATGTGTTTTGTTTTTTACTTGGCAGAGAATGAAGCCTTCGAAGAAAAGCTGGAAACGAAATTGTGTTTTTTCTAACACTTTGCTCCTGTATGTGCGATGTTGTGTGTCATATTTGGAGGACTGAGCTTCCAGAGAATCCAACAATGGCCCCGACTCAAGGGACCGCGATAAACAGCTGCATCTGCTCAGTCATTTGGAGCAGAAGGCTTTGTGCACTCTCTGGGCCCCTGTTAACGGCAAAAGTCAAGCAAATATTTACCTCCGGAATCGTTGTGGGTTTTTCACCGACGAGAGCGATGAGGACTTGGCCCATTTAATGCAATTTACAAGCGCAATAACCACATGTAAGAGGGGGGATCTTTTCATATGAGTTTGCCTGGTTTAAAGTAGACTTCCTTATCTCTGCAGAGGCCTATCACCCCTACACTGTGAAAAATGATGCAAAATATGTAAAAATAACCTAATTTGAGCACATTCTGAATGCCTTAAAACAAGATTTGCCAATGGGACAAGCAATATGATCTGGTTTTAAAAAGATACAAGAAATGTCTCCCTGGGAATGAGAGAATTTACTGAAATGAAGTTAAAAAACACTAGATTCAAGAATTTCATAACTCACATTTGATTGTTTTGCAGTGTATCTAGGGACCAATACAATCATTACCTCTAGATCTTGATATGTCAGTTAATGCAAGAGTTGTGAGGTCGGCAAAGGAGAAGTGCTCACTTATACAATATTGAATGAATACACTATTTCGATGTGCCACCTGCTATGAAAGCCAGATCCCATAAGTAAGTAAGTAAGTAATCTTTATTTATATACCGCCTTTCACAGACCAGAGTCACAAAGCGGTTTACAATTGTTATTTTTGGGCATTAGTCTCTCACTCCACACAGAGATGGGAGCGGGGTCGCCGAACAGGAGGCGCATGCCAGAACTATTGTACATATTTTTAGTGGTAGGGGAAACCGGAGTACCCGGAGGAAACCTACGAAGACACGGGGAGAACATGCAAACTCCATCATACCTCTGAAGCTAAGCAGGGCAGGGCTTGGTTAGTACTGTGATGGGGGACCTCTGGGAAAATAAAGGTGCCACAGTGGAGCGGCTGCGGCTGTAAAGAGTCCATAGGCAAGACACTTCACCCACTTTGCCTAGAATGAGGTGTGTGTGTGTGTGTGTGTGAATGGTTGGTGGTGGTCAGAGGCGCCGATGGCTGAGACTGGTTGCCTCGCATGGAGTGCATGGAGTTAAACAATGAAGACATGTGACGTGAGTGTCCAAAGCGCTCTATAAAACCATCGCATTATCATTTTAGAGTTGATAGTGGGACAAAATATTTCAATCTTTTGAGTCCAGCTCGTGAAAAACGGGAGCAAAAAGAAAAGTGCTGTGTCATTATTACCCAGTGTATATTTCCATTTGAGCTGCATGAGGTGAGGCTGCACACGTTGGCATTTTTGGAATCGCATCCTTATGGTGGATGAGACGAGAGTTAAAACGTCTCATTTCCAAAACCCTGAGGACAGACGACGACTACGCCATCTTTATTTGTCGCAGCTCGTGTAGAGAAAAGCAGATGCCTCAGGGGAGTCACTGGGATTTTTGTTCTGTCGATCAGTGCTTCCCATGGTGTGGTCTGAGGCCCAGAGCTACTCCAGGAGGGCTTCTAAAGGTTCTCCACAACTGGGATTTAGATTTAATTTCCAACTATTTGGTAGGAATTACATAAAGACTGATTTTAACAGCTTAAAAATCACTGCTGTATTAATTTTGGTCTAAAATGAGAAGGGATATTGACTATTCCCGATTGAATAGTCAGCACTGGGAGATGCCTTGATAGGTAAGGGGGTCACCAGTGCTCCACCCAATCTAATTTATTGGTTCTAAAATAAAAACATGGATAATTTTAAGTTTAAAAACGAATTAAACAACATAGTATACTTGTTTCGTTAAGCACTTTGAGTTGCCTTGTGTATGAACTGTGCTATAAAATTAAACTTGCCTTGCCCTTTGTGTAGTTTGGAAGTTGGATACCCCAGCTTTAAACAACAAATCCCTTTAACAGCAAATGGAGCAACACAACCACGAACCAGGAGTGGAAAAAACCTCTTGTTAACATTTAGACTGACAACACCAGTTTATATATACTATTACAGATTCTTTGAGATATTTGTGTCTCAACATACTGAATATGTGTATGTTAATTAATATAACACAAACCATTTCTTTGATTTTCTTCATCTTGACTGGATTAGTCAGGACTTCTCTCTTCTTCGCCTCTTCTCTTTTCCTATAACACATTGTACAAGATGGTATTGATTATTTTCATGTGTTTATACATGAGATTCAATTACACATAAAGAATTATCCCATAGTTCCATAACAGACATCCACCAAACAAACAAAATAATAACTGACAAATTAAATTCAGAATCAACACATGAGCAATAATGGCCCTTTTCATTTTAAAACTACATCTTTCTGACCTGATTTCAAACAGAGGGTCCTCTCTGATCTTGGCAGCCATATCTAATCCGGACGCAGCTGCGTTTGGGTTGAAGATGGATCCGGGCAAGAGTCCGGTCTCCGCTGACGGGGCCGCTCTCCACATCGGCGTATTGGTCAGTGATCTGTTTGTCAATGGGACGTCCCAGCAGGTACTCATCCCTGGACACCTGACCTGCGGGGCCTTGGTACATCCAGTCCAAGCGATCATCTTTTTTTCTGAAGTAGAAGATGAGGTTTAAAATAGTGAAACATTTTATACAGTGATGCCCAGCCTAGAGCAATTATTAAAACTTTAAACCAACTAACTTTATAGCCCCCGATTCTTCCGCATATCTTGTCATTTCTTCTCTAGCTCGTTCATCTTTGAGCTCCTTCTGAAGTTCTTCGATCTTTTTGCATTCGGCTTCATGTTTCTGCTCGGCTTTCCAAACCCGCTCGATGTTTTTCATAGTCTGGGGATGCCAGCTCTTCTTCAAGTTCTGTAGAGAAACATGATAGGCACAAGGTGATTAAGAGTTAAAATAATTTTTGTATGGATGGTTGTATTGTATAGCTAACATCCTTCGGTCATATGATGCATGTAATATTTGGCTTAGTATGTTAATGTTAGGTCAGCTGTCTGGTCTTAGATTCTACTGCATAATATTATAATAGCGTATGTTGTATGGGCGGTTGGAATCAAATGAGCATTTGCTTCATCCAACAACCTTTTTCGATTAATTTACTTGTTATTTGCATTTTATATTGATATATGTGAAAATATGTGTTTTGCAGGTTCGACATAAACAATCTAGTTAAATAAAGACAAATATTTATACAAACTAAAAAATACATACACGTAACCTAACGAGTACTGTGAAATGTATACGGGGAAGACAAATAACAAATTAAATACACAACAATATATTGTTAATTAAATATCTAAAATAGAAGGTTATTTCCATTATAATATTGGACTTTTTACAGTAGGATCAAAACATTGAGCCGTAGCGATTAGCATTCTTGGAGCTAAAGCTAGTTTATACTTATAAAATGCGCACTTACCAAATCTCCGCCCCCCATCTTGGCAGAGTAAGTCCTTCTCCTTTATAAAGAATATAGATGAAAAGAAATGCCCTTTTACAATCTTAGTTAAACCCGTAATAAACACGCACAAAACACGATCGTCTTGTTGTGCTCTTCAGCTGTGTTCATGCACTTCTGGTCTTCCGTATTTCCTTTTCCGGTGTCAGATTTTTTTTAAATAATATTTTTGCCACGTTTGTGGCAAAGAACAAGTACAAAAGATCCACGACTGAAAAGTCAAAACAGGCCAAGACACAAGTAACAAGAGAAATATTATAATAAAATTAGTATGAAATAAAAAAAATATTTTTTTTATGCGTTATATTTTTTTTTCTAAAATAATGTACTACAATAATGATAACTATTATAATATAATGATAATACTGATAATTATAATAATAATAATATAGTCGCAATAATGATGATGATGATAATAAAGCATGTGATGTACATCATACTCTGTCTAGAAATTAGCATTTAATTTGCAAAGACTGATATTTCCGTTTTGAAAGTATATCATAAGTCACATTTATCTTGCTACAATCTTCAAATATTTTTTCTATTGGCAGTACATTGGAATTTGACTATTAGTATTTTTCTTTATATTTATAAAAAAATAATGTGTTGCTACATTGTCTGTATTTTTATTTTAGTTCATGAAGGGATCTTCATTTTGGTAGATTCATTTTGAAAAAAATGTTAGTTATTTCATTCAGGTAGTCCTAAATGATTCCTCTAAATAGTACTTTTATATACAGTGTCATACTATATCTATTTGACAAACACAAACAATCCGGTGGTCCACAGACTAAGTAAATGTTTTTTTATTCAGTTCAACAGTGTAATGAATACAGAAAACAGATTAAATACATATTATTACACCATGGTATTTAACTTAATGTATATTAAAAAATGATCACTACAGAAAATAACAAGTTGTTCTTTTGGCTCTACTGAACAACATTTAAAACATCTAACAAACTCTAATAAACAACAATAAAATAATATTATTCTACAGTAAAAGTCATCATTTGTTCTCAATATTTCCACAAAATGGTAACGCAAAAATGTAAGCTGTATTCTTGTGCTGGTTAAAATGCCTCCTATATAAGTGAACGTCTTCTATTGCTTTCTACAGTTCTATTTATGAATATGAATAGTTTCAATGCCTCTAATTAATCTAGAGTTCTAGACACATATGACGCCTGCCACTAAAATTGCTCATGTTTATAATTTTATTGAAAGTCATCATTTCATTTTCGAAAAACTACTTCACAAATTGTTGTCAAGTTTCTGCAAGTCCCGGTTTGCATATGTCAAAGTGAACAGCTTTTAATCAAACGTGTTGAGTGATCGAATTTTCAGACAGAAAATGTTGATGAAAGTATAATTAACTAGACCTTACTTGTATTTGTTTTTTTAGTTGACAATTACGTTTTGTAAATGGCCCTCTATCAAACTGTTATGACATATCTCGTGCTTAATTGTGGTATTATTAGGACCATGTGGTGGCAGGAAACCCAATGGTCATTGAAGAGTGGCTGGTACAATACACTGTAATTGAATTATGCTTTAGATCAATTGATATTATTATCTTGTTTCATTATGTATAACATGCGTCTTTGTTGTGGGCCGTTTGTTAGCTGTTGTAGTTTGAAATCTCATCACTGCAGGTGAGTGCACAGATATGAAGTTCAGGGGGTTGCTTCAGCAGCAGCTTCAAGTGTTGACAGTGTGGATCGGAGCGGCGTTTGTAACATGTCATCAGTAAGTCACAACAGACTTCACGGCTGATTTACCCCCACAGACATTTCTTCTTAAATCTGCTGTTGATGGTGCTTTCATTTGTGGATTAGAGGAAAGACGCTATTTTGCATATTTCTATTTTTCAATTCACTGTGTGCCTGAAAGTCTCACGCACACTTTCAGTTATTACATTGCTCTCACGTCTTATCTCAAATTAATACATGTTGCACAATTTTCCAGTGTTTTTTTTTTCTCTAAATATGGCACAGTAGTTTTGCACAGCAGTAACATAACCTGGCTTTAACTTTACTCATTTGCTTGATTTGAATTATATCCACACACATTTGGTTTTTTATAGCAAAGTCAAGACATTTCATTGTAAACAAGTCACAAACAATTTATACTTGTCCTCAGTCTTTTTTATCATTGACAATAGCAGCTCTAGCAGCGATGTCCAGCAACAAGCTGCACCTTCTAGCTTGCTTCACTGTTTACCATTATAGCAAATATCTCCATTTGCTATAATCTCACATTGGTTGCAGGAAATCATTTCTTTCTTATAGTGACCTTTAACGATGTTGATACTTTTCTACTCTTCAGTTGTAATCTTCCTCTCTCTGTGACTCACAGGATAAACTGTTAGTCCTTAAATGCTTGTTTACAGATATTACCCAGACTGCCCTGTCACAGCAGAGTCTGGCTCAGTCTTCAGCTTCCGCGTGGGCTCTGGCACGTCCGATGCAGACACGTTTGGGGCAGACTGAGGAGGAGCAGTTCCATCAAAGCCTTTGTCACCATTCACCCTCTCCGCAGCCTCTACTGCAGGGGCATGTGAGCGCATGTGTTTGGTCAGGTGGTCATTTCTCATAAAAACTCGATTACATAAAGGACATGACAATTTTTTTGCCCCTGTGTGTGTCTGTATGTGTCTCTGCAGTTCCTCTGAGCGTGTGAATCTCTTTCCGCAGAAGAGCCAGTTGCAGACAAACGGCCTGTCTCCACTGTGCCACCTCAGATGAGCCTTCAGGTGGGACGTCTTGGCGTATGCCTTTCCACAGCCGGGGATGTGGCAGTTGTGCATGTGCTTCCTCCGGTCGTCTGCGCTCTGTCCCAGCTGCTCTGCGTGGACACAGTTGGGGCAGCGGCACGCGGCCTGACCCCCGCCCCGTGACGAGGAACGTCTCTGGGGTTTGGGACGCATAGAGACAGGCCTCTCCTGTGGCTCCTGCACTGGGTACGGCTCCTGTGGGAGCATCTCTGCACCTATAGGCTCCAATTTGAAGCCATCCTGAGGAAAGACAAGGGACGTGTGAGAGGGGGGTGCGTGCTGAGAGGCCAGGCCACACAGCTGTGGGTCAGAGCCATACTGCCCTAAAGAGGACTGCATCCCTGACTGAAGCCCCATAGATCCTCCAGCACTGACTGTGGGCAGCCCCTGACCCGTCTGCAGGTCAAGCCAGCCCCCCCCTGGGTGCATGTCCCACCAAGATGCCATGTTCGTGTCCTCTGAGTTGCCACTGGAGGGCGCTGTCCGTAACCAGGGCTCATAGGGGTGAGCCATGAGTGCAGCTGGTGCAGTGAAGTCTTTGTCAGGTGCAGTTCAGGGGTTTCTCTCTGTCCTCCTCTTTACTGCATGGTGCTGGTGATACTCAAATAAAACCTGTGGAACAGAAAAACACGTGAATTAGCTCCAGTTTTTGTTCTTTACAGTTGTATGCATCACTGTCATGTTGGTGTGAACGTCGCTGAAATCCTAAGCAGTCACTCAGCCTTAATCCTTCTGTCTACAGCATCAGATCAACAGCTTGGATACTGTAGTTCTCACGCTGAGTGGCCACGAAGAGTGAAGACAGGGGGAGACAGACGTGTCCAGACAACAGCCTGCCACATGCATCCGCTGCCAGGTACTTCCCATAAAGGACAGTCAAAGAAGAGCAAAGAAAACAACATGGACCTATGCTGAGTGTCTTGCATCTGGGAGAGAGAGAGCAAAGGGGAGGGGGTGTTGACAGGCGTGCAGTTTGGTAAAGGAAGAAGGAGCAGGGAGGTATGGCTGTAGGCCAAAAACTATTTGACTACGTCTCTGAGGTCTGTAAAAATGAGGCCTGGCAGACAGAAGAACCTGTTTTTATGAATCACACATGATTTACAACAACAAGCCGCCAGGCAGGTACAGAACAAGCCTGTAAAAGGTCGGCACACTGGCGACAGTGCATCCACATTGACAACATTCAACTATAACGTGATAATAACTCTGAATACGTAAGTAAACATGTGCACGCGCTCGCTCGGGCGTTTGGCCCTAATCACACAGGTATGTGTCCTTTAGATGGGGTGGACCGAAAAGCTCAGCAGCGACATGAAGATTTCTTTATGACTCAAAAATTAACAACCTCCACAACTTGTGATTGGCCTCAAACATGTCCAAGCCCCAAACCGTCCTGTCGACTTCCACCACGCCCCCACATCGAGCCTCTGCAATTATCTTTACTGCAGGAAACTGTAAAGTTGTCTTTGGCTTAGTGCGCTCACTGAGGACCTGAATCATCCGATATAT